>CM075858.1:23832490-24394990 GCA_037975125.1 Latrodectus hesperus
AAAGTAACGAAGGACAATATGTTTCTTCCTTATTCTAATTCGGACGTTAAATATTAATTTTCAATGTCATACTTTTATTTAATTACTTTACCAGGAAAAGTTTGCATGGAGTTCCACTTCTTCTTCTTTCTTAAATATATATGCTCTCATCACGTGCTACAGATAAAAATAATAAAATTTTTTATTTACTGAAATTAATAGCGGCGTTTGTGCTGTCTTGTTTAAAATACATGTATTCAGCGTTTAGAAAAACCGGTACAAATATCCCACATCTCGACTCGATTGACGCCAACATTTACTTTGATGGAAATTCATATTATTAATCCTGCAAGAGAATTCATCCGCTAATTCATCACAGTATGAAGAGTTGAAGGTCTTTTCTAATTGATGCATCACAAATCATCCCAGATATGTTCACTTTAATGTTTGAAAACAAACATTATAGATGCTACTTAAATCATTAAAAAATGATTTAATTATTTTTTAATGATTTAAGTAGCATCTATAATGTTTGTATCCATTAGCTACTTAAATCATTAAAAAATGATTTAAGTAGCTAATGGAAGCATTTAAAATCCAGAGAAAAACTCTGAAACAACTCGGAACCACTTTCCCATGTGTTGGATGTTGTAGGATTCTTTTGGAATTTTCCTAGTTCATGGAAAGTACAGTAAAAATGAATGGGTGTATATGAATAGGCAATATATATGCTCATATGACTACAATATTTATCTTCAGATGAATATGAGGTCTCATCTTGTAACCCGCATTCGCCCTATAGTGTCAGAGGCTCTACATGTTAGAACAACCCCCTGCTGCTATTTGGGTTCGTTGTTTCATGAAAATTACCCGGCATCTTCATACGTATAATTTTCTCATACAATTGGAAAAGAAATCGTTAGACTAAACAACGTGTTTCAGTTATCGAGAATCCTGTTAGTTCTAGAAAATAGAACCGGACCATAGGATAGATAAATGTCTTATATTTTAGAGAGACTAAGTTAAATCGTCACATTTAAAAACTGTAAAAATAAGTTTTCTGTTATTTCCCAGAATAAATAAAATTTATCCACATACTCAATTTGAATATCATCGAGATCTACAAGTTTCACTTTCAGTTAAGATATATTCATATAAATGGTTCACTATACATGAAGCAGATTTTACTGCCTAGCTTATTTGTATGAAGGCATAATATTGTTATGTTATGATTTGAAGAAGTCCAATAAAATCATTAAACATAGCAAGAATAGAGCCAACACTTTTTGCCTCTAAATATCAAATATCTGGATGCGGTTAGATAGTTTAAGTGTTGAAGTATTTTCTTATATAATAAGATGTGTGTGCATAAATATTTCTTATGAATTGAATTATTGTTATGCTTTCAATGTAAGAAAAAAATGTATGAAGAAAATCCAAAAGGAAACAGAAAGAAAAAAATGATCTATTTAAATTTGTTAATACAAAAACAATATTGTGGAAATTCAATCTAAAGCTAACATAATAGGAAAAGAAAGTGGTAAATATTTAGAAACAAAGAAGTGCATGGAGAAATGACAGGAAGCAATAGAACCAAATTTCAAGTATTAAAAATAAAAAACAAGGCACATCAGGTATTTTGTCGAAATACTAAAATCCAAATAATGAATTTCAAAACATAGAATATGTATCTAACACCGTTAATGGTGATGATGTCGTGTCCATGGAGTACGTGCAAAAACCCTAAATGTCTCCGAAGCTGCCGATGACACAGCCCTGGCGATCTCTACTGCTTAATCTGTAAAAAGAAGCTCCACAGGATCCTCTATGTTGATATTAAAAAGTTTTCCAGCATTGCTGGACAGTTGAAGATGTGTTGTGGAGACAGTTGGGCGTTATCCGAGCAGTGAGTACGAAGCCTGGTGTAATTCCTTTATTCGTCAAGAAATTCTCATGCCTTTCAAGTGTTTTGTTTATGTCTGGCTGTTATAGTTGAACCATTAATTGGTACCTGAAGTTTTTGAAAATTTGGACACTTCTTTATGGCCTTTGAATTTAACATGACATACGACATTATTTGTTTAAAATAAACCACCATCAATTATTTCCTCTGTACATATCGCTAAAATCAACTTGAATACAGGAGTCTAAAATTAAAATTACATTTACTTTCTATGACTTTTAATGATAAGTAAATAAAAATGTTTTCTTGTCAACATTTTTTACTAATATATGGAATGATAAGTAAAATAAAAATCCGAAAACATTAAAATTGGGAAAAGATGAGCTCCAAGCCCTCCTAATGGAAAATAGTTTGTCTGCAAGAGACAAAGCTAAACGATAAACTTCAATTTAATATCAAAAGTTATACTACCTTACGAAAGGACAGGGCCAATAGAACTTAAGGAAGAGAGGCTTTTCTTTTTAAAAATGACACCGTTAAATACAGAGAGATCAAAGTTTAACAGCTGTGATGCACAGAAATATAGGCATTGATACAGAACGCGCAGCAGACACCAGATCACGTTTTTGACTGCCCAGCTCTAAGTGCTGATCTAAGGAGAATCGGAGTTTCACCATCTTTGGTAAACTTATACGTCGAAAACACTGAAGAAATTGCAGAAGCCATTATAAGAATTGATGGCTTTATTTGATACAACTATCATAGACACGACAAGAAATAAGTAAAAAATAAAACTAATATTAGAAGTTTTGTAGCTGTAAAGACCAATGTTATGTTTAAATTATATTGTGGCTACAGATTCGGGGAGAGAGGGCTCTATTGTATATAAAAAAAGAACTCAAATACTACAGTATATGGGTTCCAAAACAGTATTATACCATATTCAACATCAATATTGGTGAAAATCGCAAATATATGTATGGAAGTTGCTATGTGTCAGATGAGATTAAAAATTGCCTGAAATAAGTACAAAATATCTATTTGATAAATGTTTACATACATATATTTCTCCAGGCGAAGAGGATTCAAAAATAAATTATTTCAGGAGTTGTTGAAAGCAATAAATTAAGCGATTGTTGGATACTCTCAATGATATTTTCTGACCATGTATGTCGCAGCGGCGTGTGTTTTGTTTGCACAAACTCTTATTCACTCATGATTTAAGATTTCTGAAAAATAAAATTCTAAGGAATGACGTTTGGGAAGTGTGCATGATATATAAAAAGATCTTTTGCGACCGGAGTTCTCCTCATTCGTGTAATCAAACATACTGTTTTTAAATTAAAACACAACGTTAAGAAGTTCGAAGATAAGTGTAACTTACTTGTTGCTTTAATTTTCACCATGTAAATGGAAAATTTGCATAGACAGGGTTGTTTTTTCTTCTTGACGTGTTGATTTACCTCCGATTTCTTTCGAGTTTTCATTTTCCTATACTCCCCTGTTATTAATTAATGCGTTGTTTAAAAATATATTATTTTTATCTTCCTCGATTTGACATCCTTAATATTTTAGTGGTTTTTATCTATTAAACGTAAACATATACTATGTCCTGACATTTCCTTCCCACAGAATTCAAATACCATCCTTCTGAACTTGTCACCATCACTACCTTCCACCTTAGTGTATAATTAAATAGAAAAATTTACTAGTCCCTGCGTGACAAGTATTTATATATTTTTCAAGAATGTTAAATATTATCAGTATATATAATTTGATCCATATTTATAATTAATTAAAAATCTTTATCTATTAACTATCAACTCGTTATATATAATTATCTGAACAAAGTACATTGAAAACATCTGGATAAAAATTAATTGAAATTGAAAACAGTTACGATTAAACTTCAATTATCGAAATTTTTAAATGATTAAAAGTCAAGTACAATAATCTCAATTAGTATGAAAAAATTCTTGATAAACAAAAATGCAACTAAACAGCATAGAGCCATATTGGATTTAACTCTACATGTGATATATTTTGGCAAAATCATGGCATGCCCAAGATGGTTAGTAACTTGGCTACCTTTCTAGGGCCAATAATGGCTTATCATGGAAGACTGGGAAAAACTTAGCCCCCATAATAGGACCAACCTTGGCTTATCTTAGCATGCCTAATATTTGGGAAAATATGGTGCCCATTATAGGTCCATTCTTGGGTTTACCTTGGCATGCTGTACATTGGGGAAAACTTGACACCCATCATTGGTCCCTCATTGGGGTTATCTTGGAAAGATTGCAAATATTGGGCCAAGCTATTTTGCTACTTGGGTATAAAAAGTATAAGTTAGTAATTCTTAAACTTTCCAGTACCTAAAATTTGCTTTAAGGAAGGAAACCTATTCTATCAATTATTTTGATTTACCTGTCATGTCCTATGGTCAGGACACAAAACGTTTTTAAAAACGGAAAAGTATAAATATTACTAGTTTCTTTTTAAATAGGAATGTAGAAACATGAGGTATTAGATATTCTATTGTGGGTTTTCTTTACCAGAATTTGTTACATATATAGATGGCGAGTTTATTAGGTGAAACAAACTTTCGTTCTTGAAGTGAATATAATGCCGGATAGTATGCGTCGTGGAATAAAAATCTTTGCAGTGAGTTCATAATGAACTCTATATGCGATTTAAATTAATCATAAATGCTGTAATCAAAATCTTGAAATGAAATATAGTTAAATTAGCCAGAGATCAACATTCAAATAAAAGTTTAAATCAATTTTGTAAAGCCACAGTTTTTGTTTCATTCCTGGACAAAAATTTGCCAGATATGCAGAACAAAGATTTTATTTATATAAGTTTAAATACATTTTTGCACACGTATTTATGCATAATTATTTTTATATAATGTCTTGTTTTCTTACGTTACTTTGTAAATGCATTTCCATGTTATATTATATAATTAATAATAGTAAAATGAAATACTGTACGAAATTTTTTGTTCGCTGTTACTTATATATAAATATAATGATATAAAGACCAAAAGAATCCAATTTTTAATTTTGTTGAAGTAAAAACATGTGAATGAATCTAAAATTTTCTCTCTCATCTTTTTTATAAAATGATTTATGTATATGAAATATTTGATAATAATGTTATGATTACTTAAAAATTTTACTTTTGAATTGAAATTAATTTTGTCAAAAATTTTTCCTTTCCATTAACTTAAAAAACTGAGGTTCACTTTACATTTTGAATAGCTTCAGTTTTCTTTCTTTTTTAGAAAAGTTTTCTGTAATAAATAATGAATTAAACGCATTTCATATTCCAAACAAATTTTGATGGATGATCAGTGGCTTAAGAAATTCTATTTCTTGGAAATAAATGATCAAATATTATAAATTGTTCAGATGTTTGTATTTGGAACAAATAATCTTTTTCACTAATAAGAAAAAATTATCAAACAGAATAATTTATGTAATCTGGGGAAAAATTAACTATCCTGTTTATAACATGTTAAGATAAAATGAATAGATTTAGTTGAATTCCTATTGATAACCAGTATAAAACTTGTTTTGGTTTTATACCATTAAAAATAAAAACGTTAATTATTGATAGCAAAAATCGAATGCTAATTATCGATTAACCATTTAATATTGAATACTGTATTGTAGTTAGTATATCAATTAAAATATCTGTGTAATGTATATTCATTAGTTAATTAAGTCATACAGTGGATAATCGGTTAAAGCGCGCGCGCGTGGCGCGAACATAATCCGTTACAAGACTATTTCCACTATTCCAATGGTTCGTTAACCGATTATCGATTTACCACAGATTATTTTGTGAAATCGATTTACTCGTTCTGGAGATCCTAAAAACTAAATTAAGAAAAAGATGTCTAATTTCTTAGTAAGTTTATTAAAAAAAATAATACATACGAATAGTCTTGTGTATTAATCAGCCCTTTTCATTTTTTGTTTATGGGACATTAAAGAACATGTCGCATGGCTTTTCTTTTTTAAGACTTTCAGGAAGTAATTAATAGCATTGTTATTGCAAAGATTCCTAACTTTACTGATATCAGCTTGGTTTGGATGCCATTCTAAGACCATTGCTCTGATATCATCCCACTTTTTCAACGAATAAACGAGGGAAGGAAAAGGATTGCTCAAAATGAAATTACTTTCGGTTTTGAATGAAATCAAAACCAAAATTGATGATATATCTACTTTGGCTGTAAATGTTCTATAGGTAAAATTTTTTTTCCAGTATAGAACTCTGAAGTTTAATGGGCAAGCAATATTATTCAAGAGAGATAAAAAACGAATTTTGGTCCGTTGGGTTTGGCAACACTGCACATGATGCTCCGATAGCCGAGAAGTGTTCGTTAAAATTCGTTTTAGTTCGTAGTCCGAAAACAAAAATCTTTCGTGAAAGTGATCGTTGTCTGATTTGTTCGAAATCCGAACTGTTCATTAACCGATCAGTCACTGTACTATTATGTTATATTAGCTCATTAAGTTTATTCATTGTGTATCACATATGACGAAACAAAAATAAAATAAGAACTTCAAAAATTTTATTTTTTTACATTAAAAAGATTTAAAACAAAAACCTAACAAAGAAATACTTTGTAAATATTCATCATTTTTAACTCCCGAAAGATTTTTTCATGAATTGTGGATTGCATTCAAGAGAGAAAATCTAAGAAACTCCCTGATATCCTCATCAAGGCTCACTGCAACTTAATGGTAGGACCACGCTCTCATTGGAAGAAGAAACTCTAGTTTCTATATCAGACACTGATGCACAACAGAATTTGGTGCTTGAGTGTGATGAGTGTTGTGTTTTTTGTATGAAATTAGTCGGCGTGGTTGCTTTGATGCCGCGTTCTGAATTGCTTAACGCCTGAAGTATGTTGTTAATGCATTTTAATACCCATTCCTAAACCGGGAGAACTTTTTCATTGATAATGAATCGTACTCACGTGTCACAAGAAAGGAAATTCCCAAGCACCCTCTCTGACATTGGGCATGCAGAAAGCAGAAGCGTAACATCCCTCATTAGTTATTTAACAATGGTCGACATCGAACCTAGGACCTTATGCTCTAAAGTGCTCAATGCTACCATCTAGGCCAAGGTGAGCATTCGGAATGGTTGCGCGGAATTTTTGTGCATTTCTATCTTTGTTATATGTGAACACACTCAACTGTCTTTGAAAAATCTTTTCAAAAGACGAATTCTAGTTGGACATTAAAATGTTTTGAAAAATGTTCCGATCATTAAGCTGCCTACTAAGAGGTATTATAGCATTCACCGATCAGTGGTCATCCAAATGGTTCTATTAGTAGGAATATAGAAATATATCATCTACTGTTATATAAATAGTGATTGGTGTAGTTACAAATACTGCGCACTTAGGATGTTTTTAATCTGGAATACGTGATTCATTATTAAGTCTCGGTTCGTATGAAAGTGAAAAGTATTTATTTAATAAAATTTTTAATTTTAAATACATTTACAAATTATTTATTTTGTTAAAAAAAGCATTTTAGATAATGATTTCTAAAGAAATTTCAAACTATTCGAGTTGCTTTAAATCATTTACACGCAATAGCATTAAATTCAGACAGTTAGAGGTTTTCAGAACTTCCAGCACTAACTGCTAAAATATTTAGTTTATTCACATGAACATATTTTTAATTGCACCTAACATGTGGATTATAAATTAATACTCAAACTGGCCCTTGTAATTATGCTTAATGCGTATATTAAAAGTAACGCACGTTTAATGAATATTTATTAATAAATATCAATTTGTTTGTGATGAAATGGGGAAAAAATTTATCCCAAAAAGATTCGAAAGAATAAATTTCAGAATTGTAAGTAATATTTTCAATACCTCAGTTAACTAATTCGAGAGAGAACTAGATCACTGTTGATCAATTAGACAGAGAATATATTACACACATGCACCATTTTCCTATATTAAATTTTTAACGCGCTGAAAATATCTCCTTATTGGCTTACCATTCCCTGACCATATTTTGTGACTTAGCTGTTTTTTTTGCCTTGTTTGTCGCTCAACGAGTAGTTTTTACGTACGAAATTTAATTTGTCTTATACCTACTAAAATTTTAAATGAATTCCGAATTATTTTAAACATGGATACTTAAAGTGACCTGTAAATTGGATCATGTTCTTGACCTTTGGAGTAGAAAGTCGCGAGTTCAAACCGACATCTAATTAATAATAAGAGATTACTCTGGCATTCTGCATGCATATTTATTTTGATGTAAATAAATGTTTTTGTACTTCCTCTCTCCCTTGTGATATATAAATACACTGGCCTCCAAAAGTTAGGGAACAACATGTTTTTCGAAGTTCACCATAAAAAATGACACTAACAAAGCAATTTATAGTTTATATAAATGATAAAAACGAATTTTATGCAAATTTATGCAAAAATGGTAGCTGCCACTTTTTTTATAGATAAAAATAGCTATATATGAGTGAGAGAAAAATATGCAAATATAAGCCTTTCGTAATTACGCGTGTAACTTTTGTTGATTTACAACTTTTGTTAGCAGTTTCCATGACAATAGGCAGTGGGGTCCCCCAATGTCTGAGAGAAGCCATTTGCCTGATTCTTTAAGGTGGCGGTCGGTCGGATGGATGGAAATGGGGTTATCACAGGCTGATGATGCTAGACGCCTTAATGTGTCTCGCAGTGTGATCCACCATCTCTGATTCAATATCAAACTGAAGCTTCTGTATTCAGAAGACATGTTCCAGGTCGACCACGAGTCACAACACCTGAAAAAGACCTTTTTATAGCTCTTTCGGTCTGAAAGAGAAGAAGAATTTCTGTTCCAAAATTTGTACCAGACTTCTCTGTAGCTTCGGGGAGAAGAATATCCGCTAGTACGGTACGAAGGCGTCTTCACCATATGCAGGTCTCTATGCAAGGCGACTAACTGTGTGTGCCCCCCTCACCGGACGACAAAGAAGGTCTCGCTTATCTTGGGCAAGAGAATACGTTTCCTGGACCAAACAGTAATGGGCTTCTGTACTCTTCACAGACGAGTCCAGATTCACACACAAAGAACAAAACACCAGATACCACCAATCCAACATTCTGGAAAGAGACTGTTACCGCGACGGTGGAATAATGGTTTGGGCAGAGATCTCAGTCGGTGGTTACACTGACCAGCATGTGTTACAGGGAGGAACTGTGACTGGCGTGAAATATTGGAATGAGATCCTTGATCCATATGTCCGCCCATATGCCGGTGCAATCGGCAATAATTTCATTCTGATGGATGGTAACGCACGAGTTCACCGAGCAGTAGTTGTTGAGGAATATCTTGAGGATCTTGGTTTGGAACGAATGGAATGGCCAGCTCAATCTCCAGACCTGAAGCCAATAGAACATGTGTGGGACTATCTTGGTAGACAGGTTGTTGCTTTAAATCCTCCTCCAATGTCTTTAGGAGAGTTAGAACAAAGCTTACTCCGCGTTTGGTCTTCGCTTCATATTTTGGTAACCGACAACTTAATTGACAGCATGGAAAGTCGATGCCGCCAATGCATGCAAGCTAGGGGTAGGCATATCCCTTATTAAAACTTAATTTTGTTATGCTTCTATTACATTTTACCACATAAAACTGTGATTATTCTTTTTTTCAAAAATGGACTTTTCCAGCGAGATTGTATTTTTTTGTTGTAAATCCTTTTTTCTTTTTTCTTATGTAAACTTCTTAATTGCAATCAATAAATACCTGTTTTGTGCACATGTCATCCAAATTTGGTGTTTCTACATTCATTCATTTGCAAATTAGGCACAAAAAACCGGTTGTACCTTAACTTTTTGAGGACAGTGTATAATGCTCACTAACTACATATATATATACACACTCGTGTCCATAAATTAAGGATAATGCAAGTTCAGGCAAAGAAAGACAGAAGCAAAACAAATGTGATTTATTCGTAAGGTCTATTTAATAAACAAAAGTTAAAGAGGAAAAAAATGCTATATGTTTGACATCATTTATAAAAATTGCGATTTTTACTCCCTGGTGCAAATTTCAAAAAGGAACCTATTTACAAAAATCAATATAATATGGTTGGTATGATGGTTAATACATAGTATACCCCCTAGATTATGCAATACTGACCGTACATAACCTAGGCATGCTGAATATCAAATTATCGATCTGATCGTGGGAAATATTACATCACTCATCAAGCAATGCTCTCCGAAGACCGGTATTTGGCTGTTATTGCCAAAAGAAACAAACGGAGTATAGCATTAGACCTGTCTCGTCTTACTGTTGCCTGCGGTTAGTCTGGAGTAGAGAGCATGCATTGTGGACACCGCAACAGCGGTCTTGTGTGATGGTGCAAGTTTAGCTTTCAGTCTGATTCTCACCGGATTTTCATTTGGAGAGGGCCAGGTACCCGTTATCACCAAGAGAACACCATTGAACGACACCGTTACGGTGGTGCAGGATTGCTCATTAGGGGAGGAATTATTCTGTATTCCCCAGAACTAACCTGCATGTTCAGAATGTAACCATACTGTACCATGATATATATACATATATCATTATGGCAATAATTTTCGATACAAATTGTTCAACTGCGTTATGCTGTTCTGTATTTGGTATCAAAACATTCATGTTTAAGGTGGGAATCAAATCGAAGAACCATTGAATTGTAGGCCAAAGAGTTATTTACTTAACTATCAATTTTGCTCATATGATTATTTTGACCAAGATCTACAGTTGAAGCACAAGTATCTTCGCTTGAGGTGGGAATCGATTAAATTTTGAAGTAAAACCCAGAAAACGAAACTCAACTTTTAGCTCGATAAACTGAAAATGTAACTAAGAATGTTTAACAAGTGGTGAAAAATATACGAGAGATTCGAGAATATCATCCGTTGCAGTTTAATATTTTTTCCAAATCAGATTACTTGTTGGTTTAATTTTTTAATATCCATCTCTTAAGAGATATGGAGAGTTAAAAAAAATTTCAAATTTTATGAAATACAGGAAATTTTTGGTTTTAAAAAACCAGACTCTAAAACATAAACAGACTCTCCTATATTTTGCCCCTACCAAGATTTTAATATAACGCTCGTTACCATTCAGATTTTTCTAGAAATGAGGAATTCAGATTGAAAAGGTAATAATCGCACGTTTAAAATATGGTAAATTTATAAACAAATTCACTTCGAATTCGAGCATAGCACATTTTTTCAAAGTAATAACCAACGCCTTATACTTATTTTGAATTAAAATTGCTTAATTTTTTAAGTAAAGATTCGAAGCATTCGAACTAAGGGAGAAAAAAATACTTTCATATGTGTTTTATTTCATCGAAATTTCATTTCCACTTATTTTATCACTGATTACTTGTTTCGAAATGAGGTTTATGGTGTAAATTTTTATGCATTTTCAAATTAATATGAGTTGTCAGAAACAGAAATTTTGCAATAAGAAAAAGTTTGCTGTTTTTTATGTTCACACAAATAAAAATATGACATTAAGGATATTTATTGTTTATTTCATTACTATTGATAACTTTCGCAATAGGTCTTGCAGATATAAATTCTCTTTGGAGACTCTTACTGTTGAATTTACTATGAGCTAGTTCTCCAGAGCACTAAGCGTGATTGATTGATCTTCCTGTATAAGTCAAATTTTCAGCGCACACAGATTTACGACTTTACAGGTTTTTGGCTATAAAACTATTTGGGCGTATATTTTACCGTGAGAAAACATTTATTTAACCATAGTTACGAAATGGTGAAACAATTGCTAGTGAGCTTACTTCTTCAGTAACCGAAAGTAATAAAACTCAAGATTGTGAAAAAAGGTTTTGCTTCTGATCCTTTGGTAAATGATGTAGTGATGCTGACTTTTTTCCGGAAGAACTTTGTGTGCTTGAAGTTTATTATTCATTTTAAAACTATTTTTTACATTTAGAATCTATCATAAATTATGGCTTTTTTCCTAATTTTATTGCTTCGAATTTATTTGTATGCAAAGAAAAAAATACCATAGATAAATAATTGATATAAATGAAAAATATGAGTAACTTTTTTTATTTACCATTCTAAATTCTTAAATTTATTTTTTTAAACATTTTCATGGAAATATTCATAAATAAGGGTTACAAAAACTGTTTGATTTTTAATAATTTTTGAAATTATATATTTGTTGGAGGGAGACAGCGATTTCTGTTCCCAACTCAGCTGAAAATTGAAGTGCTGAGAAGGGCCATACATGCCAAAAGATTCATGGTTCCAATATCAATTTTATAGTGAGGGGTGGTATGAAGGAATTGCCACTTCAATTACCTAATCCCGTCATTTGACCGTAATATAAAACTCCAAACAGATAGTTAGCCTACTTAATGGATTAAAAGTCCGGTGAATAATATTTATTCGGAAATAAAAACCTAAATATTTATTAATTATTTTATTTAAAGTTACATGTAATGTCTATATTATCTATGTCAAATTTAATAAATTCTTTTTATTAATTAATCACTTATATAAATTGGAGTATCATTTATTATGTATTTACATGATATAAGCAAAATTTCATAAATAATTAATATTTTAAGTTTAACAGTGGTTAAGTTACAATTTTTTTATTATTTAATAAAAGTATTATACTGTTATCATCAAAATGTATGTATGTATTTCTAAGGACAGAGGAAATGTTTGAATAAAAAACATACATAATTAATTAAATAATCAAGCTTAAATTATAGTGTTGTTATGAAGAGTTTTGTTACGTCGCAATGTCGACGCATTTATTCTAGTCAGGAGAACCTATTATTTAAAGAGAGTAAAAGCAGAAATACTAATATTTTAATATCCTAACACCCTCTCACAATGTCGACGCATTTACCCGAAATGCAAATTAGTATCTTCTATTCCTAATGTATCCAAACATTTGCAATGCTTAATATCTGGTGAAGCTTTTGCTTTTAGATCTGTTCCCATATCTTCTTTGGTATATACCGTATGCGTATTTGCCCGTTTTTAAGAGCTTCTTAAACAAAGTGATGTCTAACATTTTTGTTTTGTTCGCTTATGGAAAACTGAATTTTCTGGCAATTTTAAGGCCTTTTTGTTATCAGAAAATATGCGCACTTCTTCCAAATTATAATCGCACAATTCCTTAATTAAATTACAAAGGTAAATAGCCTCTTTCGTATCATCCGATAATGCCATATATTCCGCCTCAGTAGAGGAAAGAGCAACGGTACTTTGTTTACGGCATTCCCAGGTGATAAAGCTTCCATTTAAAATATAGCAATATCCGACATTGGACTTGCGATCATCACGGCAATTACCCCACTTGGAGTCAGTAAACCCAAATAGAGGCTCATCTGCACGTTTAAAAACTAATCCATGATTAATTGTCTTTTTCAAATATCATAGTACATATTTCGGTGCAGTCCAATGAGTTTTATCATAACAATTTAAAAACTGATTCAACTGATTGACCTCATTTGAAATGTTACGTCTAGTTGCAACAGATAAATACATCAGACCTCCAATTAATTCGCGATAGGGTAAATTTAATTTATTACATTTTTCTTTTTAATCGAACACTAACATCCATAGGACATGCCACAGGTTTAGCTTCTGACATATGAAATCGATTTAAATGTTCTTGAATATAACCTTGTTGGTTCATAGTAACAAACTCATTCTCTTCCCTTAAAGTTTATTCTTAAGCAATAATTAACTAATATATATATATATATATATATATATATATATATATATATATATATATATATATATATATATATATATATATATAATATATATATATATATATATATATAATATATATATATATATATATATATATATATATATATACATAATATATATATATATATATATATATATATATATATATATATATATATATATATATATATATATATATATATATATATATATAATATATATATATATATATATATAATATATATAAATATATATAATATATATATATATATATATATATATATATAATATATATATATATATATATATATATATATATAATATATATATATATATATATATATATATATAATATATATATATATATATATATATAATATATATATATATATATATATATATATATATATATATATATATATATATATATATATATATATATATATATATATATATATATATATATATATATATATATATATATATATATATATATATATATATATATATATATAATATATATATATATATATATATATATATATATATATATATATATATATATATATATATATATATATATATATATATATATATATATATATATATATATATATATATATATATATATATATATATATATATATATATATATATATATATATATATATATATATATATATATATATATATATATATATATATATATATATATATATATATATATATATATATATATATATATATATATATATATATATATATATATATATAATATATATATATATATATATATATATATATATAATATATATATATATATATATATATATATATATATATATATATATATATATATATATATATATATATATATATATATATATATATATATATATATATATATATATATATATATATATATATATATATATATATATATATATATATATAAAGATAAAACATGAAGAAAAGTAAAATCAGAAATATAAAATTGGAAAGATACTAAAGTATATGAAGCAAAAGACAAGAAGGCATAGGGACCATGTCTTCATCAGGAGGGAGATGGTCAGCTATGCAAAAATGAACACTCTTTTCTGACATGCTCGAAGGACAAATGTCTAAAAATCTTCGAGCAATTCCCCCGAAGAGTGTTCGTATTGAAAGAACTTAATTAAAAATTAGACTAAATATATAAGTAGAAAAGATAAATATATATGCAGAAGAATAAAAATACTCACTATAGATGAAAATACTCACATTAGTAGAAAAATACATACAGTAAAAAAATATACATACAGTAGAAAATACAAAATACAAAAGCCAGTAAATAAGATTGAATTTATATATGAGAATAGTAGGAAGTTGCCAAAAGTAAATTTGAAATTAGAATGAAGAAATATTGCCAGAAGTAATTAAATTCAAATAGTTAAAGTGGTTTAAAAAGTTAAAGCGTATTAAAAGGGATTTAAGTTTTAGTTATGTATAAAATAAAGTGTATATATGTAGGTATTTTCAGGATTCTTGTAAGAACTTCAATGCTTGGGTGGCCCTTCTGTAGTTATAAAAACTACGCATTACTTCAATCTTACAAGCGATTCCCTACTTCCTACATATTTTAAAATAAAATTAATTGGAATATTGTTATTTTTTAGGTGAGCTATTAAGCGTTTAATTTGATTTTTAGTATATTCATAATTGTTACAGATTATATAAATGCGATTAAGCTCATTAATTATAATGTTTCTGTATATTTTTAAAGAAATATTGGAGTTCCAAGAAATTAACTTATTAACATGAAAATTAAACTGTTTAGTTTTGTCGAAAATGTCTATATATGTAGTGGAATTATCAATAGTGATAAATAAATCCAGAAATTCAGTTTTAGTTTCACATAAATTAGTTTTAATTAGAGAAAGTTCTTCAGGGTAAATAGTTTTAGAAATATCTTCAAATTTTAAATTGTTGAAAATAATAAAATCATCTATGTATCGAAAAGCAAAAGGATATTGATAAAAGAAGTTTTTTTCAAAATAATGTAAAAATAAATTTGCTAGTGTGCTAGAAAAGTTGGATCCCTGTGGAATTCCACAATTTTGAATAAAAATATTTTCACCGTTAAATATAAAATTATTATAAATACACATTTTAACTAAATTATTCCAGTAATCAAAATTAATATTTAATAAGTTTCTATAGTCCTGATAATAAAGGTGTAGTACATCGTTTAATTTATCTATGGGAATACTAGTAAAAAGGTCTTTAAAGTCAAAAGAATTAATACAATAAATATAATTTTTCGATAAAAAATCCAAAATAGGCCTATTATTATTAATGATCCAAGTAGCTTCTGATTTAACAATATTGTCTAATATAATATTAAGAAATTTAGCAAAAATGATTCCAGGTTTATTCATGTATGATTTAGTACCACATGTGACAAATCTAAACTTTATAGGAATTTTGTGAAATTTAGGAATGACTGTTAAATAAGGAAACTCTAATTTATAGTTGCTAATATTTAAAAGTTTGTAAAGTCCAAGGATTTTTTTATTAATAATATTAACAGTGGAGTTTAAACGCTTATATGTGTTGGAATTTAATGTTTCATTATCAATTAAATCTAAATAGAATTTTTTACAAAAAAATGCGTAATTATTAGAGGCTTTATCTACTGGCGTAATGATGAAGCTATCTTTTAGATTATTTATGGCTGGTTTTAATGGACCAAGCTTAATACCAGAAAATGTTACATTATTGACAAAAATAAATTTCTTAATTTTATTAAAAAGTTTAAACTTCCAGACTGTAAAAAATTCAATAGGTACATTATAAAATTTAGAAATTTTAAAGATAAATGAATCAATATTATATAAAATTACTTTAATTATTTTAAATCTATTTAGTTGAAAAACTGGTCTATATTTAGTTCCTTTACTTAATATTTCTTTTAATTTAGGGTCATTAACAATGTTTAAATCACCTGTGATAATATGACCGAAATCAGTGTTAATGAAATTTTTTAGTTCATTACTATGACAAATACATTTAGATAGCTTTCTAGATGAGGAGATATCTTTGCAAAATTGATTATAGTTAAAGATTTTACGTCCAAAAGGAATATCATAAGAAAAAGCAATTTTGACAGTAACATCTTCTATAGGAAAAATACTATACAAATCATTAACAAAACTGTTTAGTTTAAAATTATCAAACTTAGGATGTTGAAAATTAAAAGTGAAATAATGTATTTATTACTTTATATTCATATATGTATTTTCTTTATATTAATATATATATATATATATATATATATATATATATATATATATATATCCCATATATTTTACTTTTAATTCTTTACTAAGATGAGTTTTAAAATTTTTAATTTCATTCGGATCTGGGTACATAAATAATATATTATCAACATACACTAAAATTGTGGTTACTCCTTTTTCATCTTTAACATAATATAGACAAGGATCAGCATCGGTTTGCTTCTCTCCGAAACTATGTAAAATTTCATTTAACTTAAAATTCCAGCATCTGCCATAAAGAGTTTTAACCATAAAGGTTTTAAACCATAAAGAGATTTCTTTAAAAGTAATACTTTATCTCCTTTCCTTAAAGATTTCAACATTTTATCAACCATTTTAGAAATATCATTAGGGTTTTCATTAATAACTAAATGTTCAAGTATTTCTTCAAAATAATCTGGGCATTCCATATAAATCTTTTCTTTCAGCTCGCCATTTAAATATGCCATTGCTACACTACACTGATGAATTTCTAGATTTAATTCTGCAGATAAAGACCCCATAATGCGAAGTGAACTACTACGTTCAGCTACCCCACATTATTCGGGACTATAAGGAGCTGTTAATCAATGTTCAATGCCACATTTAATTTAAGAAAATTAACAAATTTATCATTTATAAACTCTCCTCCATTATTGCTCATAAAAGCTTTAAAATTTTAGTAGATTTTTAATTTTCCCATAAAGTTTTTACTTTCTTAAATGCATTAAGGGTACCACTTTTACATTTTAGTAATTTAACCGCAACAATATCGCAAACAATCATCTATAAATGTCTTAAAATATATTGACTTACTTATTGAAGGTATTCTCATTGGACCGCATAGATTTGAGTGTACCACATCTAATATATTTGTTACTCTTTCCGATTATTTTGGAAAAGGGGAAGAGTTAATTCATTAATCGCACAATTAAACTTTTTCTGTAATTTAGTTAAGTTTAATCCCCTAATACTCCCGATTTTGTATGAATGTATGATATCTTTTATACATTAAGATGTCTCATTCTATAATGCCATCAAACAATATCTGCTGTTTAGCTTTTAGAAGTATTTAATGCTTCCCTAACATGCTTAACATTTTGTTTTTTAAATATGTATCACTATTTCTGACATTTAAATCGTACAGATTTTTTTCTTTCAGTAATTATTTCTACTTTAGATTCAGGATTTGCAATATTTGTAAAAATACTTTTAAATGTAACAATATAACCGCGATCACATAATTTAACAACAGACAGTAAATTTGTACGTAATTCAGGAACTAATAAAGAATCATTAATTTCTACAGTGAGAACATTATTGTTAACCTTAATTTTAATCAGTACTTTACCATTACCTTTCATATCTGTAGTAACATTATTAACTAGATTAACCATTGATACGTTAGTATCATTTACACTAACAAATTTTAAACTGTCATTGCAGAGATGTCTCGTACATCCAGAGTCCAAACACTAAAGTTCCTTCAAATCGTTTTTGACTACTCGAAAGGAATCAGCATGGCCATTACAGTATGTGCTTGTTAGGAAACCGACATTCTCTTGTTTCAGGCTGGGTGTTCGATGTTTACAGCACTGTGCTACTGTGTCCTAATCGCTTGCATTTGAAGCACCGGAGTTTGGGGGATTGTTCTCCTTTGGTTGATCACTGGCGTACTTGTTGACTTTGCTCTTTCATGGTGGTTTTCACAGGAGGTGGCTCGCTCAGAAGGTTCAAGAATGGTCCGACATTCTTTCATCATGTTATCTTTCATCGCTCTCTTCGATGATTTTGATGTGGAGTGCGTCAGGCTTTGGGAGTTCATCTCGGTATTCTGTGACGGATCGAAAGTTTTCAAAACTCGCCGGAAGCCTCCACAGCAGCATTATTGCTAGGAGATGTTCATCAATTTTTATGTCCATTTTGGAAAGTGTATCGACGATATCAAAAAAGTTCGATAGATGATCTCGCACATCATTAAGACCACAAGAGGAGTCCATCATTTTCAGTTGTACGAGATTCTTCATCAAAATTGCTTTTCTAGCTGGCACTTTTGATTGGTAATTGCTTTCTAATTCAACCCAGACGTTTTGCAAACTATCACAATTTCTTACTTGCTTCAGTTCGGATGGAAAAATACACAAAATCAAATCTGATTTCGCCTTTTCATCCATTGCACTTCATTTATTAAAGGCATACTATGACTTTGGATCGCTTTCAACAATAGCAGGGTTTAGATTTTTTCCATTTATGAATCCCCACGAAATTTTTTTTTAAAAGCGCTTTCATCTGAATTTTCCAGGTTTTTTAACTGTCTTTATTCTAAAGTTCGATTCTTATTGCACCAAGTGATGACGCCATCTTTTCCAATTCTACTCGTACAATATGAGTACGGTTTGCTTACGTAAGTTAAGTCCTGGGCTTATGACCATTTAGGCATAAAATGAAGTGGAGAGAAGGCAGTGGTGCACATACAGACATGTTTAATGACAACGGACAGTTACAACACAAACAATTACAATGAAATAATAACATTGAAGAATATTTCCAATGATATGCAAGAGAGTCAGGGATATGATAACAAGCATCTACTCTCAAGCAAGACAGAAAGACGTCTGACCAGAATATGCACCGTTTGATCCCTAGAGGGCGCACTAGCCAGGAAAATTCTATCATGTAAAGAGGGTTAAAGGAGAGACAGCGATACTTTAATATCCGAACAGTGTTCACTTCGTAAATTAAAATATAAAAGCACTAAATTTCTTAATACATTAGGTAATTGAATAAACAAGGCCAATGCCATTTTGTTACTTTAGGGTAGTTTTTTGTAAGCAAAACCAAATTCGACGTGACTTAAAATTTGCTTACTTGTGTTATGAGTTTTCATCCGCCGGTGTTTCACTACTGAAAAGCCATTAAATACAATCAATCACCTCTTAATTTTTAAATACAGTTAAGTGACGAGATCGATATTTCAGTTGGCAGCTTCCTTTCCATGCCTTACCACACTAACACTTAAAGTTTATTCCAAATCACAGCAAACATTATTTATTGATAATTTAATTGAACATTGATTGCTTATTTACCTATTTTATTATAAATGCTAACATTATGATGGTAATTTTTAATTCTAATTGGGTTCTATACATCCGCTTATAATACCGTGTTATGCATTATTAGTTTTACATTAAATAATATATTTTTGATAATGTTCTTAAATTTTCTTTCTTCAAGACTTTTGTACTGGTATTTGAAGAAATTTAAATCTATTTCGTAAAGGATTTTAGTTCTCATATTTAATGCGAGATATATATCTTTTTCCTGATTCCGTTTCTAGTTGTCTTTGTACTGTTGAGTTACTAAGTTTTGTACAACCACTTTTCCATTTTACAGGCCGTTGCTCAGCTGTTTTAGTCAATAAGATCTTCAAGTATACTAATTCGACGGTTAAGTAAATGAGCCTTCAAGTATAAACCTATTAAGTATGCTTGAGGCGCACTTGAAAAGAAGAACTGAAAAGGAATGTAACTAAAAAGATTTAGGTTTCTAAAAGTTGAATTTGTTTTTGCACAAGAGGAAGATTTATCTTCAAAACCTATTTGCAAAAGTGCTTGAAAACATATTTGCAAACATCGTGATACTTTATTGTGAGAACTGTTACTTGTTGGAGGAGAAAGCAATTTTTATTAAGTTTTTCGATGACTTTCTAAAGTATTTAAAGTTGTTATTTACGATTTATTTTTTACCAATGATATTTTTCATTAAATTCCATTGACATTAAGGCTTACATTTAGGAGGATAAATTTTTATTGTTATTTCTTCTTATTAAATCTTTATATTAATTATATAAGATTTGAATAATTTTACCATAAATCCTTTTAATACTTATTTTGTCATTTTGTTGTTAAATCTATGCATGAATCACGCTGAGTAAAACTGTCAATAATCCATTAAAATTTATTTAAGAAACTTTAATTATTTGTTTCCTAATATAATGATATAATTAGATATTTTTCTTGATATAATTAGTGATATAATTAGATTTAAAAAAATAACATATTATGTTTTTAACGAAATATTTTTAGCAATAAGATCTTTTTTTATTAAATTTGACCGAAGCTGGTGAACTCAAAATAAAAATTCTTGGTATTCAATATATTGCATTTTACGTTAAGAAAAATAATGTATCGTTTATAATTGCCTTTGAAATATTTATTTAATAATATATACCTATAATAAATAATATGATTTTCTCTAGATTAAATGAAATATTAATTAATTTTATAAGTTTACATAATGTAATAAAATGAAATAATAAATGAAGAAAATCCTGTTAGGAACAATTCACAGGTGATTGCATATGATTTAAAGTTTACTACTGAATTTTTAAGCAGAATATTTATAAAAAGTATAATAGGAATAATGCAAAATCTGATTCATTCAAGAAGTTTTTGTATTTAGCCTAATATTTTGTACTGGTCTGATACCGGAGCTGGTACACTTCTCAACAAATTTTTGCACCACTCCAATGGAAAAAAGTTTCATCAACATCCTGCATACACATTATTTTATAATACATATTATTTTATATTCTGTCACCTCCAGTGTTATGTGTATTAAAATATTAATAACACATGTAAGTACGAAGCCATAATCTTATTTACTGTTTGAAATGTTAAAAGTTCTATAAGAACTTGTAAAAATCAGTATCTTCCAGTATTAATTGAGTCACTTAAAAACAATATTGAAGCAATCTTGTTCGTTTATTCTCTACACTTTGATTTTTGGAAACGATAGCAAGTTTTCTTGTTAAATTTTGACTTATAATGCTTCAGTTATGCAGATACAAATGTAAAGTTTGGAGAATAATTAGAAAAGATACATATAGAGTTATGGTTTCACAAAGGAAGTATGACAGAGTTTCTATTTTCGAATTATTTTCAATTCTTTAAATTTCTATATAAAAGCTAAGATTAAAAACATAAATGTTTCTTTTTTAGACTACTGACCAAAAATAACTGCAGTTAAAAATTTATTATATATATATAGATTATATTTCCAAGTAACAGTATTCTTGGAGTTACATAACTGTCTTTTCAGTTAATATTTCCTTATTCATGAGGGGATTATCAGTTTTGTAGGCTATATATCCCCAACAGTTTAAAAATACGTTATTTTTGGACGGATTCTCTGAAAATTGTAAGTAAATAATCTTATCATTCCTCAAATAATAAATGGATTTATGTTAGCTATATTACATATTTAAAGTATTCAAATGCACATATGTATTTATTTGTTCTCTTTTCATAATTTTGTTGATAATCGACAATAGTTGTGCCATTCGTTACTCGGATAATTGGGAGTTATTTGCAGTTACTGCATATATATATATATATATATATATATATATATATATATATATATATATATATATATATATATATATATATATATATATATATATATATATATATATATATATATATATATATATATATATATATATATATATATATATATATATATATATATATATATATGTATATATATATGTATATATATGTATATATATATATATATATATATATATATATATATATATATATATATATATATATATATATATATATATATATATATATATATATATATATATATATATATATATATATATATATATATATATATATATATATATATATATATATATATATTGAAACGCATATGATATGGTCTACTGGTCTTTAAAATTGCTATAACAAGCAGGTGGTGACATTCTATTCGCATGAAATTTGTATGACAGGAATATACTATGATAGTCAAACAAATTCATGTAAAATAGATGGCGTTAATGACATTTATATTGTGATTAAACATGTTATAGGTGTTGTTAACAACACATCTTCATTTACATTGAGAAATTCTACATCAAGTTTTCCACTCACAAACTGCATTTGTTTGTTACTGTCTAATGAGAATTTGTTGTTCTAAGAAGAAATGCTGACTAGCACATACATAATTTTGGTATGGCATCATGTTGAAGTTGAGTTTGAGCCTTATGTCTGTTATGATCATAATGATTGTGAGCAGAATATGCAATCTTTTGGCACAAGACGGTTATACAAAATCTTATACGGGATCTGAGCTCCTTGATTTTACTAATAATCAGGAAGACATGTGCTACCGGCTTGGCCTTAATTCATTGTATGTCTAAGTCCCGAGCTTTAAGATAAGAATGATATTTTCAAGGTAACAAATGTTTGTACAAACATTTCAATGACCTTTGCAGCAGGATGTCAAATTAGAGATCAAAGCATCGTTGGATGCTACATCACGAATAGCAGCAAGATGCCTCAATGGTATGAATAACGACGAATTTGGATGTAAGAATGACATGATATTATATTTTTGGTCATCGTGGTGATGTCTGTATTTAATGTCATAGTGTAGAAGGCATATTGAAAGTGTGCTTTGTCATCATCATATTCTCCCATCACCAATTTATATTTCAACAAAAGGAATTAATGACACTTTAAATAGAAGTTATCATATTTCTGTTAATTGAGGGCATATGATTTTACATTTTATTCAAAGTCTAAAGAACGCTAACTTTCATCAAGAAAATGCATGACTGGACGAACTATAGCCCTGGATGCATGTTCCTTAGATTTCCCAAAAATCTAAAAACGTATGATCAATAATTGCGTAGTGGCTGTTTGTTATCATAACCCTCCCACTACTGTGAATGAATTATGGCATCGTGTTGAAGTTGTTGCACGGGCAATGGTAATCTAATTTCGATTTAATTCAAATGCCGAGGCATATGTCTTCTGTTAATACTCCCAACGGGGCTATTTTGGATACTGATTTATCAGGACCTATGCTTTTATATTTTATACATAAATACACACACACAGATATATATATATATATATATATATATATATATATATATATATATATATATATATATATATATATATATATATATATATATATAATGCAAGATTAGATATAGAACTGAAAAGTACAAGAATAGATAATAAAAACATTTATGCTTAGTAATACATTCAGCGCAAAAGCAGCTAAAATAGAAATACTAAAATATAATTAATAGTATATTTTATAAAATTAATAATCAAATATTAGATGTAGAACAATACATTTTTAAAATATAATGAAAATACCAAATGGGAAATAATAATATGTTCATAAAGTTAAATATTATATAGAGAATAATACATTGAAAATACCAAATGGAAAACAATACATTGAAAATACGAAATATAGTAAATAGTGGGAAAAATGATTAATATATATTTTAAAATTTCAAAGAATATATATATATATATATATATATATATATATATATATATATATATATATATATATATATATATATATATATATACATATATATATATGCAAACAACACCCAGAGTTGGAGTTAAGCAATAGTTTTGTTGCTAAAAATATTTGCTGTAATAAGAAACAAATTAATAATTCTAGATTATCTGTTTTAAAAGATATATTTCAATATTATTAAAAGTTATCTGAAACTTAAGTTTATAAATAACGATGCATATTTTTGAGTTATTAAGCAGATAAATACCAAAAAGCGTTTGGTTGTTTATTTACTATGACTTCTTTTGTATTTGAAAGTTCATTAATATAAAAGAAATGTCAAATGGGATTTACTATATGAAATTCTCGGAGAGAAGAATAAGCTCCTGGTATAAAATGGCTCTTTTATTTTAATATTTATGAACTCAGTGAACTCTGGCTTACGTAAGTAGGAAAAAAATAATGGACTTCTAACTAGTTTTTGACAGAAACTTACGTTCAAGTCAAAATTTTGACCTTTTAGGCTTAAGTTCGAGTGAAGATTAATGTCCGTAGAAGTTTTGAACCTGTAAGAATTTCTTGTATTTTTTTGCAATCACACAAATGATTTTCCTAATTAAATATTCATGAGCTACGTTAAGAAGAAAAGAGAAAAAGCTGGAAATGCGCTTAATTCTGTAATTAATTTTACACATTCATTTTTCTCTTTTACATGATTCAATAAAAGCATCTAAATATTTTTAATTTAAAATGTTTTGAACATATAAAGCTAAAATAAAAATAGTTTTTCTTCCAATATTTTATTTGTGAAAATAATTAAATTAGTTAAAAGTAAAATAGAGAATTTACTTTTAACTTTTCTAGGGGAGAAATTATTACATCTAAAAGTATTTTAATGAACTAATATTAATTTAGGAACAAAAATTTATATTTTTTAAATAGTAGTACAAAGAAAAATCTTCAATTATTTTTCAAAGTTACATTTTCAGAACTTCCAGCTCGTTTTAGTAACATGTTACATTTATAAACATTTTGCAAGTATATAAATATGATTTAGAGTAATTTTAAAAGTTTAGAACAAGAAAAAAAACTTATATTTCTAGCTAACATTTTAAACTGAATTTATATTTAAGCTTCTCCTTAAGAACTTAATAAGAAAATTTTTAAATTTTGTAATTAGAAAACATATTTTCGTGTTATGAAACTAAGAAATAAACATTATAACCACGAAAGTGTTAAATGTTTCTTAAATAACATAACAAATAGCCAGTAAAATTTCTTTGTAAAAATTAATTTTTTTAAATCAAGAAACATTTTTTTTTTTATCATAAATAAAACATTTTAGCTTCTAATTTGACTGGATACATAATAATTTTTTTTTTTACATTCAGAAGATTTAGTACTCTAAATTATAGATATTTCTGTTTTAATTTAATTTTTTTAAACTAATTGAAAAAATTTATTTATTAAAAAGTTTGGAAATATAATTCTGTTTTGTTAATTTTTCTTATTTACAAAAAAATTACAAAAATTTCAATTACAAAAAAAAAAAAAAAAAAAGCACTCAAGAGATTTTAAGAATTTTGTTTTTAAAATATAAGCATATTTAATTGTTAATTTCAAATCTAATTTCTAAGTGCCTAAAATAAAAAAAATATTTCTAAAAGTAAATATTTAATTTATTTACAAATGACGAAAAAATTTTACAGGATGTTTTAAACTGCTTCTACGTACAGTTAAATATACTTCAACGATATACAAATTGCATTTTTAAATTCTAAAATTATAACTAGAATAGTTATTTCTATTGAATGACTTTGAACTAATTTCCTTATTAAATTAATCTGAATAATATTTTAATTTGAGAGGTTGGAAATTTAATTAGTTTTTGCTATTCTTTTGTTTTGGAAATAGCATAGTTACAAGAAAATTATAATAGGTAAATGCAGGTTTAATTTTTTTCTTAAATATATTTTGATAAAAAAATGTCTTTAGTTTAAAACTTAAAAAAATATTTTCATCAAAAATTTCATTTTTTCCTATTTTTTTAGTTTTGTATATTGAGCAAATTCACCAAGGTTACTTTAACATGAACATTGTAAAATATTTTTTAATAAATACTATTTTCAAATATGACTAATACTTGATATACTTCGCTTCTGCCTTAAGCATGCACGTCTGTCTGGTGGGTGCTTGTGAGTTTTCCGGGTTTCCTTCCTTGAGAGAGTGAATACGCTCAACTATCTATGAAAAGTCCTTCTGGAAGACTGTCACACGTTAGATATTAAAATACCTTACAAAGGTCTCCGGTTGTTTGGATGACTACTACGAAGTGTTAAAATATTTTAATATTGAATAATTTGTTTGTCACTTTGTGGTCATATTTTGCACACGAAGGCTAATTTTAACGGAATTTATCATTTAAAATGGATTCAAAACCTCAGCAAACATATATACTAACTGGAAATCGAACCGATGAACTATTGAACCGAACGTAAGTATGCAATTTCCCTATGAGACATAGTAATAAGCTTTTTCTTTATTATATTGTAGGTGTATTCTTAATTATCTAAAGCTTTGCAGAAATATTAATTTCGAAGCAAATCATATTTTGTAAAGATTGACATAAAATATTTCCTATAATTGCATTTATTCACAATAAAAATAAGGACGGAAAAATCCTCCACAAAATAAGCAAATAATATCAAGTGAAAATAAACATTGCGTTGCGTAGTTCTCTTATATAAACTAAAATTTTGATTTAAGTAATAATAATTCGGCACAAATGCAGTATAATCCAGGATACTAAATTCTGATATTTTTGGCGATGAAGAAATGTTGCCAAGATGACGTATTGTGGCGTACGCGATAACGTAAATACTAGGGTTGCCAAAATAGAATTTTCTGCATATTTGTATAGGTCTCCATATCTATGACGTAAATGTTACCAGATACATAAGAAAATCCGCCAAAAAATCACCAAATTCAAAATTTAGAATCCTGGATTATACGGCATTTGTGCCAATAATACTAAAGCGACTTCTAGTAATTATTTACACTGTAATAGTTCTATAAAATAGTTTATAAATTGACATTCTTTTTCCACAATATTATCGCAAATAAAGGTAAGAAAATATTGAATCAGTTAAAACAATTTTTGCGTGCAATATTACTTTCCCCTGACAAATGTGTATTTTGTTATATCCTTTAAAGAAGAAGAATATTCATGTTAGATTTGCATGTATAAATTTAATAAAAATCAATAAAAATCGTGAATATTTACGTTGTTTAAAATTATTTTATAACAATAATTCTTGCTAAAATGATGAAAAAGTTTGCACTGAGTATTTTACAAATGAAAAGTTTCGAATGCATACCAATTTTCAGGCTTTATATTCTGCTTCACATCAATTATTTTTATTTTTCCTTTGTGAATAAAATAAAGAACAATGTCAAATAGCTAACATACAATAAACAATAAGTTGCTCGATTGGGAAAGAGGTTTAAAAAAGTTTCAGTAGTTTTTTTTCATTTACACCATTTGGAATAAATAAATCTAATGATGGTATATTTATTTCACGCTATAAAGCAAAAATTCGTCAATGAAAATAAAATTTACAATTCATCACAAAATATTTCATTCTTTGTTTATTTAAGGGAAATTGAGTAATTCTTTTTGTCGCGCTATACAATTTTTTTTCAATTAATCTTATTTCTTTCTTTCTCGAATTGTTTTATTTTTCTTATTATTTCAAACTGAGTAAAATAGTTAAAAATAATTTTGATCTACTTGTTCCTCATACAGTTTGTTTTGGAAGCAAGCCAAACTAAATAATTTAATTCACAAATCAAAATCAATATGCCAGGATAAAAACTCTGGAAATTGTTTTAATAAATCATTTCTTCAATCAGATTGTTGTTATTTTCCCGCCAAATTATTTGCAAATACTTTCTGCGTTAGACTAAGTTAGCCATTTTAAACTATGCCTTATTTTGTTTTATACTAATTATTTGAACGATAAAGTATATTAAGAAATAAATAAAATTTTGGATCTCTATTATTTATTTTATCTCCTTATACTTGAGAAGTGTCTCTTGAAAATATGGTTAAAAATTTACAGAAGCTATGTAAAATAGCAGAAGTTAATTTGTAAACAGTTTATTTGAAGAATAATAATAATCGCCAAAGTATTTACATTTGCTATATTAAGGATAGTATAATTCAATATAATTCAATGAAATTAACTTTGCAGGACTTAAATCTTGTAAAAAGAGATGAGGACTTTACATGAATATATATATCTTGATAATTTTAATAAAACTAGCAATTTTAACTACATTCATCGCCTATTAATAATTTATAATTGGCTACTAATATGACGCCAATAACAGAAACGGACTGATTCTTAATAGAGATCTAATATTGATCGCCATGTTCTGAATCTAGTCAGAAAACGAAGCACAATGAAAGTGCTTTAAATAGTTTTTACAAATAGTTCTTGTTGAGAATTTATTGATTCGTAACGTAGATTAGTAAAATTCTAATAAAGTCTTATTTAATTATCTTTCTAAAAATTTAAGCACTTATTTGCTTAAAATTATGAAAAGGAAATGAAAACATGATATAATTTTGCCCGAATTAGAGCATTTCTTAGTTATTGTTATCTCGAATTTAATTAAAAAGTGGTCTCAAGCTTGTGTAAATATATATATATATATATATATATATATATATATATATATATATATATATATATATATATATATATATATATATATATATATATATATATATATATATATATATATATTATAATTCATAGATAGAATTCGAAGTAATTTTTCATAAGTGTGCGACTCTACTTTCTACAAATTTTAAGCACTTTATTATTTTATCTTTATCATTTACTACTGTTATGGACAAAAATTAAATTAATTGGAATGTATAATTTTTTTATTATTTTTTTGTTAGTGAAAAAAGTCTTATACATAAATGTTAGCATTGATACTTTTGTGACAAATAAAAGCAAACGAAAGGTTATTTTGATAAAAATTCTTACTCAAAAGGATTTTCAATTGCAGAATAGCAAAAAGCTTTTGTGATAAAAATTCTATTTAACTAATATTTCAAAATGGTAAGGAAAATCACCACGTTATTTCCCAAAAGGGGAAACTCAAGATTTCTTGCTCTAAAAAAGGAAATTACTTTCCCTATTTGCCTACTGCTTTCCACAACATAATGGGAACAATCTTGATGACAAAATAAGCATATCTTAAACGCTTATTATTATTCTTTGTCTTGTTCTACTGAAATCAATCTGAGGTACTTTTTTTCCTACACCAGTAAAAATTCTTTCTCAAAAGTGGGTTTCTACAATTGCGTAAAAATCGTAATTATCCAGTTGACCCCATAGTCCAAAGAACATTGAAGGTTAGCGGCTTACAGTGGCCCCAGGACTTCTTAGTCCTTGACCGTTCCTGTCGCGTCTGCCAACTTCCTCCTGGTAGCTTCCAAACCCCGAAAATCCTGAAAGAGTTGAGACTTTTGCTCTTGAATGTTGACGAGAAAACTTGATAATCACTTTCTCTTTTTATGCGGTGAGGATAGTCGGACTTGATTCTTCAGATGAAATGCTATCTAATGAAACTCACTTTGAGTTTTAATTGAAATCTTTGTGACCGTTATTACATATTACAAAGGAAGTGTAATAGATTGTAAGTATTGCTTGTTTATATTTTTATACTAAGGATATCATATCAAGATTAATAAAAAAGTGGACCTGAGCTTTGTAGAGTTAAGTGATTATGGTGATTTTTTAAATTATCCATTTGATTATTTCTTATGTATGATCAACTAATTGTAAACAACGAAGAAATTTGTAGTTCAATATTACGCAAGAATTTTATGAGTTTTACAATTTTGCTTAGAATTTAAATCGCTCAAAAGTAAATTATCTAAAAATAAAATGAATTGAATAGTTTTAAATGAAAAAAAAATTACAAGTTTTACAGCTTGAAATTTAAATGATGAATTATATTATTGAAATAATTAAGTTGTATACCGTTATTTTTATAAAAGATTTTTATTTATAATAAATTATTTTATTTGTTTGCGATACTTTGAAAGTGTTTATCATTTTATATATTGCGAGTATTATTAATTGTAAACTTAGATAACATTTTAAGCGGATAAGAAAAATTCATAATTAGAATATCTTAAAATAAAATAAATTAAAAAGCTTTAAACGAAAACTTACTTCGTTGTTTAAAATTTGACTGATTAAAAATAAAATAATTTTCATTATAATCCCAATTTTTGTCTATCATTGTCTTATTATTTTTTTTATGGATTATGAGTCCATAAGAAATGTTAAACGCATTTATAATTTAATAACTAAAAAAGTTGCCAATTATCCATTTTTTAAATTTTGATAGATTTTCTTAGCATTAAAAAAATTCGTGATTAAAATTTTTAAAAATGAAATACTTTTGCATGTCAAATTTGTTTTGTAATTTAAAGTTTAAATAATTTATAATATCATCGCGCAATTTTTCAATTGTGTAAGTATTTATGAAATTGTTACTCAATTTTGCTATTATTTTAAATTATTGTTATAAACTGAAATTAAGCGTTGAGTTTCCAACGCCCTGTAATATTTTCCCATTAATGTGAGATTTTTGAAATGTATATATAAATTCCTCTTTTTATATTAAAACATATTAAGAATTTATAGTAATTCTGAACAGACAAATGCATATTGCTTTATTGAAAATATAGTATACTTTTATTGCAATATTAACTAAATTTGAATTTCATCATACGATGCATCTAAATTATCTGAATAAAAATAATGCGTTTTGTTGAAACTGTAAAAAATCTTCTTTGTTGAGAATTATGCATAAAGTAAATGATTTAAAATGTTAAAACTTATTGAAACTTTACATTATTTTGCAATCAATATTGTGATAAATTCTGATTGTATAAGCAAATATTAATTGCTTACTAAGACTTAGATTTATCGGAAAGAAAAAAATTTTTCATTAGGTTGTCAAAACAATTTTATTTTTTAAACGCTTTATAAATTTGAAATTGCAACTAATTTTCGTATTTAATTATAAATATTATGTTAAGTAAGACTAAACACTATGGTAAAATACTCTCATGCAATATTAAGTATTATTTTCAAATGGCAATGAACTGCATATTGCTTATGCGATTAGCTAATGTTATAAGTGTATAATTATTAAATGAGTTATTCATAGAAAAATAGTATAAAAAAATAATGGGAGGTTTGTATTTGAAATTACTCATAATAAAATGATTAATGGTCGCTGTTTATCAAAACTTGAATTTTGTAAGATTTATAAACATTAAATGTCAATGATTGATCAACATTAATTAATATTTCTAAGTGATACAATTTTGACTTTATTGATTCTCTCAATATACTCCACGAACCGTGAACTTAAATATACAAATATTTGTTGACAACATGGGAATAAAAAACTTGCATATTGTTAACATGTTTTTAAAGTGAACTTGACTTATTCTGTTTCAGTTACTGATGTCATATATAATTATAGTTAATTAATATAAAATTATATTTCTTATTTCTATTCATATTTCTTAAAAGCAGAAGTTCATTTATAATGACATTTATTCAATGCATTTTTTGAACGGTATATAAGTTCTCACTTTATATTGCTTTTAAAAATACAATCTAAGATTATTTAATTTTTTTTAGAGAGTGATTAGAAATTAAAAAAATCTTTGCTTAAGGTTAGACAGTTGTGATTTATGAAAATGTTTGATGATATCATTGAAAATAAAATTTATTATGCAAAAATATTAATGAAAGTTCAATTATTTATTTTGTTCTTTATTATTTTAATTTTTAAATATTATGAATTAAATACTGAATCACGAAACACAGAGTTTGGTAGAGAAAATTTAATTAAAATTTATTTAAAAATTTCAAAAACTAAATAAAAATTAATTATAAATAAATGTTTTTGTTAGAAAATAATTTTATAAAATTTTCGATTTATTTACGAAAGATATTTGGAAAACACTTTTAAAATAATAAAAATTATAAACAAGTTAAAACATTTTAAGAATACCAAGACAGCTTGAATGCTTTCTTTAAAGAACTAAAGTTTCCAATATTTGTTATTTGAACTTTCCATATTTTCTGTAAGAAACATTCTATATAGGATAGTAGTAAAATCTTTGAAAGGAATATGTTTTAAACTTTAGAAATAGTTTATAAAATATGCTTTAAGTTATAAATTGAATATTGCAAGGAATCAATTAACTTAAACAGAGCATGTATTATAGCAAATATCATTAAAGTTTTATGTGATTTGAATAAAACAAAAAAGACACTTTTTAATTAAATGCATGGGCATGCTTTTACTTTTTATTTCAATTTAATTTGCATTACGTAATTTCCTCTGCTTTTTAAGTTAAGAATCCTTTTATTATCATCTTCGATCAACAAATGCAGGGACTTTTATTGAGAATTTAATGATGAAAAAAAAATTCCTTACTCGCTTGTAAAAGAAACGCATTGAACTTTGCTAATTGGATTCTAAAAAAAATACCATATCTTGGTTGGATAGATTTTCGTGTACAAATTGCTATTGTACTCTTTTTAAGTGTATAGTTATATTTTTATTCATATTTATTTAATATAATTTATTTTTTTTAAAATTTTCTATAATTTTGGGGAATAAAAGTTATTATGGTGATTTGTCTCATAAAATACATTTACTTAAAGAAGAAAAAACTTCTAAATTTTTAAATATAATTTGTTGCTGAATGTATCCCAACACACAATTATGTAAATGTATATATACGTTTATGTATTTGACGAGAAAATATATAAAATTTCCTTACTCCATATGTATTGCCACACATATATATATATATATATATATATATATATATATATATATATATATATATATATATATATATATATATATATATATATATATATATATTTATACATAACAGATAATGTTCAGGGGAAATCAAATACATTTAGATTGTAATTTATTTAATCTTTTATGCGAACCACATTTTGATTAATATTTCGTATTTTTATAGGTTATTTTTCTAATAATTTAATATATAAAGGAATACGCGAAATGGAAAAAAGACTAAATTCATTTTTTTTCTTTAGTTGGAAAAGTCATTAAGCTTCTTTTCATGAGCAGGGAAACTACCTAATGATTTATTTATACATTCCACGTTATTTTATATTTACTCAACTTTTGTAGTAATTTCAGTTTAGCTCATAGTAATAGTAATTATTGAATTTTGCTGATATAATTTTTAATAAATTTACATACTTTTTTGATATATTATGTATTTGTTTCTTGAAAGATTTAAATTGAGAAAAATGAAATTTTACTATATTTTATGTAGCATAAAATACTTTGATTTTTTTATAGTTTCCTTGTGATGTTTCTAAAACGTAATTCAAAATCAATCAAAGTTTGAAATTTTAAATATTGTTCTGCAAGATTTTAAATTGTTAATTTGAAAATAATTTAATAAATACATTTTTCAAGAATTAGCTTTTAGATAGTTTAGATTTCAGTTTTGATAAATTTAGATTTTTGAAACTTATTTTGCATACATTCAACAAAATATAGTTACAATAGTTTTATAATGTAAATTATATAAAATAATTTTTAAATTTTTTACAATTTGAAATTTTTACTCAAATGTAATCTAATAAAGGATGGTTGTAAAACACATGAAATTAAAATATTCAAAACAATTTGCTAGTTAATTAAATCAAGAAAGAAATTAATTTTCCTTAAAGTGTTTTTTATCAGAATTGCATATATGTGTGAAATCATTTTCCCCATGACCTTTGGAGCAATAATTGAGAGAGTAAGCGTAAATGATAATAATTTTTTTTATAACGTCATCTCCTGCTTATTAATTTGATCCATTTATTTGTCCTTTGTGGCTCTTAAGACATTCGCAGACGCAAGCTCAGCATCATTAATTTTTGCCAGCATTAAAATGAAAACGAGTTTTCGATCCTTCAGATATGAAATTAATATTTCTGCCCTACTCCAACATTTTTTTTGGGATGAATCTGAGAACCAGTTCATGGCCAATGTACGATTGCGATATTTAACTTAAGATACGCACATTCCAAAAGTACGAAAATTTCGCTTTTGGTGAAAGTGAAATTATGTACTTGGATTACAAGATTAATTTCGGTCTAAACTCGACAACTTTCGCTGAATGTGGAAAATATGTATCAAGCATTTGAAAAGAAGATTCAATTTGGAAAAATAACCATGTTCTCTATTTTTTAATGATAAATATTATTTAAATTCAAGTTCAAGTCTTTGTTTCCTACCACGAAATGAGGTTTAAAGTACAGATTAAATTAAAACAATTAAATGAGGCGTGTAAATCTTTAGAAATTCTCTTTATTAAATATTGAAGTCTTTACACCTTTCATCTGCATTGTAATGATTTTCTGACATTCAGTATATCAGAAAAACTAAACATGACTTTGCTGCAATAGGTAAAAAAAGAAAAGTTTTATAAAAACTGAATATAAGATATTAAATATATTTTTTAAAAGTAGTCACAATTTGTAATGTAAAAAGAAAAATTGAACCGTTGCCATATTTTTTTCATGAACTATTACATATATATATGACAAGTTAAAAAGGGGTAATAGATTCATAGACCTGCATTTCTTGCAAGTGAGAAGCGCTTCGAAATGATGTTACATCGTTTATATTAATTTCAATCCGGCATGATTAATTTTACGAGTAGTTCAAATCTGCGTAATTGATATTTCGATTTATTAAAAACATAGTAATCGAAATTTCTATGTGAAATATACTCTGTGGTTTAAGTAAAGCAAAGATCAATATCCTAATATGAGATTTATTCCATCGCGTGTAACCTCTTTTAATTTTACCTCAACAGAAATTTTGTTTACGCATAGAATAAAAACTTAATTTACATTGAGCTTTATTTGAATGCTTCATTTTCTAAATTGATTAACTCCATAAAACAAGAAGTTGAGAGAAACGATAAAATGACGTATAATATTTTCCAAAAACTTATGTTATTCATTTTATTTATATATGATTTTTATGGTGTTAATTCTTATTATAAAAATTTGTTTGAATGTATAGAGCTAAATATACATTTTGATATTAAGAGTTAAAATTAGTTAATCAGTTTGGCATGTGAAACATCCATCAAAGACGTTAATCACATTTTATTTCATTCATAGTTTTCAAGATAGAACAGAACAGCTATTAGCTTTAAGATGCGGCATTTATAAACTATATTATTTAGTTGATAAATAATTCCTATTAATATAAACTGCGGATTCTGTATCATAACAATATATTTTCTATTCCATTAATGTTGAAAATAGACCTTTTCTTCATTTTTTCAAAGTCTTAAAATTGCTCTGAATATTAATTAGTTTCAGTCAGAATTTTGTAAAAATAATTTTATATTTAATAAAAATACGTAAAAATTTAAATTCAACAACTTTTATTGGAAATGATAATAATTAATCAAATTAATGCTATGAAACTGTTTGAAAATGTAAATTATTTAATATTTTGAAAGTAATTAAATACGAGACGAGTAATGCTAGTTAAATATATATATATATATATATATATATATATATATATATATATATATATATATATATATATATATATATATATATATATATATATATATATATATATATATATATATATATATATATATATATATAATTCATTTATATATGCTTAAGAAGATAAATTTATTTATATTACGACAAAACTGTAAAACATTTTTGCTTTTTATACGTTGGAGTATTTATTAATTGCGTTTTACATGAAAAAATTATCATATTAAATAAATTTTTTTCATTGTATATATAATCTATCATTAATTTGGAAAATATACATTGCTTTGTCAAGATACATAATGGTATGCAACATTGTTCCATTAATTAGTTTTGGATACAGTTTTTTCTTAAACTGAGTAAAAAATAAAGTTGATTTAAATTTTTTCTTCTCTCAACAAAATTAATGCTTAATTTTTTAACATTGATTTTGTATTAAGATTCGTAATTACTTGGAATAGAAATTTCAAAGAGAGAGAGATAGAGAAAGAGAGAGAGAGAAAGAGAGAGAAATAGAATGAGAGTGAAAGAGGAAGGGAAAGAAAGTGAGTAAGAGAATGAGACATATCACATTTTTAATCAATTGATTTACATATATTCATCTCTATCAATATTTAAGATTTCATATTATTACATATATTTTTCTTCAGTTTATTGATTTATTTCTAAAAAATCAATCAATTAATTAAATTTAATCAAATTCTCTTCATATATTTTTTCAAATAATTAACCTTATGAAGTAAGTAACTGAATTTAACCTACTTTTTTAAGTTCGCGATTTTAAAGTTTCCAATTTTTGTCTCATATTTCTTTTATATTGAGAGTAATCTGATTGTTGAGTCTTAATATATATATTTGGAGACTTATATTTATTTATCCTACTTATGTTTATAAAAAATATTCATGGATAAAACGCATTTGTATGTAAAAAAGGAAAATGAAAACAAATACCTAGCTTTTCAAAATATTGAATTTTATTGGTTTACAACTATCACATAGTTGATATTTTTGTCACAAAATATATCACATTTTATATAATTAACAGAAATACACATAAAAACATACATGAATTATAATTTAATGTATACAAGGTCTAATCTTATATTGCTATGTAACTCGAAAAAGAAATTAAAAAGTATTTCTCAAATCATTTTAAGATTTCGACAATTATTAAAATTTAATCATTTTTAACTAATACATTTTTAATTGATATATTAGTTTTAATTTCAAATATCTCTATTACAAAAATCTGAATTTACATCATAAATTATATCACCACTACAATTTTAATTTATCTTTCATTCTTAATTGCATTTAAACCATGAAAATTAAAAAAATCATCAAGAAATATATATATATATATATATATATATATATATATATATATATATATATATACACACACACACACACATATATATATATATATATATATATATATATATATATATATATATATATATATATATATATATATATATATATATATATATATAGATATATATATATATATATATATATATATATATATATATATATAGAATAAATTAAAAAAGCATCATTTTAAAGTGTTGCTTTTATATTTAAAAAAATTCTTAGCGTTACTAATATTAAGTTATTTCTAAAAGAGAAATATTTGTAAGAATTGGGAAACTATCAATTTTCAAAATATTAAACATAAAATGTAATTTAAAATGATTGACTAATTTAAACAGGGCAGTAAACTGAAAACATTATATTCCCTTAAAAAATTTAAATATTTAAGTAACAGAAACTATTTTAGCAATTTCCAGTTACACAGCAATAATGTTTGTTGGCTTTATAAATCCTAAATTAATTACTGATACCGAGGTCTTTGTGCCTGTTGTGCATATAAGTATTGTTGAGGAGCTAAGGCCTGTTGCTGTTGTTGGGCATAGGAACGTTGTGCTTGTAAGGCTTGCGCTTGATGAGCTTGTTGTTGTTGAGCGCCATACCCGTATGCCACTGGTTGAGGTTGGTGTGCCTGAACTGCCCTGTAAGCAGCCTGCTGCTGTTGTTGGTAAGTTGGTCTTGGCTGCTGTGCATAAGATTGTTGTGGTTGGGCTGCATAAGTTTGCTGTGGTTGGGGTGCATAAGCTGCTGGTTGAGGTCGGTGGGCAGGCTGTTGGGGTCTATGAGCGGGTTGCTGATAAGCTGCAGGGGCTGGAGCCTGTTCTCTGTAAGCAGGGCCAAGTCCATAGGTGGCTGCCGGTGGTTCTCTATGACCACTTTGAGATTCTTGAGGAGGAATGAAAGGGTCTCCTACAGCGTAGTTTTCAGGATAATATCTCTGGTGGTACTGGACAGTATTATTAGGTCCTCTTTGTTCAAGTGGCTGTGGAAAAAATTGTATATTAGATCAACTAATCAAATAATTGTAATCTTTTATAGTAATTTCGTTTTTTTTTTTTTTTTACCAAGATCGAATTAAGATTTTGCCAAACTTGTCAGTATTAGGATGAAAATTTCAAAAGTAAGCATTATCACATATATACAGTTAAGATATGCTAAAATGAAGGAAAAGGGAAAAAATAGTAGGTATTTAAATATTATTTTAAATTCTTATTTAGAAATTTTTAAAATTCAATAATTAAGAATAACTACATAAAGTTTAGTCTCCAAACTAATATTGAAGCAAATACACGAAACTTCGAATACAATTATAAAGGTTTAAATTCAGTTACGTGCTAGGATGTATATAGTTAGTGTCGCATAAAATCACTTACATGCTATTCTAATTGGCTAAAGGTAATGCCTTATTGTTATCTCTAAATTTTTGATAGTCTGTTCATAATAATCAATATTTATATTGATGAAATTGTATTTACTGTGAATGCAGTATGTAAAATCTTCAAATCAAGGCTATTTAAATTATTTTCTGTGTTATTAGTAACAAACATTTCAGTGAAATTAACAATGCCGAACATTATTTTGGTAAAAAAATGTCGATTTAATAGTAATCACATGAAGATTTGAACGAAGTATTTGGCAGAGCGAATCTGGTTTCAATAGCAGAAAAATGCTGTAATTACTTTGATAATGAAAAAAAAAGAATGAAATAAAAACACTGTTTCTTACATTACACAATTTACATTATGATATTTGAATGATATCACATTTGAATTAACTAAGTTATAATATTAAACAGAAAAAGAATCTCGAAATGAAATCTGATTAATTTTTTACATTTTAAGTCAAAAAGAGATAATTACTTTATTTAAATAATCATTAACGAAATAAAATTTGTTGGCTTTTGAGCAAATATCTTGATCGGCAGGAACGCAGTTGAGGTGAACTTGGTGAAAAACTGTTCCAGCTGGGCACATCATTGAGTGTTTTTGTCCAGATACACAATAGTGGAAAGCCTGACAACCGACATCACTGTCAGCATAATATCCATCACCCTTTTGCCCGCAATCGAATTTGGACTTTTCTAGAAGTAATTGAAGAGGGTGAGGTCCTTCTTCTTTTTCTTCTTCATCCTGAAATTTAGGTCATGTGAATTTTGTTATAACATATATTGCTCTAAATCAAAGATGAAAAAAGATTTAAATTGAGTAATTATAATTTTATAGAGTTTCCCTTTAAAAATAAAAATTCTATTATAAGAAATATTTAATAAATCTTAAGTATTCTGCAAAAAATTTATTCAAATATAATAATTACTTTAAAACTCATTTTTTAAATTAAGATCTAAAATATAATTTCAAAATTTCTGCAATGTTTATATGTGTGTGAATTCATTTACGCGTTTCCCTGATTACTTAGAACTCTTAGCTAGGTTTATATTTATTAAAATTAACTATTACTATGAAATATTACAATCTTAGTAGAATTTTACAGTAAAATTTGTGCCTTACTACATTTATACTCACAGTTTGAAGCTTAAAATGAAAAAGTTTTGTAGTTTTAAAGTTGCCAATTCCAAAGTTCCGATTTTTTCAATGAATATTTCATGCTAAATTAGTTATTATTGTTAGAACAATTATTAATCAATATGATAATAATAAAATTGAGTGTTTTCCCACCTATAAAAATTTAACCTGAAATTTAATAATTTGTTTCAATTCTTTATAATTAATGAATAAAAATGATGAATTTCACAAACTTTGTTTTCAAGTGACAAGTAATCGTTTAATGTGTAACATTGATAGTTTTTCCATTTACTTGGATAACTTCCATTATATTTCTTAATGTCTTCAAAGTTTAAATTCTAGTTATTTTATAAATCATAAAAATCTCATTGCTTAATCAATATGCAATTGCCGAATACAAATTCTTCCTGTAAGTGCACTTGTAAGAACATAATAATCATAATCGATTTCAACAACACAATGGCGTTTATCTTGTGCTTATTAGCTGTTAGACAATGTAAATCAGAAAAAGAAATCTAGTTTATCAGATTGTGGTGACCCGATTTCTGTTTTCCCATTACAAATCGGTTTACTTTCGGGGGGAAAAGTGAAGGGGGAAATACACTGACATTTCTCTTCTAATTTCCTTCCTTCATGGATCAGCAGGCAGCGTTAAAAGTTGCCCGGAAAGAAAAAAAAGTAACTTTGATTGTCTTGAGAATTTGACTCTTGACTTATATCGCGACATATGGGTCACTCTCACTACCGGTGAAAGGAATTGCTTTTGTTCCGCTTTTAGATTATATTTCGTTCCCTATTATTATTATTTTATCCTTCATAACGACGATACTAGTTTAAAAACGCAGAATGCTTTGGTTTAAATGCTTGTCTGATGCTTGGTGCGAGAAATCCCATTCAAAAATGAAAGTATAATGTGATCTGTGAAGAATGGCATGTGGATTGAATTACGACCTACTTTCCAAGGCATTATATCTATTCGGTATGATGTCTTTTTTTTTGAAAGAGAAAGTACCCATAATTATGCACTAAATTTTAAAAACCAGATTCCTTTGGAAAAAGGGGTTTGATTTGGTTTGTTTATCGCTCAAAGGTTATTTTTGGTCTTGAGGGCTAATTAGACCTTTGGAAAGAGAGATTAACAGTAAAAGGAATTTACAATGCGAAAAAAGAATTAGAAAGATAACTTCTATAACAAAAACAGGTATTTCTATTTTAATTAAAATGAGTCAAATGGAGCAAATTAATCCACCATTTTTTGAAATAAATGCCAGTGAATTTATTCAAATTTTCTTTCGTATCTTGTGAAGATTTAAGCCATTAAATACTTAGAGTTTTTAATCAGAAACATGAGTTAAAATAATTATAAAGCTTTTTACTTGTTGACACATACATTTCGCAAATGACTTTCCTCTTCGAAATCTTTATCTTAATCCTTATTTAGAGTAAAATAAACTAGTTTCAATAGTTTTTGTTAATATAAAAGTTATTTCTTTAATGTAAAAGTTGTAAATATGTTAAAGTTCAAAAAATTTGTAATTGTTTAAGAGTTAGTTCCATTAATTTGTGGTTGCATAATTGGTATAATTAATTGCAATACTTTGTGTGTACGTGTTGTTATATAAAAGGTAGTGATTAAAATAAAGAATTCCAAAATTTTGTCGTTGTATAAAAGTTAGTGATTAATGTTATGAACAGCAAAATTTTGTGGTTGTAAAAAGTTATTAATTTAACTAGTTTCAAAATTTTATGGTTGCATAAAATTTGATCATTAAAAAAGTGAGTTCCATTACTTTCTTATACTACTAAAATTAGTATTAAAAAGTATAAAACTTATGATTGCTATGAGATACATTTTAAAACTTACGGGAGCTGAGCCATGGTGGCGAGATGGGGCTGGTCTAGCTTGTTGTGCTGGATAATGCTGAACTTGTTGCTGTGGTTGGTAGGCTTGTGCTTGATGGTGTTGAGGCTGAGCTTGTCTGTACTGAGCAGCTCCACCATAAGCTTCATAAGCAGCTTGTCTCTTTTGCTAAAGATCATACAAGAAAATTAACACACTGTTTTTAATAATTAATATATATTATTATTGCTTATTTAAAAGTATTCATTAATATAAAAACATTAATATAATTAAACGACAATTTATATGTTGTTTTAGTAAAAGTTCGAATCAATAAGATATTTTTTTGCTTTCTAAAAACATAATAAACATTAATAATTAAATTTTAATCCATTAATAACTGAAAATTTTTGTTCAGAATTATTTCAAAAGAAAATAGTTTTAATATCAATTAAATACTGCAGAAAATTTATAATATATACAATAAAACACTAGCAGTTTTGCTTTTTAAATAAAAATGGCTGTCATTTTTCGTTAAATAAAAATTTTTCTATGAAGTCTCTATGGCTAATTTAGGCAATATATATTTCATATAAATGTTATATTTAATACAATGTTATTATTTTTCCTGTAATATATATAATAATATGTATTTCTATGGAAATTAATTATTATTTCTCTTTTAAATTCAGAAATATTATTTAATAAACATTAATTTATTTGAAAGTGTATTTTTCCTTTTAACTTCAAAAATAAATAATTTCCAGTCTAATATATAAATTTGATAATAGCTGTTTAAACTTACTCTTTCTTCTGCTGAGGCTAAACCTGAAAATAGAAAATAATTACTTTAAAAACTATTTTTTATTAATTTATACAATTTCCATATTTTATTTATAAAATATTTTAAGATTTCGCAATAAATATTAAGATTTTCTTAATAATTTTGGAATTCATTTTAAAGATAATTAATTTTTTTTTGAAATTTGAGATTATTTAAAGCATTTTACTTACATACAGCTAGAACAAACAACGCTATTGTTGTCACAAACTTCATGTCTGATTCGTAAGTTTACCTAGGAGAGAAGTTTATGAATGCATTTTCTTAAGGATCAAGTTTGGCACAAGCATAATACCAAACATAATAACATCATATAAATTTAAATGATATAAATGTTATGATATATTTCTAGAACAAAAATATATAAATTTTAAAGTGGATAAATTTATATCCCAAAATATTATATATATATATATATATATATATATATATATATATATATATATATATATATATATATATATATATATATATATATATATATATATATATATATATATATATATATATATATATATATATATATATATATATATATATATATATATGCCAGCTTAATATATTATAAAAATAAAATTTTTCTGCATTTATGTATATATATATATATATATATATATATATATATATATATATATATATAAATTATATTTATTTTATTTATAATTTCTTTAATTTAAAAGGTATGATAATGTATTATATAGATTTTTTTAGTTAATTGGTAGGTTTCTACATTATTTTACTCGTTGAGTTTGTTACTTTATAAGCTACAAAATTTTTTTGTGTTTTTTGAGATTTTTATAATCATATATCAAAATATTCGAAATTGCTTTATTTAAAGAGATTTCATTGAAAAAATAACAGGACTAACTGATCTCTGGAAAATTTTTTAAGTACATTTATTTTATCAATTTGAATAAAGTACAGAATTATTGCTTCAAAAAGGCAACATTCTAATGATTTATTATTCAAATTTAATTAATTACTTGTTTAATGTAAATGAACCCTAATAGAGCGTTTTGAGTGATTCGCTTTGTTTCATTGATTATAACTTCCTTTTTATATTAAAATGTTTATTTGGCGTTTAATTGTGTTATTCAAAAAATTTTTCCGTGCCATTAACAAGTTTCTAATTTCATTTCATTAATTGTTTTATTTTACTTCCGAAAAGAGTGCTTGAGGTAAAAAGAAAAAGTAAAGGAAGAAAGTTCCAGCCCTTAAATGTGTCAAAAACTGCTCACATGACTGCATTTTATACAACAATCATTAAATCTTTGACAATAATTTTGTAAACAGAACGTTTAATACTTGACACGTAACTTGGTTAAGGTAAAATTATTTAGGACATTATAATTAAATTTGGAAGCGGGAAACAATTACATTTTATCATTTTCCCTTGAATATGGCAAATAAAGTGGTAGGATAAAACTGTAAATATTATTCGATGTGATTTGTATACAATCTTTAAAAAACCGAAAATTATCTGAATATCGCTTGTTACAAATAATGTTAACAAATAGAAATGAACTTTAATTTTTTAGTTTATTATATAAAATATTTTATTTCCCTCATTATCTTTAATATCTAAATTAGATTTTCTAAATTTATTTAATGTATATTTAGTAGGAAAACATTAAAAACACATTGTTTGCAAAAGATTTTTAACAAGTAACATGTCTTAATTAGTAAAATCATTAAATGTTATAATAACTTTAAATATTTTTGAAAATTTATTTATATTGAAATACACTGATATTTTTAAAGTAATTGCGCTAGTATATATAATGTTAGATTTTAATTAAACTTTTTTATATTTAAAATTATTGAATAAATTTTAATAAATAAATCTGTCAATGATATTTTATAGTATATAACTGAATAATTAAAGAATAATACACGTTGAGTTTTGATATTTATTCTTATAGTTTATTTTAGTAGTTTTTGACTACTTTGACTTGTAATAATTGGAACAGATCTTTGAATTAATTTTAATATTGGTAAAAGGATAAAATAAAAGAAGTAGATATGAAATACATCAAAATAAAAGTTAAAAAATTAGTACTGAATTCAGTTGCTTATGAGTTTCTTTTTTCTCAATACAATTTAAAGTACTTAACAATTTCTGGTGATTATTTTTCATGGCAAATTAGATTTGGATCAATAAGCAATTGCCTTATGCAAAATAAAATCAAATGTTTTATATTTTTTCAAAATTGTTTTATTTACTCATGTAATAGGTTATCTATTTTCATAAAATAGTATTTCATGAAAATGAGATTATTAAAAACTGTATTTCATCTTAGGAAGTGTTTTTGCTTCAACAAGAATTTTATGCATTACAAATCAAAATAATAAAATGAATCTCAGATAAAAATATGTTTCAAGCTTGATAATGTTTTTTATTATGAATATTTGTGTTGCTAATAATAATAAATTTATCGAGCATTTAAAATGATTTCTACAATCATTTCTATGTTATTTCTTGCGTTGTTCGAAGACTTGATTATCTATCTTATGCTCATTTATGGACAAGATCAAAATTAATAATTTAAAGTGAATTCAAAACCTCTATAAGCATCCACGTCTGAAGTAAGAATTGTACTCATGAACTACTAAATTAAGCTTCAAATGTGATGCGAAAATTAAATATTTTTTTAGCTTTAATTTCCCAAGTTATTTTTAAAGTAAAAATGTTTTTCTAATTGTTAATAGAATAATAGAAAATTCATAATTAAAAAATTACATTTTTACTGTGCAATTAATGTTATACATCTTTTATTTTTGTCAATAGTTTGGATTTGAACACTGAATTAATCTAAGAAAAATCGAAAGAAATTAAGTAATTTCAATAAAGACTTTTCTTTAAAATTCATTCAAATGAAATGAACACAAAAACGATTTGCAAATCCTCATAAGGGCTTATATATTTAAAATCCCTCAATGTTCCACCCAAAGCCATTTGCAATACCTTCTTGAATAGCTTTGGAACATTGTTAGTAAAAAATTGGTTCATTAAAAAAAAACTTTTGTATGTATTAAGCATGCTTCAATCGAATTTCAGCATTTGCAAGAAAATGTAGTTTAAATTTTTAACACCTACTAGCAATTGAATTTTTACGGAAATTTTGTAATTTAACGGAATTTTCAGAAAAAAATATGAACATCAATTAGAAATTTTTTATATTATGCATTTGATTTTCTCAAAAATATCTTCAATAATTCATAAGAATTTAATTTTAGCTATTAATTACGTGGTTTTCCGTGAGTGCATAAAGTATTTTTCTATCGATGTAATTAACTGCAGACAGGTTTGTGATTTCTCAAAATTAATAAGCAATAATTAAAAACAATTGTTATAAAATTTATTAAAAATAACTTTATAATTCTGTTATAAAGTTTTACAGAATTATTTTTATTTTTAGAGTCGTATTTAAATAACATCATGGACACATGGATTAAATTAAATTAGGGAAAAACGTGAAACTTTTGCAATTTATCAATCGTTTGCACAACGGTGACAAGTTTCAAAAGACATTAATGCCATTCTATGGAAATATTTTGTTTGCTGATAATAACAAAATCTTTTTAGTGACCAAATTTCGTAATTATTACAATAATGATAAACATATTGAGGAAAAATAACTACTACTTCATTTTTTATTTTGATTAATATTTTTATGAAAAGACAATTGACATAATTTTTACTTTATTCAGTTGAATAACGAGGAATGCAACTGATAAACATTCACTTGTCAATTCGGCTTGCGAAATTAGTCATCGAACTCATATCCCTCGATTCATGTGAGTGATACCTTCCCCAGCTAGGCTACCGTGGATTCATTATGAAACCATTTCTTTTATAAATTGTTTTTTTTGTTTCATAATTCTTTTTCATTCAATAAAGTAACAAAGTTTTCAGAACAAAAAGTTAATCTGTAACTGCCACTTGCTCATTCAAGCAGTGAAAATGAGACCATTAACGCCGATTTTATACTTAGTTAGGGTTCACTAATCTTTAGCATTTTCTTAAATATTGTGATAACCTACCTTTTCTTAGATCTCATATTAAAAAACTTTGGCAGTGACCTTTGTTGAGTTGTTTTTAAACGGGGTTGTAGCTCGATTAATTGTGGCGGAAAAATGGGAACAATATCTTAATATTTTTCTTCTTAAAAACGTAATAATGAATTTCAAAATGTTATAGAATTTAATGCAGCCAAAAGGGAATATAATTAAAATACAAATTGTATTTATTATAGTAAAAACTAGTTTTATTATTTTATTCATACATACATTTTAATCTATATTATATTAATATAAATAAACTTTAACTGCCAATTTAACGGTTTTATGAAAATTAATAGTACATCAGTTTCAATATATATCAAGTTAATGTACCTTGATTTTACTTACCAAATTTTAATATATTATTAATTTGTCTTAATTTTGATCAATTGTTCTTTTCAATTAAATATTTATTTCAATATCTTTTGAAACATGGAACTTATTGCATTTAAAATTTTGCGAATAGTTTTATTTCCATCAACTTAAGTATCATATGATAATGTATGTTTACGGTAAGATATAAATTTAATTTTATGAATCTGTATAAAGGAACAATTAAGATGAGTTTGAAAAAATCTAAAATATTTTCCTAAAATATATGAAATATAATTTTTTATACATAAATATAAATAAATGAAAAGAAAATTATTGTATACATTTTATACGTATTAAATTATATAAACCACTGTATAACAAATAATAATATTCTATACATTAGTGAACAATACTGATAATAAATATAAAAGAAAAAATTAGCTAATAGCAATGTACGAATAACAAATTTTTAAAAACATGCAACAGTAATTGTTATTGACATAAAGATTGGAATAAATTTTTAGTATAGATTTCTTTTAACATGACATAAAAGAATATTTCTTATGAAAATATTTTATAAATTTCTTAAGACATATTTAAATTCATCTATAGATCACTTTCAAACAGTTTGTAAAAATAGTCAAAATTTTATATTATTTTTTATAATTCAAAGAGATGAATTAATTTCTTAAAATGAAATATTTGGGGAAAGTCTTAAAATGAAATATTTAGAATATTTAAAATTTTATTAACCTTTTTATACAGTTAAAAACAATTGATATAGTTAAATTAACTTAAATTTTTTTTAACTCGGGTGAAATATTTAGAGAAAGTAAAATAATATCAATTTATCCAACCTTGAATTAAAATTCAACTTTTTACAATACAAAGGGAAACGTCAATATTTAAGAATCATACGCAAAAGTGATCCACTTACTATTGTGTCTGGTATGTTCTTCTTTCTCCTACAATTCAATGAAACTGAGAGTACTTAGATAAAATTGTCTTTTATATGCGGTAGAATAAAATGCATACGGTCCACCAATTAACCTACTTCCTAGTTTAAAAGAAAAAGCAATGGTTGCTTGGCAGGTGAACAGAGGGCGCTTCATTCGTCAATAGAACGTTATGCTTCAGTTCCAAAATTCTAAAATATACTAATCTTTCACAGGATTTCCTTTTCATGCCTCTTTTATTTATTTTTTTAAATTTCTAAGGGAGTCCAAAGGAACCTTAGCCTTCAGATGTTATTCGAGCAATTTCACGGTAGTGATCGCAAGAATTGGGGTTGGAGAGTACCAATAATTCTAACTATGCATTATTTTAAATGTTGAAAAGCATTCTTTTTTTTTCCTTACGAAGAATGCTTAACAACAAAATACGAATACAAAAATATCTGCTGTTAGTTCAAAAGCGAAATCTATAATTGATTTTTTGAAGGCTGCCTTAAGGGTTGTTAATGCTTCCAAACTGTTTCTGAAGGTCAAACGAAATTCATAAATAGAAAATAACTGGATTTAATTAATTAGTGCTTTATGCAGTCAGAATTGTGACACACCTATGTGTGAATGTGAAATATAAAAATACAACCAAATGTTGCTTTTTCTCTTTGTAAAGTATTGTCTTATAACCTTTGAAATAATTAAAATCCTTCTAAACTAAAATATATATATATGTGGTGGGCACATATAAGGTCAAGAAGATTTGGAATTTGAATTTTTATGATCCATAAAAAGTCGTATGTAGATACAAATTCAAATGTTTTTATTTAATGTATTTGTTTATTTTAATAAATCACATATACGAACACATAAAAATGAATTATATGATTGGACATGATTATTTTAAATCTTTAGCAATGAATTCACGAGCACACATATTAAAAATAAACTATAACAAAAGTCAAATTTAATAAAATATATTTATTACCAAAAAAAACAGTACTAATTTTTTATTAAATTTTTAAATTTGGAGAAGTAAAGTTATTTAAAGCTGTGGTATAAAAAATTCTGTAAAATCGGTTAACTATGAAAAAACTTTGCTCCGGACATTTTGCTGTAATTCAGGAAAAAATAACATTAAAATTTTAAAGAGCTGCATGTAACTCTTGAAATTGGAGTTACCCAGCTTTGATATAGATATAAATAAATTAATATATCTATTTTATTTGCGGTAATAATTAATAAAATTCAGATATATATGTAACATGATTTGTAAGAAATAATCTTCAATATTTTATTTTATTTTAAACATTAATCACAATTAGAAACTACAGAAACTAATGGGACTATTTAAAAATATCTTCTCAGATACCTTTTATGTCTAAAATAATGCTTAGCTGCATATTCTACTGGTTTATTTCATCAATTAGTTCAATATTCCCCCCACAAACAATTAATTTTGTTACTTATGAATGTAATGAAATTTTAAATATTATTTTTTAATATTTATTTTAAAGTGGCTTGTAATTTTTTATGATAAAACCTTATTAAAAGGTTTTATGAATCTAAAGTTTGAAAACTTCATTCGTATTTTCAATACAAACTTTGCGGACAATTTTCTATACAATCGCTGTAGTTCTGAATTCATTGAAAAAGTGAGAAATTTATTTGCACTTATAAGAAACATGAAGCCATGCATTAAATATTCTGTCTTTCTTTGAATTTTTGTTGGTTATTCTGCTTTAAGAGAAAGTATGGTAAAACATAAAGCTAAACAAAGATTTATAGTAAAAGTAGAAAAATTACTCCATGATTTAACTCCATTCTTATACGTTTTAGCTGATTTTTTGGAGGAAAATCGAATAAAATATCTGCTTGAAAGATTTTTTAAAAGTATTTACTTCTTTTAAGCATGCAATTCATATGACTATACATTTCTTTGCAATGTCAATGTTTCGTATAATGAATAAAAAAATGGGTGCGCAAAGAAGTAACTCCAACAAAAAATTTAAATAATTTTTTATTTAAATATTTCTAACAAAAATAAAAATAATTCTCTAAATTCTCTAACAAAAAATTCCCTTATTTAAATTTCATTCATTTTTAGAGTTCGCAATTTATTTTTCCCTATAGAGTTATGGTTTCCATACGGTCAGCTTTTAATTTTTTAGTGCATATTTGTATATTGTTATGATGGTTCCATTGTGGCTTTATTATCGATAATAATTTGCTTGGAATTTTATTCTGTTAATTTTTTCAAATTTATTAAAAATACTTTCAAGAAAAAGGGTTTCACTAATAAAAAATAATGAATATTCATTAATTAAAAATGTTGCAATGATTACAGTAGAAAAAACATTGCTCTAATTATTATAAAATATAAAACAATTTTAATCTAAAGTTTTCAATGAATGCCTCATAATTTTAAATTTTTATAATATTTTAATGTATTACGATCGGTTTAGATTTTATTTTAATTTTATTAATAAAATTGATCTAATGATCTATAAGAGATCAATGTTATCACTTTTTTTTTATCTGAGTACTATGATACAGTTATAGTATGACTTATAGTATTAAATTTTGATTTTATTTCATGATGAAATTCAAAATAAATTTTGAATTTCATTAATAAAAAATTAACTAAGTTTTCGATTTATTCATTTTGTTAAAAAGTTGCAATGGCTTATAAGTAATTAAAAAAAAGATATTTCCATCTGTTTTAATGTGAATTCTATTTTAATTAGAATCATTGTGTTTTAAATGTGCTATTCTTTTGCGTTATTTTAAGAAAGAATTCAACAAATGTAAAATATTCCTTACAAAGAATGTTTCACTTTAGGAAATTGTTATCTATATTAAATCAAAATATAAATAGTTAGTATTTATTAATTAAAATATAAATAATTAGTATTAAAGAAGACAGCTTTACTATACACACACAAAGCGTCGCCAAGTTCCCTGTAAAAATAAATCTATGAATGTATTGGTATTTATGCATTAACTCTTTCAAGACGGACAATGCCAATATGTATTTGTTGAAAATATAAAATTTTTAAGTGTAAGTAAACACACGAAATGTAGAAACACGCTACAGAGATAATATTTTATCTTCCAAACTTATAAACGAAGTGGAATCTCTTCCGACAATATAGCAATTGTAATTGTACAAGTATTATTTCAATCAACTGTATTTAAATTTTTTGACTTAACTGTCATCATTTTCTTATGCTAACTAATCCTTATTGCGTTTGTACTAAATTGTTGAATATTTAAATAGCTTCTTAAGTTAGTCAGTACACCAGTATTTTTAATTTTCTTTATTTTGTTCCGTTCATTTAAGGTAACAGTCTGCATACGATTTTCTTAATTTTTAATTAATCCATTTATAAAACTTTAAATCCTCGGGAATTTAAATTGAATTCCGAAACAATGCAAAACTTTACACCCAAAGTGGGAATTAAATTCCCGAACTGTTGGGGAAAAAAAAAACTAAAGCACTAATTATTCAGCTGTCAGTTAGGTAGAACTTCAGAAATTTACATTATTAGAATAATTCTGAATAGTAAATATATAATTTAGCTGATACATTACTTTAACTAATTAACTAATATAATTAAAGTAAATTTTATTGTATACAAGCATTTTAAGATTAATAAATATGATTTCCTTCCGACATAATAAAAATGAATTTTTTACATAACATTTGTTTCAAAAACGGAAGTGGGTTTAGAAAATGGAGCAGAATATGTGCTTTTTAGATCTGTGGAACAGTTTCAGCGAGAGAAACATCCAATAAAGACTTAAGGAAGTGATATAATCCATTAATCATTGGAAATTTTTTTTTGTTCATAATGGTAGAGAAACAGATCGTTATCAGTTTTTCCATTTGAAAAAATGAAATGCTTTATCTTTGGACCATCATCATTTTTTCCTCAGAGAGCTTAAAACTGTTGTTCACAATCTTTATATATATTAAGGAGTTGTTTCAGATAAAATCTTTCAATTCAAGCATTCAACACTGATTTCTTGAGTACTTAGCTTGTATTTTAGATTGAGTTGTAACTTCTTGGAACGCAAAAGAAAGTTGTAGACTTTTAAAGAATAAAAAATTTGATAATGAAGAGTGTTTCATTTGTTATGAATAAAATGTTATTAAATCTCTTAAACTTTATTAATCTTTAAGCAAATAAATATTTTATGGCTGTACAAAAATAAAAATTAATATCTTGAAATAAATATTAATTTTTTAAATATTAAAAAGTATTGATTTTTAAAAATATTAATATTAGAAAATAAATATTAACTTATATACCTCATATAGAAACTCTTTTAACTTTTCGATTGTTATCAAAAATATATAGTGATACAAAAGTAACTGTACATCAGTAAAGAAATTATAACAAAAAGATATTATAGATGAATGTTAGTATATGATATGAATTAAGTGTTAATTTTATTAAGTGCGTGACTTCTGTTAATTTTAATAGGTTTATTACTCTTTTGCTGCTGGTAGTTAAATTTCAATAAAGAAAAATACTTTACTAGAAATAAATTGTAATTTTAAATGCTATATTTTCCACTTACAATAAATTATTTATAAATTTCGTTATAAAGTATCAAAATATATACACACGTATTCTTTGTAAATAAGTCTATATAATATTGTTGCATATATTTTACTATATATTTGTAAATATAAATAAAATATATCAGAAAATATATTTTACATTATTAGAATAATTCTGAATAGTAAATATATAATTTAGCTTATACATTACTTTAACTACTTAACTAATATAATTAAGCAAATATTTTTTATAAAATATTTGCTTTATATATTTTTTATTATTATACAAAAATTATAAATAAAAATATGGATAACTCAAAGTATTTGGAAAATATTTCTGGTAAAATATCCTTACATATGTATTTTGTAAGCAATTCTTTTTAAAATATTTAAATTTTATATACATATGTATTTTATAAATAATTCTTTTTAAAATATTTAAATTTTAAATAAAAAATATCTTTTGTTTCCTTAGTTACACAATTTTCTAGTTTTCCAAATTTGAACAAATATAATCTGGAAAACTCATTTTAAAGGTAATTTAAAATGATGCTTTTAATATTTTACGTCTGTTTTGAATTTTAAGATTGCATTTTTAAATTTGGATGTATAAAAAATTCTCTAATAAGGTATCAAGAAAAATACTTTTTTTCAAATAAAGCAAATATTTTAAAGTACTGGTTGTTAAGGTAGACCGATAGACGGACAGATGTGTGAAATACAGAAAGAAACACTTTAGCCATCATTCGTAAAGAGAAAAGAATAAGGAATAAATAAAAAATTATGAGTCACATGCAAACAAATATTTCTCCTTTAATAAAGAAAAAATAAGCATGCGAATCTGTAATATAAGGAAAATATATAGTTTAAGAAATATAAGTGCAAATTCAATGACTGCGTGATAATAAATGTTTGTTGAAGCTGGAATATTTGTCCACTGTTGTTTGTTAATTTGCCTTTGATGCGAAATTATTTTCTGAATAGCTTACGTTCTATTTCTTAAAATGTTAAATATTTAATGCTATTAATAAAATTATTTTTTTAGACTTTCTAGTGCATTTTTATTTTTATATTTTTATTGCATAAAGATTATTATATAGTTCGACTTCTATATAATATTTTATTCATGAATTTTGAAAGTTAGAAATTAGTAGTTTAGTTTGTTAATCGCTCAACGGTCATTTTTTTGCATACGTGGGTTAATTATTCGGTTAATTAGGGCTACCGCTTAAAGCAGATTTCGAACAGTTACAAAAATCTAAGTCCAAGATGGGACTCTAACCCACGAATTGTTGAATAGAAATTAGTAGATAGTATTTATAATATTCATAGAAGTAGATTTTTTATAAAAATTACTAGCAAAATAAAAGCATCAATATTCTCACAAACACTTCATTGAAAAAAAATATTCTAGTTAAAAATGATGTGAAATTAAATTTAAGTCATGTATAGTAATCAAAAGTAACTAGCTCATTTTTTAAAAATCTCATAGTTGAAATATAGTAACTATTAACATATTAATAATATGTTAATATATTAGCATTTACTACACTTACTATTTAAACATGCCATTACACCAACCATTTCCGTTTTATAACAAATACGGAAATGAAACTTAACAGTTAAATTTGATGAGTAACAGCCAGTTCCAACAGCTATTTTATCTTTAGCAGTTGAAAGAAATATTAATTTCCAACCTTAATATAGCATTTCATCGCACATTTATAAACGAATAATTTTTCTGTAATTGCTGATACAAACAAAGCAGTTAAAATATTAGCAATTTAAAAATGATAATAAATGTACTTAAGTTTATAACATCAGTTTACAACAAGAAGTAAATTATTACAAATAGGGATACGACTATTCAAAGCTTAACAGGTAAATTTGATGTGAATAGCTACTAATTTCAATACCTGCTAAATTTAATTTTCATTAAACGCACTGTAAAAATATTAAATTCCAGTATCAATACGATTTCAACACAGATTTATGAATAAAATATCTTTTCTTTCATTTTCAATTATCATCTCTAACTCAGACGAGTCGTAATTCAGTTTCAGTTTTTGAACCTTAATGAAGCGTTTCTTTTTTGTTTTTTAAGTGAAGAATAAAAACAATGGTATTTGCGACTTTTAAATACCTTTGTTATATAATCGGAAGAGCAGAATATACACATATTCATACTTATAATTAATATTTTTTAATATTTGTGTAATTAAAAAATTAAGAGAGTTTGTTATATGTTATTTTCAAAAACCTCTTTACTCTCTGAATGTCATAATTATTTAAAATTTTTAAATCAAATAGCACTTACTAATTGCTGATTTCACTTAACATTATTAAATAACTAGTTTTTTCATAAAATATTCCATATGTAGTGTTATGTTTTAGTTTAAAATGATGATATAGTAACATTTTAAAAAAGTTGTAATTTTGAATCGAATAATAAATGTTGAAATCTTAATATAACTGTCAATCCATTTTTAAATATAAAAATTTAAACATGCACTTCAGAATAAATTAACATTTAATCGTTGTTAATTTTTTTAAAACTACTAATTTAACCTTATTTAATTAGCAACCATCCCAAACGTGTTGCATTATTTTAAAAATGAACACATTTTATTTTCAAACTTATTTAGTTTTAATGTGAAATATAATCATTGTATTAAAACAGATATTAAATATGAGAATGTGAATGCAAATAAAATGCATGAAAGTAAAGTTTTTAAAGAGAAAACTAACAAAGTGTAAAACATTGATATGTTTTGATGTTTCTTTTTATAGGTAGTCACGTGGTTATTATTTTTTTCATATTTTAGAACGAAATATGGAGAGACTTGAAGGAAGCGAATGAGGTTTAGATGATAGATGACGCATTGTGTTCAACGTCTCGAATTTCTTAAAATGTTCGAAATAGAACTAGGTGCTAAATTATTCTCAAAACTGTTAAGTGTTCTAAGGATCATTTCCTCCTCTAACAGTTTGAGGGCAGCATGGCGGTAATCGATGCTAATTTTGGTCACAAAGAGAAGCGAATGATAAATGCACGTGTGGCTTCACCTGAAGTTTACTTTCACCACTTTGGCAACTCCTCTGAGAAAAACACATAATTCATATCGGAAGGTTTTTATTATATTTCTTAATACTGTAGAATTTTTAATAAACGCGAATTTCATTACAGATTCTAAGTAATTCTTTTGTACTGCGAAATTATTTAGTAAATACCAGTTTAATCTGAGTTTATTTTCTTAACAAATTTTGATCATAATTTTGGAGAATATTTTCATAAGCTTCAGCTTTGTTAATTTTTTTGATGAATTTTTTATTACCTTTCCTTTTTTGTAAAACCCCTTGAATTTTTTGTAAAAGCTAGTTTGGCCAGAGTTTCTAAAGAGTACCTTTATAAATTTCATTATTTCTAAAATTTTTTTCATAGAAACATGTTTTCTCAAAGATATTTTTTGATTAAATATCTTAGTATACCTTTCCGAAATGTAAAAAAATAATTTGAGAATACCAGTTTCATAAAAGTTTCCTGTTATAATTTGTGAAATATGTTGTTGCCAATATTACATTTTATTTCAAGACAAAAAAGATACTTATGTAACTTGTTTTTTTTTGTTTCAAAAGCAAATTTAAATGGAATCTCTAATTTCAAAATAAAAAGCAATACAATTTAATTTAAAATTATTGCATAATCAATAAAAGCTTAGGCAAAGTTGACAGATTATATTTTTTCTGTAGATTTCAATCATTCACACAAGTTTTGTAATACATCGGAAATGGAAAATAGTTTTTTTTTAATTTATCATTCAGGTCAAAAACAAAAAATTTTTTCTTTGTTAAATACAAACATCTGACAAAAATTTGTACATATGCGTATTTTCTGTTGAAGTGTAAAGTCATTTATCATTTAAATTATATTTGATGTTTAACAAGTAACATGACTAAACAGTTGTACTGCACTTCAAAGTGAACTCATAAATTTTTATTTTTTATTACGTTTTATCACAGACATCCTAAATGCTTTATTATTTCTTCAAGAATTTGAATATACTGCCTCTTGCTGTTTTGGAATTATTGGTGGATTCTTATTGCTTTATATTATTTTATAATATTTTAAGTGGCAGTTAAAAACAAAATAATTTGATGCTTGATTTTCAGCTGAAAAATATTTTTCTTGAAACGAAATTGTTTTATGCTTCTTCAAAATTAAATTTTGTCAACAAAAAAGCACACAATATTTATCGAAATATATTTTGGTGAAAAAATGTTAATACTGGAAAAGTATCGAAAGACATTGCTTTCAGGTGTACAAGGCATCTGTTTCGATACCTGATTCTCTGTAGCTCTGTTGATGCGATAATCTTTTCAGAAGAAGTTGTGATCTCAGGCGTCAGTCTATTCATTTAACTAGCATTCAAAATTATTCGATGTTTGAGTTGTGTATATCAGTGCTAGACAGAAGAAATAGACAACATGGAACGAACTTAATGAAAAATTTGAAATTTCTTAGGAACAAACATGGTTAATTAAGAAATTTTTTTCTTCAAAGCACTACTTCAATATATATTTTTCTAAATTAAGTCTTATAATAAGCTTTAAATTTTCTTTACTTCCTGCTATGGTAATTAAAAAGGAAATCGGTATAAGTATGATATATCCTCCCAAGAGATTTCTCGCTGAATTTGGCGACATTTGTTCTGTTTATAATGTTGTCAGTTTCTCCTTTGGTGTTGCCAATTTGAGTTTTTGTTGCTTTTCAGTTTTTTGTTGTTGCCAGATTTGATTTTTCCTCTTGATTTATATCAATTTTGCGTCATATATCCGGTTTTTTTAAGTGGCAAGAGAGTTTGAATTGCTTGGTGAAGAAAAAAAGTCGCACAAGTTGCCAATTTGGGGGGGGATATACCCTACTGGTTCCAAAACATCACTTTATTTTCACATTTGTTTTTTCTAAGAATAAACAATATGTTTTGTTAATTTGAGCAAAAATATAAACTGTTAGCCGAAATTATGATTTACAATGGTTAAAAATGCTGTCGCCATCATAAATGAATTTTATACTCAATGGTTACTTAGCTTATTACTTCTTAATTGGACTTTTTTATAATAAATAAAAAATTTATTGATACGAGGTTTAAATTAATTAGTTTTTAGGTCTTTGTGCATTGAGAGATAATTAATTAATGTAATATTCATATAGAAGTGTTTTTATTTCAAATAAATATGAGTTATTCTGATTCTATAAATCATTGTTTTTAGAAAACATCTTAAGTGTTTTACTAATTGGTTATGCTTCAAATTCTCTGGATTAATGATTGCATGCTGCTTGGATCAAATATGTAACATTTACCTAAAATAATAACAATAATAATAAATTATTTTAACAAAAAATTACGATGATTTTTTCAAGAATTGTTCAATATTTGCTAGAAGAATTTTTTTACTTGAAGGCTGGTTTTACAAAATTACTATGATTATTTACAAGTTATTTTTTCTAGATGACAAATAAAAATTAAATTAGTATTATTTGAAAACAATGATATTGAAAAAATAAGTCTTTTTTTAAAAATTATAAGCATCCACTGATTTTTATTACAGGCCACGTTATTTATAAACGTATAGATGTAAAATTTGCTATTATTTTTCATACTGTTCTTCTTTTATATACATTAATATGTATGGTTATTTATTGTTATAATAATAATAAATTTGAATACATTATTTATTGTTCTTTTTTATATTTTTTATAATATTTTGAGAAGTTGAAAAGGAAATATGATAAATTAAAGATGATCTGTAGTAAAGTTCATCGAATCTGTCAGGAATTTATTTAGAAATTCTTTTTTTAATCTATCAGATGATTTATTTTTTCGAATACTTTAAGTAACATCAATGTTAAAATGGGTTCATATTCCAATGTCAATCAGAAATTTTATACAGCTTTTATAAAATTTCATATAATTTACAATTAATTGCATTAAGTTAGTTCCTCCAAATAATTATGTTTCTTAAAATATAGCCAATTTAGTTACTGCTTCAATATAAAAAAGAGGAAGTGAAAAATATTAAATTCAATTTAATAGATAGTTTAAGATAAATTGTATTCTAATTATATTTTTACTACTGTTTTTAAAGCTTTAAATTAATATTCCATTGAAAACAACCTATTTTTATAATTATAAATTTTAAAAACAATTTTTTTCTGAAAATAAGAGATAATTGTTTTAAGAAAATATTTTTCATTTTAAAGTAAATTTCATTAAAAAGTATTCTTTTCTTTGGAATTTCATATGATCAAGATCCTTTTCACGTAATCTAAACCCGTTTACTGTATAAATTCGGTATTACCCGTCTGAACGCCCTTTGAAGGTCAGAACTGTCACGTTTTTAAGAAAAAGGGGTTTCTGACATTTCATCTTGTAAGGGCGGGAAAGTAAATGCCAAGCAAAGTGACAGACAGCATGTAAATTATTCACCAAGTATCTGGGAGCTTTCTTATTCTGTTATCTATAGGAGTTTCCTTTTCGATTGTTAAAAACTAACTATAGAAATAAAATCTTTACTATGATTGTCCATCGAATTTATCCTCGGGATTGAATTGAGCATGGTAACACAGAATATAAAGAAATTTGTATTTTGTATTGGTTTCTGGATAACTTAAAATAAATGCTTAATTTTTATTACTGTTTATTGTTAATTTAAATGATAATAAATGTGGATTTAAAGTTACTGTAAAATTGTTCATGCGTTATGCTTACCATTCTGGAAGTCTGTTCACTTGAAGAACGGAAGCACGTGGTTCTTTCCCTTCTTTTAAAATTGTAATCTATAGGTACAACTATGGGTAGGGGAAAATATAAATGGTATTATATCTTATCTTTCTTTGAATTCCCATATTTTTTAATGGTATTTCTATTTCCTTTTTGATTTTTTGTAAAAGTGTTACCTTCTGCACTGAATGCGTTTTCGATTTTCCGAATACGCCATTAATCATGAATCCGTTAGAAAGAAAGGAGGTGAGATGCAGCATCTGTTGATCCAAGGATATGAGCACCATGATGGTAGAACTCTGTCTTGCCTGAGGTTAGTGTTTTTTTTCGTCAAGCACCTATTCTTCGGCCTGTTCGGCATGGGAGACCTACCAGTAGCGAGCTACTGTCGGCGTAGCCCTAAGGGTTATTGGTGCACGCAAGCCTCACCGGCCACATAAATGGTCTCTCGTATCTCAAAGGCAAGACAATGTTTGAGGTCTGCTCTAAATGTAAAACTGAGCAGGCTTTTTTTCAACACATCCTGGACTGTTTAGGACTCTTCAGAGAGAACAGTTACTCATACCCCCTTCTGGTCATCGATTTCCTCAGGGTCATTGATCTGATGGAACTTTTTTGACTTCGTCAAACATTTGGAGGATAAGCCATTCCCATAAATTTATTATTAAAGAGAATTTTTAAGAATTCTACTGATCACTTTATTTGTTCTATTGTTGTATAAGTGAGGCCACATTTAAATAGTGCAAAGTAGCACTATTTATGTGTGGGCTCATCTATACATCAGTAAAACAAATGATTTGTAGAATTCTTAAAAATTCTTGGCCTCACCTATACATCTATACCTCATTTATCATCTTCGAACAAAGATAAATAGATAGTAAATATCTTTATCTTCCTGTTTTCTTTAAATTTAAGTATGCATATTTATCGTTAGTCTCTTCCAGAGAAAAAGCCCGCTAGTAATTATATAAGTCTCATATATGTACTGAAATATTTTTGAAAAAATGTGAATTATAGTGGTAATAACTTTCTCCTGACAATCTCATGATTTTTGTTAATTTGATATTTTACTTCATTTTTTTAAAATGTGAAAATAATAAAATTCACTTGATTTGAGTTATAATTTGAAATATATATTGAAATAAATTTGAAAATTCATAAAGATCTTATGTAAAAAGGTACCTTAGAAGTAATTAAAATAAATAAATTAAGTGTAAGCAATGCATGTTTTGTTGGAAATTGTATCAATCATTAAAACATATTTTCGTTTATTACTAACCTAAAACCGAGCAATTAAAAAATTAAATATTTGTTCTAACATATTTCAGATAATTATGATAATACCACACCACACATATAATATTCAGTTCAGTTTCTTAAGTAGGTTAGAATTATTTATCGGTTTTTTGTAGCAAATACTAAAAAAAATTATAAATAAAAAATAATCAAAAATTAAATAATTTTCCTGAACCTCCATTTTTTAAATATAAATCGATGAGAATTGTAATTTATGATTTAAATTTCGAGCATCTCATTAAAAAGTATACTATTTTTTTTTATAAAATGCACATTTATTAGGTATTGAATTTTTTACAATTAAGATAAATTCAATACCTTAATTGAGGAATATCTAATAGTAATTATATTTACCTATTTAATTCATCTGAAATCTTATAAATCATAATCAAATGCATAAATGTATATAAATTTACTATCAATAAAAACAAAATTTGCTTTATCCAAGCTTTGCTGTTTTCGTACAATGAATAAACCTTTTGATTATATTAGATTTTCATTCTTAAAAACTATTGAAATTCTTATATATAAGAAAAATAATTTCATACTAATACAAGAAAAAGAAGAAAAAATGTTCTTATATAAGATAAGAGGGGAAAATGTTCTTATTATTATCCACATGAATGGGGCCTCGGATTGAGGATGCCACACCCTCTGGGTAAACCCACTGCCATCCCCTTCTCCCCCTGTACCTCTGAACAGGATTAAATTCCAAAGGGCAATCAGACATTGGGGAAAAAAATTATAAAATTGAGAGAATCGCTTTAATATTTAATAAAGGTATGAACGACTGACTTCAGTTTTATAAATGAAGTAAATAAAATTATATATAAGACTTAAAGTTTTATATTTTCCAATTTGATTATACAAGATTACAATTCAATAAATTTGTTGTCATTAATAGGTAGGAGTATAGAGAAACAGCGTTTATAATAATATTTGGAAATAAACAGCTATAATTTTTAAAGAAAAAACATTAAATTACTTCTTTAGAAATTACAGGATTTGAAATAAAGAAGAAAGCAGTTGCAAAATTTCTAAGGGAGAACAGATTTAAGGGATATAAATTTATTGTATATATCTAACTGAAAGGAAACATTAACGTATTATTGGTAGTAATTAATAAGAAATTACTTTATGTTATATTGTATTTATTGTTGTATTGATATTCTATACAGTTCTAATTCTTTAACGTTAGTCTGATGTATATCGTTATCGACTACAAATAGAAAGTATGTATTAATATTGTGAGTTTTATAGAGTACACAAATTTAGAATAATCATTCGATACAAGAAGACAGAAGCCATATTCTAATAATGTTATTTTCGAGTTTATTTTCCAATAATTTTTAAACTTTCCCAGAAATATCGAAATGCTATTATTCATGTAGTAAAAATAACGCGAATTCCTTAAAATGAGTAGTAATTTTTCTGTATTTTAGAGCTGTTATGTTACAACTTATCTCTTATTTAAGCTTATCTCATTTTTTTGATAAATTTATAAATTCTGTCCAGTTTTCTAACAACTGCAGAAAAATTGTGAAATATGCACTCTAGAAACATCCTGAAATGTCACCTAATTTCCAGTCTGTCAGCACCCTTGCTCTGCCTAATTTTGTCTAGGACTAATATTCATTAAAACGGATATAGGTTTAACTCATTTCATTGAACTGAGTTCTAAGAGAAAGCGCACTTACAAGAAGTCTTTTTCCTCCATTTTACACTAGTGTACCGCGTATTTTAATTTAAATAAAACCTAAATAGTAATACATAAAAGGAAATATTAGATATCAAAATAAAGACTGATATTCAATACTAATTACAATATAACTAAAATAAATTTTAAAGAATTGAGCGTGACAGTATTTTTTAGAATCAACTTTAATAATACATTCCAGAATTATTAAAAAAATTTTTTTATCATCCCATGAGCTTTGTTTATATTTGAAGTTTAAAATATACATTCAAATATAATTTTTAACAAATGTGTTAAATAATGAATTTGTTTTAACGAGTGTGTTTGTAAAAGATAATAATATTTTTTTGTAATTTATATACTATGTTTAATGTTAAAAATAGAATAAAAAAATTTATTACTTTTGGTAAATATTTTTCCAAAACTTATTTTATAAATTTATTTTGTAAAACTAAAAATAGCAACACCGGTAATCAGTTGCAAAATAATTAATGTTTATTTTTAATACTAATTTATAGCAATAGCGTATAAATTATGTTTAGTTTTACATTAAGGCTTAAAAATAAGGAAATTAGTCTTCATATCAAATTTAAAAATAAAAACATTTTTTTGTTTCAACTTGTAGGTTCATGTTAAGACTGATATTTATGTCTAATTATTTTTTTGAAATACTATAAAACAAAATATTCTTGTACTTCGAAGTATTTTTGAGAAAATGTATCATGTATTGAAGTTTCTAAGAGTCTTTAACATACTTTTAAATAATGGCAAAAAGGCATACCTTTCAAATGCTTAATATTTATGCAATTATTTATTAAGTTGAATAATGATTATCTAGGTAAAAAATTAAAGAATAATATTATTCCTACATTCAACACCAGTTGCAATACTTAAATTATTTCATTTTCCAGTCATTTAAATTGGAACTCTTATTTTTATGTGCATTAAAACAAATTATTGAAGCCTTAAAATATTTTGTAATGTGCAATATATTTTATGACAAAGTTTTCATTTATAATTTTAATATAGCCTTAAATGTATTTATTTATTAGAAAATAATTATTTGCATATATATTTCACGATGAAATATATTATTTGGTAAATCATTTTGTCTCCAAATCATTTAAAAGGAGAAGCTACATTTTAAGTAAGTTTGAACAGATTAATTTAAACTTTTAAAATATGGTATGTTGTGTATAAATATATTTTTGCGAAGATTCTTCATTCTCACTTTATTGGTGAGATATTAAGAATATTACTTTAAAGAAAAATACTGCTCTTTGAAAATATTGAGAAAAATTAATATGTAGTTATTATATATAATGGTTAAATCAACAATATTTTATTAACATTCAGTTTTTCATATTTTAGACTACATTACACCAGAAAAAATTCATAAGGTGAAATAGGTAAGAAGGAAAATTTTTTCTCATTATAATTTTTTTGCCATATATAATTTATTTTACAATGTAAATATTTTTACTTTATTTATTTAACTAACAATTTAATGTGAAAATACATTTAATAAATTCTAAAGTAAAAATTTTGCATTAATATTTTTTGAAATCTTTGTTGTAATATGAAAATTAGGAAATATGCTGCTAAGAAACTTTTTAAATTTATAATTCTTTAATTTTAATCAACCAACTATATTTAATTTTGAAAATATCTTTTGCGAATTACTTTTACAAGTTATCTAATTCAATTTTACGCGAATCGGAGTCTTAAATAAGCTTAGGTTAATGAACCGGAACACTTTGAAACTATTATATCTTGATTACTAAAGTTTGTACCGCTATGATTTTCGGATTACATTTTAGTGCATGTCCACATGACCTACGATTTGTTTCATTTTGTTATTCAATTAAATGTTTTAACCCGAACTCTCTCACAAAGGAGTAAATGTACTTTTAATGTATTCACAATTTTTGTTTACAAAATCAATTAACGTGTGTTAGTTTGTGAGTAATGAATTCATGACTGACACAAATTAATAATTAAAAGTTGTTTCCAATTGTTAGAATTTTTAATTCTTATTATAAATATTTTGATGTGAATAAAAAATATATTCATTCAATTGAATGTGTTCAGTATGTGACTGACTTAATTAGAACATTAAAAACAAATACATTTACTTTATTATATCCTTGCTTTAGACAATATTTACAAACATTTAATTTATATTTAATTGCACATGAATGCAATAAAGTACGAATATTTCATACGTTTCCGGTAATTTATTTTTAAATCTACTAAAATATCATCCTAAAATTTAAAGAACTTTTAATTATGGATATAAAAAGCAATATGGTTTTGGTGTAGAATCGGGTATTAGTTGGTTTGGCGAAACATTTTGGCGAAAAACTGGTAATCCTGGTAACCTTATCTTTGTATAGCTTTTGTGTAACGTCCATTTTGGCTCTTTCCCTAGCCCTGCATTTTGTTAGTCACATCTTGGCACCTATCTTGGCGTCAAAAAATCGCCTAAGAATCATGAGATACCTGATTGTAAACTTCTATCCGCAATATTCACAAGAAAAAATTTTGCTACACATGCACAAAATTTTTACATAATTCCTCTCTTAAGCATTTCAGTTATGTGGTCATCAGCTTCAAAATAAACTGTTTTACTCATCAGACGAGAATTAATAAAGCAAAATAATCACATGTGTTGAGTTCCAGCTTTCTGCACGCGCCACCTGTCAGGGTATTACTTTGGAATTATTTGGAAAAAATTATTACACTATGAGAATTGTTTGGTGGGTTTATCATTCTAGAGTCATTTTTTATATATTTGAAATATTTTTCGATTGTGATGTATTGGTTAAAGTAGATCACAAATCACTATAAGTATTTATCACTATAAATATTTGACTGTTCAGATATCAACGTGGACGCAACACTTAAAGTATTATCAAAAATATAAAGTATTTTTTTTTATTTCACATATTACTAACAATGGTTTAAATAAATAATTAAGCTTTTATAATGTGATTAAAAAAGTTTAATATTTGATTGAAATAATTTTGAAATACCATTTGGCCATTATTTCAAAGATTAAAATTAGTTTATGTCGTAGAATGGTACAATTTGAATAGATTTGGACCTGCTGATAAGGAATAGTTTTCAAATGGATTTTATTAAATGATGAACAGTAACTGTACCCTTTACTAGATGATCAATACAAATGAATGTAACCTGTAAATGCAAACTATAGTAGAAGTGCAAACTGTTAACATATTTGATAGACTTGTACATATCGGGTGATGGTAAATTTATGCAAGATATTAAAAAAATTTTAATATAGCCTTACTGGTGCAATTAAGAAGCGTTAACTTCTTAAAACATGGAAGTTCAAGACCAATAAATTCTAAAATTTTAACTGGATGAATTTGGCTCATTTCTCTTTCTAATAAATACATTATTAACTAACAAAAGTCCTCATACTTTTGTGAAGTCAAAAACTCTGCAGTAAATTATTTAAAATTTTTACTATAACTTATTATAGAAAGTGCCTTTTTGATAACTTAAAAAAAAGCATACAATGAAAATAAAATCAAAAACTTAATTTTTTTCCCAAATTATTCGCATTATATAATTAACAATTCTCCCTTTTAATTTAAAAAATCTCATTTAACTGATTTAAGTTAGCAGTACATTTGAATTAAATAAATCAATTAAAAAATAAAAATACGCTTACAACAATTGGCATAGATAATACACGATACTAAATAATTCATAAAAATTTTCGGCATTATTTTTATAGTGCGTGTTATCGAAAGTATTTTTTTGATAAATAGAAAAAGTAAGCAAACATATAACAGAAATAAAATCATAAATTAGTGTTTTTGAAATTATATGCTTCATACAATCAATAATTCTCCATTTTAATTTAAAAAATCCCATGAAAAATTTGAAGGGAATAACTTAAATTAAATAAATCAATTAAAAAATATAAAAACACTCCTTACGGCACTTGGCATAAATAATGCGATATTAAATAATTCATTAAAATAATTCCATATTTATTTCCAAGTTTGGCAAATTTTAATATTTGGATCGTAAAACTTGAAGAAATACACCCGATCAGCACTGAACAGTTGTCTTACACAGTTAATTTGTCCCCATTGTATTTCTCGCACTGAATTTCATGATCGGATTTGATTTTAACCTTTTTAGTTCCGGTCTGTTAGCTTATTATTATTTTTTTCCCGAAAAGTTCTCAAAATGCCCAGTTCTTACTTTCTCCCTCTTTAATTTAACCTGATTTCTACATTTTTTGCAGACCTTGGAACGAATAACTTGAAATTCGGGCGCGGTATTTATTAAACTGGAAGTAATGCGGAACACAAATGAAAGCCCTCAGGACAATAAAGGAGAGCAGTTTTATTAAAACGGCACATTTCTCAAATTATTCAAGTTCTGATCATTAAATCGATATAATTGAGATGGAGAAAGATGTATTGTTTGTATGATATTTGCGGTGCTAATGGGGCGTTATTGCTTGTAAAGTTTTCAGACGAAAAACGCAAACAAATGTGTTTTATTCCTTTAGAAGGGCGTGTTTAGTAATACATCTTACAATTATTTATCACTAACAAATGACCTTCACTTAGTTTTAAATTTTTCATTTCTGTTAAAAAAATCAGGTTACAAAAAGCCCTCCAGTGTTGAAAATGATGTATCAAGGCTGTTCTTCTCTAGCATTATGAAAAGGCACATTTTTATGAAGAAGATTTGATGTTATAAGTATACATATTTCTTGAAATTAGAGAAATATTAATTTGATAGTGGAATGCAAAATATTAAAAAAATATTTAATGTTTATTTATAAGAACAGGAATTGTAGCAATTATTTCAGGTTTAGGAAAATGTTTTTGACATTAAAAAGTTATAAACATTTAACATTTTGTGACATCAATAATTTTATGTAATTTCTTTATGCACATTGGTATGTTAATCAATAAATTTATTTTTCACATTAAGGTATCTGGCAATTTATTTGAAAATTTATGTGGAAAACATTTTTTTTTCGATTGTATGATAGTAAAACATTTATGCATCGCAATAAATAAATGCCTAATTTGTCTTCTAAAAAATGTAATGGAAACAAAATAGCAAATAAAAATAACGCATTATTTACATAAACTTGTTTTATTATATTCTACTGGAGATTGAATACTCTATCTTGAGCTTTTTAATGTGCTTATATTTGTTGACTTTTATATGAAATAAGTGTTACTTAAGGTAGCAAGAATATGCTGAATGAAGTAACTATTAATATTATATTAAATAAAACTTTGTACATCATTCATTATTAATATTTAGTTAAAACTGTTTTGTTATTTAAAATTTTATTATAATTTAAATTAGTTTCATATGATTTGTATGAAATTATATGCAGATAGAACAAATGATTATTTTATAACTGCAGATTTTAAATTTTCTTAGACAATGCGGTGGAATGAAAATGTTGAATTCACTTAGGGAGGGAAATATTAAAATTTACTTCTATAATGTTCAATATAATCTTATACTAGAATGACTGTTTTTGTCTCCCTTTAATGCATTTCATATGCAACAGATATTTTTTAAAAAAAGTACGTATTGTCTTATATAATATAATTTATCAAACATTTTTTAACAAATTAACATGATTTTCATTTATAATTAATGTTATTTTCATTAACAGCAATACGATTTTCATTCGTAAATAAAGGTTTTTATATTTATGCTTTTAAATTGATTATATTTTCATTTGCAATTTATGAAAAAAAAAAAAAGATATCGTGGAATTTAAGAAAAATTTCGATTAATTTTTTACGGTTATTTTTTTAACAATCAGTTATACATTCAATTTATTTTTTACGGAAATTACTTCAATAGAGAGACGATAAATGCTTATGATAAGAATGTTTTTAATGCTCATACTTTTTTAATTCGTTGTTTCCACGCCTATGACAAATTTTATTCTTCCGAAACCTTATTTTTAACGGAAGTTACTTCAATAGAGACGTGGAATGTTATGCTTAGATCGTTTTTAACACTCTACTTTACAAATTCGATAGTCCCACGCTTTAAATGACAAGTTTTATTCTTCCGAACAAGTTCTCCACTGAGATCTCCAGCTGAGGTAAGATCAAAAGATCAACATTTGATGTTGATACACAGCTGGAATCTTAGAGTACGGAAGAAGATCAACGATTTGATCCTCTTATGTACATTGCAATTGCCTTTATTCAGGAAAAAATATAAATCTAATTTGATTGATGTTAGAACTGTCTGAAAACACATTAAAGTAATGCGGTAGCGTTCGAAAGCTTCTCGATTACTCGTTAGACATTATTTTTCATGCGCACCGAAGATTTGTTTTTCATATTTTATATCGGAATTTCAAGGGCGAATTTTTTTTTTGGTATCATTTCTTGGAACCTGTTTCTGATTTCTTCGTAACTAGGCTTGTAAACAATCCTTTAGTTAATAAAAAAGTAACTGTTTTGACGTAGCATTTATATTCTATGAGAGTGTGGGAAAAGTGTTCGGCAAAAGTGCAATCAAATTAAATTTATCAGGGTGGAAATACTTTATTTCTGCATGTTATGAAATAAAAATGTTTCCAACGATTTAACGATAAATAATTGTTTTTATCGCACTAATAATTGATTAAAATCAGAATTAAATTTAATATAGGCGAGGGATTATTAATAGCTATATATGTTCATATATATTCGCTAAGATTATATTTATAGTGTACAGAGCTATAGAAAAGCCTCTGTATAATCTATAATATATAATATACTTGTAGATAGAGAACATAATCTATATGCATAGATATAGAAGCGTTCGCTTTAATCCTGGGAAATTTTATGGAGTTTTTCCATAAGGTCAAAGTTGTACGCCTTCGTGAAGAGTAAAAAAGAAATAACATTGAAGACTTTTTTAAATTTAATGTTTCTGTTTTATGTTTAGGACAATAACACTTTATTTAAATGAAAGCAAAGGTTCTTTAAAAAAAATAATGTAGAAAATATTTACCCCACATTGCTTATTCCTTTTTACACTTTATTATTATCATCATCATTGAGTATACCATTGAAAGAGATAAATCCAATGTTAATGTGTTGTTGTGTAGGAAATTGGACTGATAGTGCTTGTGTTAAATAGACACGAATGCGAAATAGAGAACATTACTCTAGTTTAATAGTTATTGTGGTTTTGGTGCCCACCAAAAGATTATTGTTTGGAATTTATTTTAAATTATATGTCATGGTCAACTTACCCTGGTCTAAAAGGTATCATGAGTCATACGCAAATGAAACAATAAGTAACTGAGCAGAAAATTCTATTATAGGATGTATATTTTTAATTAATATTTGAAAAATGTATAGCAGTATCTCATAAGTATTGATCTAATCGGCAATTTTAATTAAAAATCTATACTTTTTTTAAATAAAGCTGAACTGAATACTTAAATATGTATGTTTCTCGGTTTAATTATGTTTTTTATTAATTACCATGTTTGAAATAAAACTTATAGATATTTTTGTAACTGTGATCAAAAGCAGCTAAGGATTCGATTCTTACATTTTTATGATATTTTAAATGGAAAAATCTTATTGGACTAATAAAACAAATTTTATATGTCTAACATTCTTACATATTCAGAACAAAAAAGAAAAAAGTTTAATATCTGTAAAAATCAAGACTGTATCAATGTTTAATTTTGAGAATTCTCTAGCATAAAATACTTTTTATTAATTGCTGCATTTGTTATGAACAGTTAAGTGATGAAAGCGCTCCTATAATTTAAGCTCTTTTAATTTATAACTGCATTTAAATTAGACAATGCGGTGGAATGAAAATGTTGAATTCACTTAGGGAGGGAAATATTAAAATTTACTTCTATAATGTTCAATATAATCTTATACTAGAATGACTGTTTTTGTCTCCCTTTAATGCATTTCATATGCAACAGATATTTTTTTAAAAAAAGTACGTATTGTCTTATATAATATAATTTATCAAACATTTTTTAACAAATTAACATGATTTTCATTTATAATTAATGTTATTTTCATTAACAGCAATACGATTTTCATTCGTAAATAAAGGTTTTTATATTTATGCTTTTAAATTGATTATATTTTCATTTGCAATTTATGAAAAAAAAAAGATATCGTGGAATTTAAGAAAAATTTCGATTAATTTTTTACGGTTATTTTTTTAACAATCAGTATACATTCAATTTATTTTTTACGGAAATTACTTCAATAGAGAGACGATAAATGCTTATGATAAGAATGTTTTTAATGCTCATACTTTTTTAATTCGTTGTTTCCACGCCTATGACAAATTTTATTCTTCCGAAACCTTATTTTTAACGGAAGTTACTTCAATAGAGACGTGGAATGTTATGCTTAGATCGTTTTTAACACTCTACTTTACAAATTCGATAGTCCCACGCTTTAAATGACAAGTTTTATTCTTCCGAACAAGTTCTCCACTGAGATCTCCAGCTGAGGTAAGATCAAAAGATCAACATTTGATGTTGATACACAGCTGGAATCTTAGAGTACGGAAGAAGATCAACGATTTGATCCTCTTATGTACATTGCAATTGCCTTTATTCAGGAAAAAATATAAATCTAATTTGATTGATGTTAGAACTGTCTGAAAACACATTAAAGTAATGCGGTAGCGTTCGAAAGCTTCTCGATTACTCGTTAGACATTATTTTTCATGCGCACCGAAGATTTGTTTTTCATATTTTATATCGGAATTTCAAGGGCGAATTTTTTTTTTGGTATCATTTCTTGGAACCTGTTTCTGATTTCTTCGTAACTAGGCTTGTAAACAATCCTTTAGTTAATAAAAAAGTAACTGTTTTGACGTAGCATTTATATTCTATGAGAGTGTGGGAAAAGTGTTCGGCAAAAGTGCAATCAAATTAAATTTATCAGGGTGGAAATACTTTATTTCTGCATGTTATGAAATAAAAATGTTTCCAACGATTTAACGATAAATAATTGTTTTTATCGCACTAATAATTGATTAAAATCAGAATTAAATTTAATATAGGCGAGGGATTATTAATAGCTATATATGTTCATATATATTCGCTAAGATTATATTTATAGTGTACAGAGCTATAGAAAAGCCTCTGTATAATCTATAATATATAATATACTTGTAGATAGAGAACATAATCTATATGCATAGATATAGAAGCGTTCGCTTTAATCCTGGGAAATTTTATGGAGTTTTTCCATAAGGTCAAAGTTGTACGCCTTCGTGAAGAGTAAAAAAGAAATAACATTGAAGACTTTTTTAAATTTAATGTTTCTGTTTTATGTTTAGGACAATAACACTTTATTTAAATGAAAGCAAAGGTTCTTTAAAAAAAATAATGTAGAAAATATTTACCCCACATTGCTTATTCCTTTTTACACTTTATTATTATCATCATCATTGAGTATACCATTGAAAGAGATAAATCCAATGTTAATGTGTTGTTGTGTAGGAAATTGGACTGATAGTGCTTGTGTTAAATAGACACGAATGCGAAATAGAGAACATTACTCTAGTTTAATAGTTATTGTGGTTTTGGTGCCCACCAAAAGATTATTGTTTGGAATTTATTTTAAATTATATGTCATGGTCAACTTACCCTGGTCTAAAAGGTATCATGAGTCATACGCAAATGAAACAATAAGTAACTGAGCAGAAAATTCTATTATAGGATGTATATTTTTAATTAATATTTGAAAAATGTATAGCAGTATCTCATAAGTATTGATCTAATCGGCAATTTTAATTAAAAATCTATACTTTTTTTAAATAAAGCTGAACTGAATACTTAAATATGTATGTTTCTCGGTTTAATTATGTTTTTTATTAATTACCATGTTTGAAATAAAACTTATAGATATTTTTGTAACTGTGATCAAAAGCAGCTAAGGATTCGATTCTTACATTTTTATGATATTTTAAATGGAAAAATCTTATTGGACTAATAAAACAAATTTTATATGTCTAACATTCTTACATATTCAGAACAAAAAAGAAAAAAGTTTAATATCTGTAAAAATCAAGACTGTATCAATGTTTAATTTTGAGAATTCTCTAGCATAAAATACTTTTTATTAATTGCTGCATTTGTTATGAACAGTTAAGTGATGAAAGCGCTCCTATAATTTAAGCTCTTTTAATTTATAACTGCATTTAAATTAGACAATGCGGTGGAATGAAAATGTTGAATTCACTTAGGGAGGGAAATATTAAAATTTACTTCTATAATGTTCAATATAATCTTATACTAGAATGACTGTTTTTGTCTCCCTTTAATGCATTTCATATGCAACAGATATTTTTTAAAAAAAGTACGTATTGTCTTATATAATATAATTTATCAAACATTTTTTAACAAATTAACATGATTTTCATTTATAATTAATGTTATTTTCATTAACAGCAATACGATTTTCATTCGTAAATAAAGGTTTTTATATTTATGCTTTTAAATTGATTATATTTTCATTTGCAATTTATGAAAAAAAAAAAAAGATATAGTAGAATTTAAGAAAAATTTCGATTAATTTTTTACGGTTATTTTTTTTAACAATCAGTATATTCATTCAGTTTATTTTTTACGGAAATTACTTCAATAGAGAGACGATAAATGCTTATGATAAGAATGTTTTTAATGCTCATATACTTTTTTAATTCGTTGTTTCCATGCCTATGACAAATTTTATTCTTCCGAAATCTTATTTTTAACGGAAGTTACTTCAATAGAGACGTGGAATGCTTATGCTTAGATCGTTTTTAACACTCTACTTTACAAATTCGATAGTTCCACGCTTTAAATGACAAGTTTTATTCTTCCGAACAAGTTCTCCACTGAGATCTCCAGCTGAGATAAGATCAAAAGATCAACATTTGATGTTGATACACAGCTGGAATCTTAGAGTACGGAAGAAGATCAACGATTTGATCCTCTTATGTACATTGCAATTGCCTTTATTCAGGAAAAAATATAAATCTAATTTGATTGATGTTAGAACTGTCTGTAAACACATTAAAGTAATGCGGTAGCGTTCGAAAGCTTCTCGATTACTCGTTAAACATTATTTTTCATGCGCACCGAAGATTTGTTTTTCATATTTTATATCGGAATTTCAAGGGCGAATTTTTTTTTGGTATCATTTCTTGGAACCTGTTTCTGATTTCTTCGTAACTAGGCTTGTAAACAATCCTTTAGTTAATAAAAAAGTAACTGTTTTGACGTAGCATTTATATTCTATGAGAGTGTGGGAAAAGTGTTCGGCAAAAGTGCAATCAAATTAAATTTATCAGGGTGGAAATACTTTATTTCTGCATGTTATGAAATAAAAATGTTTCTAACGATTTAACGATAAATAATTATTTTTATCGGACTAATAATTGATTAAAATCAGAATTAAATTTAATATACGCGAGGGATTATTAATAGCTATATATGTTCATATATATTTGCTAAGATTATATTTATAGTGTACAGATCTATAGAAGCCTCTGTATAATCTATTATATATAATATACTTGTAGATGAGAGAACATAATCTATATGCCTAGATATAGACGCGTTCGCTTTAATCCTGGGAAATTTTATGGAGCTTTTCCATAAGGTCAAAGTTGTACGCATTTGTGAAGAGTAAAAAAGAAATAACATTGAAGACTTTTTTTTAATTTAATGTTTCTGTTTTATGTTTAGGACAATAACACTTTATTTAAATGAAAGCAAAGGTTCTTTAAAAAGAAAATAATGTAGAAAATATTTACCCCACATTGCTTATTCTTTTTTACACTTTATTATTATCATCATCATTGAGTATACCATTGAAAGAGATAAATCCAATGTTAATGTGTTGTTGTTGGACTAATAGTGCTTGTGTTAAATAGACACGAATGCGAAATAGAGAACATTACTCTAGTTTAATAGTTATTGTGGTTTTGATGCCCACCAAAAGATTATTGTTTGGAATTTATTTTAAATTATATGTCCTGGTCAACTTACCCTGGTCTAAAAGGTATCATGAGTCATACGCAAATGAAACAATAAGTAACTGAGCAGAAAATTCTATTATAGGATGTATATTTTTAATTAATATTTGAAAAATGTATAGCAGTATCTCATAAGTATTGATCTAATCGGCAATTTTAATTAAAAATCTATACTTTTTTTAAATAAAGCTGAACTGAATACTTAAATATGCATGTTTCTCGGTTTAATTATGTTTTTTATTAATTACCATGTTTGAAATAAAACTTATAGATATTTTTGTAACTGTGATCAAAAGCAGCTAAGGATTCAATTCTTATATTTTTATGATATTTTAAATGGAAAAATCTTATTGGACTAATAAAACAAATTTTATATGTCTAACACTCTTACATATTCAGAACAAAAAAGGAAAAAGTTTAATATCTGTAAAAATCAAGACTGTATCAATGTTTAATTTTGAGAATTCTCTAGCACAAAATACTTTTTATTAATTGCTGCATATGTTATGAACAGTTAAGTGATGAAAGCGTTCCTATCATTTAAGCTCTTTTAATTCGACAAGATTATATTTTAATAAACTCTTTTTTTTTGAATTAGCTCAAAAAGTAATTGTTAAGTTTTTATATATGTTAGCGAGATAAAATGGCTGATTGTCGCTTGACATGCTTCATTAAAAAGTGTATATCTAGCTTTCGGAAAAAAAATGCGATATAGAAAAATAACGATATTAACTGTTCGTTCAAAGTGCTGTTTTGTGAACCACGAAGTAAAATTTTGTTTCTTAATTAATTAAAAATAAATCGTATGAGGGAGGAATGGAATCTCAAAAATCTTTTTCAATTGCAAAGTGATTAAATATTGAATTTGGAAATCCTATCAGCGGGATACTGAGATAGCTCAAAACGTGTTTATTGTGCAGAGGATAAAAACAGTAAAGTTTCAAAAATTAAATTATCATGTGGAAATGTAAAAAAAATATTAATTTAATGCTGCACATACTTTTTCACTACTCCCAGAGGTGTTAGGTTTTAAAAGGGGAAAAGAACGATATTCCCCTTCTTGAAGCGTATGGAGTTCCGGAAAGGTATGTATCAAGGCATAAGCAACTTTACATAAATTCAAATTAGTATTAAATTAGTTTAAATTTACTACACTGTAAAGAAAATTTCGAAATGGAACATAATATACGTTTAAATTGAAGCCAGGTGGCTTAGTGGTAATGTTTCACGCTCTCAAAGCACAGGTCGCAGGTTCGATCGTCTGGCTTTGCAAGATCGACTCATCCCTTCGTTGTGTCGATAAACTTAGTACCAAGCATGTGCTTGGGAAATAAACAATGGGGATTTCGCGTCGGGCTGACCACCTAATCGAGACATATGCTTCCCAGTCTAGGTCCTCCACATTAAGAAAACAGAGATGGGCACTGTAGGCCTTGGTACACATGGGCTGCCGTGCCACACAGTTTAGTTTTAGATTAGCCAGAGACACATATTCATAATATTCCGCTCCATGCGGTTGTTCTTTGTTTAGATCCGATAAAAAATTGTTAAGGCAAACAGAATAATTTATTTATATTCATGTGTATAATAATTTTATTTATATGTATATTATGTAGTCTATTTCTTTATAGAGTATTAGATTGTTTTAAAAAACTACTAGTACTATTATTTAATCTCTGTAACAAAAAATCCATGGCAAGCCTATTGGGAGTGTTGTGATAAGGTGTAGATAAATACGATGTAGATAAAAAGCCGACATTATTTCTTTAATGCACTTCTAATTTTTAATTAAGGTTGGGTATATATATTGTTTACAATATTAGACATGAAAAATTCTTGACCTTTAAGATAGACATAAATTATACTCGTTTTTAATTTTGACTTCAAAATTGTCAACAAGGTGGTGAAGCAATTTGAGTACTAAACTTGCTTAAGAGCGAATTAGTAAAATAGTTTCCGTGCGAAATGTATTTTTTTAGGAGCATAACGTCCATTACTAGGAATAAAATTTAATTTTTTTTTTAATTTGGAAAGTTATCAAGATTTTTTACTACTACTTCAACATTTATTTTCGAAAGTAAAGTTTAAGTAATTGTGTAGACTATTAATGAATCAGCCGGAAGGTTAATAATATCAATTACAAGTATGTTTCGAAATTCAATTCTTACTGGAAAAAATCTAAGGTATAAAATAATTTACGATTCTACTTTGTGCATAATTTCAGTGAGAAAATTATTAATAAACTTTTATGGAGGTATTAAAATGCATTGAAAGTTTCTATAATGGATTTTGACAGGAACTTTCCAACGTTTAGCGTTAAAAGCGGAAACTAATAGACATATAACAATTTTGTTTCCTTTCATACCAATTTTACAATTTTTAAATAGATAATTTTTTTAAGAATGACATAAAATGTTTATTTAGAAGAATATCAATTCATAATAATTTTATCAGATTAAAAGAATGGAAATAATTTCTTGCACATAAGAATATAGAGTGCATTGATAAGATTTAATATGGAAGGATATGAATAATTTGAAAATAAGGGATTACACCAAAACAGAACGTACTGCAATTTGTTAAAAATATTCTCGAAAAAATCTATAAATCTGCATTTTATATATTCTATGTAATGTATAAAAAAGCTTAATAACACGCAATAAAACAATGATCGTTAAACACAGAATAATGGTACTCATATAAAGATATTTGCAAGCTGTGTGATAAAATTTTTTATAAAAGTTTAAATAAAAACAAAAAGACTTTTCTACTTTTTTTAACAGCCCGCGATTGTACTTTTTACATTTACGTAAAATAATTTTCCTTTATCAAAATTATTTCGTTGCGGAAATTCATAAATAAAATTTATTATACAGAAAAATTAGTGCTTTGTTTCTGGTCACTTACACGATCTAAATTAATACAATATCCCATAAAAATATTATAGTTTAAATGACAAAAAATGTATAAACGCTATTTTTAATATGAAAGTTAATTTATATTGTATTAAAGTTCTATTAAAAATTTTCATGAATAATAATTAAAATATAACCAAGCTATTTGTGAATTGAAATTTAACAAGACATATAATATCAATTTAATACTAATTCTCCTAAAAATATCTCAAATGTATATGATTCACAGAAAGTTTTTACTAGTTTCAAAAATATTATTTGTCATGTATTTTTGCTTTATAAAATCTAAAGTTTTATTCAATTGAAGATATTTATTTGAAATTAATATGACAAATAAATGATAAATTCTTTTTATTTGATTCTAAGAATAAAGTGGCCGAATGTTTATTTATTGAATATTTTTTTTTGTTCTTTTAAAAAATTGTATTTACTGTAAAAAAATATAATAATTTTTATTGCGTTTCTTTTCAGAAAGAATAAAAAATTATTCATTCTACATAAAGTTTAATAACCACTTGTTTCCTATCATTCTTTTCATAAAATAATAGATACATATGTTGATAGTATTTACTTGCAAAATCATTTTAGTTATTGTCATGGCGCCATCTGTCGGTTTAGAACCTATACTTTATTCCTTCTAAGATCAAAATGTTCCATAAATGTTAAAATATATGTAAATAGAGGCAAAATATTATTCAATTTTTTTGGGGGGGAAAAGAGTTTATGAATCCCCTATTTAATTGTTTCGGGTAAAGAGAAAAATTGAAGATCAAGGAACCTAAAAGAAAAGAAAATGCGAGTAAATTTGAGCATCTGAATCGTTTAGTCTAAATGGCTGAAGAATGGAAATTTTATTTGTAAATATTAAAACCATTTCATATTATTTAGAATTAATCTCATTAACTGCCGTTAAATCTTTTTAATAGTTTGTAATTTTCAAAACTTTTATACCAAACAGACAGTAACTATTAAAAAATTCATATCATGTGAAAACGGTACATTAATTTAATGACGTACAAGCAGAATCATAAATATTGTTGAATATTATACTTAATACACCTCGAAGTTTTTTTTATACTCCTGATGATTATTTCTTATTTCATTTTTGACACAGAAAGAAGTATCACTGAATGTAAAATTTAACTTAAAATAAAATATCTAATTCTACATATGGATAAAAAAGTGTCATGATAAAGGAATAGGAAAATATTCTTGACATTTAAAACTGTTCTATTGTTTAGAAATGGAAATATTCACAATTTATTTGAATAAATTACTAATATTTGAGTACATATTGAAATAGTTATTAAATATTTTAATTAAATGCTTCATTTAACAAATTAATTAACTTCATAAAGCAAGAAGTTTTTATATATAAAGTTTTTAATATTAACGTTTTTATATTATTAACATACGGTTTAATGTGGTGCTTATTCTTATTAAGTAAAATTGGTTCTGAATACATACAATTAGTGATATATATATATATAGGTTCGCGTAATTAAAACTTAATGAAGTTTTGAAAGTGGAGTTAATTGAATTGGTAAGTGAAATATCCAATCGATATGCATATTTACATTTAAAATAAGCATGCATTTCTTTACATATATGTTGGTAAGTTTTTTTATATTTGTTGTATTTAAGAATTATATACTAATAGTTTCTGAAAAAGAAATTGATACAATTAAAAGAAAAATAGTGTAAATTTCCATAATTTGAAATAAATCAACGTTCTTACAAACAAATTTAAAGTTTTTAAAAACTTTAAATTAAGGCCTTTATTAAATAATACGGCTTTTAAAATTATAAAAACTGAAAAAATGCTTTGATAGTTCTAGATTCTAAGCTGAATTTGTACTTACTAAATCTAAAATATTTTCTGAATTTAGAAGTAAGTATTTTCATTCCACCTAGAAGCCTTTATCATGATTGTTTCTCAAATTAAGTCAGATTTCATCGAATTTTTCCTTTTAATAACTTTTAAAGTGAGAGTATAAATCTATTCGTAGATTATTTTTACATTCTTACCAAAAATTTGTTAGAAAAGAAAATGTCATTATTAGTAATGAAATGTAAATTTTTATAATTTACAACAATCTCGATATTTTTATAAGTCAATGCTATTAAGAAAAAATTAATTATAATTAAATTTATAAAAGACTAAAAATATTGTTTAAAAATTCTATTTTTGATTGAGTTGAAATTTATTTAATGTAAAATATTTTCTGTAATCAAAGACAGTTTTTTCCATGCTTATAAGCTTACAAATTACATTAAAATACATTATATAGATTTCTTCCATTAAATTTAAGTTGATATTAATGTAAAGGTGTGTATGAATTGCTTTAGAATTTTCACGAAATGCTAGCTAGAAATGAGAGTGCAGTGACTAACTATGAAGTTCCTTAAAATTTCATAAATTAAACTTGATATTTTTATAAATAAAAGGAAATTTTCAAGAATACCTTATTTAGATTTATTTAGGGCAAGAAACCCTTTTTTCAGAAATTACTATTACGATTAAATATTTGTTTTATATATTCATATTATACATATAAAATTCTTCATATTTAATAAAACAGAAGAATGCATAGAATCCATTAAAATTTTCAACTGACTTTTTTCATTTTAAAATATATAATGAAATTTTTATAAAAGAGATTTATTTATCAGTGGTGATATTTTTAACATTTTTAATTTCCCGATACCCTTTAGAATGAAAATAAAAGAGTTTACAAATGCAAAAATCTGAATTTGATCTACTAATAGATATGAAGAAAAAGGTGGAACCAAGTTAATTAACTAAGATTATTGAGCAATAGTGAAAAATACAAAAATTAAACAATGTAAGAATTGTTGACTAGAATAAATTTATTGATGACTTTTTATACACATCCTCTTTTATCAATCACAATTTTTTTGATTAACTGAAAGAAGTAACTTCTTAGCTTTTATTCCTTTTATCTTGTCTATTCTTTCATGAATTTGGTCCAAAATTTCCTCTTGTAGAGTTCGTTCCCTTGACAAAATCCACATGTTTTCTGAAATAATAGAACGAAGCAAAATCGTTTGATTTTACCTGATAAAAATAAGTTTATACAATTTCTTTTTAACTGGTAAAATCAAACAATAATAAATGAAAGTAAAAATTATTCATTTTCATTTAAAAATATCGATATTATTTCGTATCGAATTATAATTTTCCTATTAATTTTTTTAAATAATCCGTAATCGATTTTAATTATTTTAAATAAATTATCAGGTTTCTTTGAAAGGGATAACAATTTAACTCAAATATATCTGATAGTGTGACATTTCTACCACTGCGCCGCTTACGTGCATTTAAAAAATAAATATTTTATAATGGTTTAAAAAATGACGAGTATATGGAAATCATTGAAATATCCTCGTGATATTAAGATGCTGAAGTTATGTATCGAGGTGAAAAGATTGTAAGGCAAAAATATGTCCTAACTGAGTAGGGGGGGGGATTATTAGATTCCAATTTAATTCCGGATTTAAATATTATTATATTAATTCTTGTTATAAAGCATCAGATTTTGAAGTTTATATATGGAGTATAATTAATGGTAATTATTTTATAAAAAAGCGACATTTCAATAACACAGTAAAATTACCACACATACTAACTTTTTTTTACTAAATAACTATAAGGGCTTTCGAGAACGTACGTATTTATTTTGAACTTTTCTAATCTATACTTATTTCTGAATCATTGTTTCATTTTATGCACTTTTCTTAACTGACATGTTATATATAAGACTGAGATAAACATTTTCAAATTTTTTTTGGTACACGGCGATATTATTGCAAGTTAACTTAGTGCTAAATTTCTGAGCAGTTTTAAACTTTTGAAGCCATTTTTTTTTCAAATGTTATATTTAAGCTGATGTAGCTTTTTTCTAGAAATTATGGATATATATATATATATATATATATATATATATATATATATATATATATATATATATATATATATATATATATATATATATATATATATATATATATATATATATATATATATATATATATATATATATATATATATATAATCTTAATTAGCACTTAATTGTACATAATTAGCATAAGAAGTATAATACTGAGTATTTCTTTTATATGGCAATCTACTTATGATGAGTAAATATTAGCTTAAACAATTAATTTACTCGTAGCATGTAAATAGAAGTGTGGGGAAAACAAATATTTAATTACCTGTACGAGCAAATTGAAAAGTCAACCAAATATGATTACATGCCCATATAAGAGCATAATTATCGTAATCGGTACTTAAAACCCAATAATTAGTTTTGATACTAGCTGGAAAAGAAGAAATCCAATTAAACCATGTGCTTAAAATTGCAATTATTTTAACAAAATGTAACATTTATCGTATTAAATTAAGCAGTATACTTACGAGATATATACAAAATGTTATAAAAATAATTTTATAGTAACAGAAATTCATTTTTATTTCTGTAATATAAATTTTAATAATTTGCATTTAAAAAAAATGAATTTTGTTAAATTAGTACAGAATGACGTATAGCAACTACTGATTTTATTCTAGGGAAATCAATTAATTAAATAAAATGTCGGTAATATTTTAATGGAAGAGAGCGAGAGAGCGCGTGCGAGAGAGAAATTTCGTTAGACTTTCATATATTGTTTTTTATATGATTATTTCACATAATATTTTTACTAAACATAATATTTTATCTAATACCTTTTTTGTTTTTTCATGTATACACAGTAAATAATTACATTTTTAGAAAGATGATTTTGATTAGAATTTATTTACTGTTAAAAACTTTCCTCTGCTTTAATAAGGGATGTTTTAGAATAACGAACAATCTTTCTTTTCTTCCATCAATTGCTTTTTTTAAAAATCTCTCGCAAAACCAAAGTTAGAATCTTTTCGAGTGGTTACGAAATCTTTCATTCTCCATTTGCCATGATATTTGATAAAAGAAGGTGTGAAATAAATGTTTTAATTAAAAATTATTAAACGGAAATGTTTTACCAGGAAAAATAAAATGTCATTATAAAAGTGGAACTAACATAATTCAATAAATTATAAAAAGGATTTTCACCATTTTCAGTTTTAACACTGTAGCTCAAAATAAAGTCAAGTCTGGTATTCACTTGTTCCACATTTCTTTCATACCTATCAGGAACACAATTTGAGAATATTATACTTACATACTATTATTTAATATCAGTATTAGATGCATGTAATTCAGAATGAATTTGTAGATGCTTTTATGCAGAAAATAATATTGCATATTATAAGATTCACTGATTTGGAATGGACATTCAGGGACAAACACACTTGATTAGTTAGTAATACAAAAGTACTTTGATAAATACTATACCATTTTTACACGCATTGTAAAAGTAAGACACAAGACGTACTGAAACAATAAATTAAGTTAGCCTTCAGGCTTTACATGAACATTTTACTGCTCTTAAATTCAATTTAATGTGATCTTTTAAAAGATGCAGGAAAATATATAGAAATTTTGCCTATCTTCCAGAAAAATCTCGAAACAAGAGCCGAAGAAATTTTCAGAAAATTATCCTTTGTTCCAATTTTATCACCAAATATTACTACATTAGCAATTATGGACCATATGCGGTAACCTTATTTTTTTAAACATTTCTGTAGGGTTGATTTCACATAATGATTAGTTTGCATGATGTATGGTTGTTTTTGTTTGGTAAACTTCATTTGTAAACATATTTTAAACATTTTGCACCTATAATTTGTTTTTCAATAACCTTTATTTTCCACTGCATATTTATGATAACACAGGAATCAAGGTTTTTCGATTATAACACACACACACACACACACACACACACACACACACACACACACACACACACACACTACACACACACACACACACACACACACACACACACACACACACACACACACACACACACACACACACACACACACACACACACACACACACACACACACACACACACACACACACACACACATATGGATGCATTACTACTTACAGTGATTTTTCTCTCAAAATTTAATTTTTTGTAGCATTTATGCTGATATGCTCTTTCTGAGTAATTTAAAAAATTTTAAACAAGCATTTATTTACTTTTTTACCCAAGCTTATGCTATATGGCCTTTCCTCCGGAAATATCTTTTTGCATTCTAACTATGCTGCTGAAATGTTAAAAATAATGCATCCATAGAATTAAAGTAATTATTTCAATTCATTTATTTAGTCATCATACTTTAATTATGAAGTGTGAATCAAGCTTTGACCTTTATCCTTAGTAATTAAATGAATGAAATCTATTTGAAATATTGCAATAGATGTCAATTTTTCCCCAAGCTATGCAATTATGTGCAGTTGACAGGGAAATGATAGCTTTAAAGGTCACGAAGTATTAATGAATTAAGTTGGTAGTGGAACAGCCAAAGTCTACAGAGGAGGGATAACCTTAGTTACTTTTACGCAATAAAAAGAGAAAAATTTGTTTTTTTTTCCCTTTTATTAAGAGTTTTTTTAAAATAATATTCATATTTGGTAGCGGATATTTTTGCTCATTAAAATTATAAATACGGAAGAAAATATTTTCTTTTATTTTAAATTTGATATTTTCTTGTTTATTTACTCTTTGCCCTAAATTTTAATGAAACAAAATTATAGTTTTAAAATAATAAACTTTTAAAGTGAAATCAGAAAATTTATCTTAAATATGTTTTTAATTGGTGACACTATTCTTCTCGCATGTATTAGACTTCTTTTTTAATTTTAATTTAAGATAACAAAAGTTACATAAAATAAGAAATCCCTAAATAATATTCATGAAAATCATAAATTCGAGAGTGATTCTTAGAAACAAGATTTTGACGAATTTTTCTAGAAATTTTGCAAGATATGAATTCAATTTCGATCTTTAAATTATTCAGTTTTTTTTATCTAATTTAAATATCGTTTAATTATATATATATATATATATATATATATATATATATATATATATATATATATATATATATTTAAAGCGACAGTGTTCGGAGCGTCCTGTAGCGCGATCTAATAGCCGAAATGACACCAAACTTGGTATTTAGACTAATCAAAACATTAAAAAAATTCATAAAAAAAGTTTTAGTTCCAAAAGTCACCGCTAAGTCATTCTATGGCGCTGCTGTCGTTTACAATAACGAGAATTAGCATAAAACACGGCTATCAAAGCAAACAAAATGCAATTGTTGTGCGATGACAGTGCGAGTAATAGTGGCTATAAAAGCCAGTAGTAGACAGCTCCAAAAATAATCTCAGCTGAAATAAACGAGCTTCAGGTGCCATGCCTCTCACGTTACCGGAACGTGCGCTTATGTTGGTGGAGTATCAAATTTATCTATTCTAAAGGACAACATAACAAACACGATGCGGAATATTCCTCGTGATACGTTACGTTCGGCTGAGGAGAACGTTGTGCGCAGAATGTACGGTGTTATTTCCGAGAATGGTGCTCACATTGAATGTAGTCTAATTCCTCACCGGGGAAGTTAATATAATAAATAAACATTAATAATTTAACTGTATGATTGTATGTGTTAGTAATTTTCTTTTCTCACATTTTATACATTGTAAAGCGCCATAAAATGCCCTAGCGGTGATTTTTGGGACTAAAAGTTTTTACACGGAATCCTTTTTCCCGTGTTTTGATTAGTCTAAATTCCAAGTTTGGAGTCGTTTCGGCTATTAGATAGCACTACAAGACGCTCCAAACACTGTATCACTTTAAAAAAGATCACCCTGTATACATGAATGAGTAAATGATTGAAAGCAATGAAATAATATCTCCTTTTTGCCACTGTTACTATTTTCTTTAAATACACACTTACCTTTGACATTTACTTGCTTATGCAACAGGTTTTAAGGAAACCCCATTTTACTTTTTATTCGTGGAAGATTATTCAACAGACGTGATTGGTTTTGGCATTAAGAATCATTTGTAAAGAAAAAAAGGAAACAGTTGATCAACATGTAATATTATTGAGCTAACTACTTGAAATGAATCATGTGAAGACATTTATGTAAAAACAATGTTTTCGTCAAATTCGGCGCAATATTTCTAAGAACTGAGAAAAGCAAGGAAAAAAATGTATGAAGGACTGACATATAGATACTTTTTTCTAATTAGGAAATAGACACGACTAACTCCTAGTCTAATACTGAAGCCAAATAAGGATAGTCATTTTCTTGTTCAATTAATGTCAATAAGTAGTTCAGATTACATAATAAAATAATGCATCAGAGACAGTTTTTTGTTGCATGATTCAGACATGACGAAACTTTAGCCTAATATTTCCCTCATACATAACGTAATCAGTTCTATGCTCTGTAGACGTTAGGGTTAGATGATGTTTTGGAATACTACTATTAAGATTCTTCTTATTGTGAAATTTATACAGCAAAATTATAGTCTAAAATATATAGTCCAAAATCATAGTCTAAAATATAATTATTCCAAAATTAGTCATTTTCATATTCTTATGATGTTAGTAAGACAACATGTAAAAAAATTGCCAGTTTACTACTTTTGATGTTATAAAATATACAAGGTGAATTTTTAATATAATATTTTGTCCATAGTCCATACTGCATTCTAACGATGTCATAGGTCTTAGACGTGATCTGGAAAGAATGCCATTTAGACTATTTTTTATTATGAAGTAGGCACGAGAAATTTCTAGTTTAATATTTTAGAAACACATTTGTATCTAAAATATTTATTTCTTAATTTGTAATGAGAAATACACAAAAGGTTTGCTTAATATATCTAAAGAGAACATGTCAGCCAAATTACGATTTCGAAATGAAGTATTTAAGGCTCCAAGTCTGTTTTACAGATAATGATTTATATTATGTACTGGGAGAAAAAGAAAACATGTTACAATCCCGAAGTCCTACACCGAAAGATGTGCGTGTGGAAACGGAAAATTTATTTTCTATTATTTAAAATGGACTACAATCAAGCCTCGGACTTTCTACTCTGATAAACTTTGTCTTTCTTAAAAAAGCAAATTTTGGAGAGATGTTTTGACATCACAAACTAGCTTAACCTCTTCGCGACGGGCGGTGCATTTATGCATTTCGTATAAACGAAAGTGAGGGCCGGGCGGTGCATATATGCATTTCGTACGGACGAAAGTGAGGGCCGGGCGGTGCATATATGCATTTTAAGCTGGAACAATTTTCAATAATCACTAGATGGTACTATGTGTCCATTACATTTAAACTGAACGTAGTTTTAGTGTTCTGACCTTCATTTTTTTCGTATTCCTGCTTTTTTTGGTATTTTGATTATCAGCTGTGGGTGGGGAGAGAAGAAATCACAATGTAAATAAACATACTCTTCAACTATCCACGTGATTTAAGCATTCTCGCTTCTGATAGCTCTCCGAACACTTTTAGGGTTTTAGCGTCAGTTTCGTTACAGTTTTTACTGCTTTCGGTTACATTTGCTCACTTTTCTTGTTATGTTGAAAATTCTCGACTCCAGATTATTATGGCGAGGATTATCTGGTAGGCATTTTCCTACCCTTAATTTGAACAAAAAGGGAGAAAAAAGTCGCAGAAAGTGCATTGTTTGCTCACAAACCGTGATGAAAGAAAAAAAACACAACAAACATTTTATACTTGCAAATCATGCAATGTCGGACTTTGCGTTTCTCCATGATTTGAGATTTTCCATACTCAGTCTTCATTTTGAATTTTGTTATTTTTTCCTGTAAATAGCCCTTGTATAGTTTTTATTATTTTGCAAATATGTTGAAGTGTTTTGTCAATTAAAATTTTGGAAAAACTAGAATTGCACTGTCGAAAATTATTTCTCAAAGTAAGCAACTTTTATATATATATATTTTCATATAAATTGAAGGAAAAACATTATGAAAGTCTAGTTTTAATGTTATAAGATAGATTATGTAAAATGATAATCTAAAATGTTATGATTAGATAATCTAAAATGCTACCAAAAATCACGGCGATAGGACTTTAACTTTATTATTTACGAATTTTTTTCTGAAGTTAGGCCTAGCAGAGAAAAACCCCCGTCCTGTAAGATCATTCTTTTCACTTCAGCTTCGTCCTGAACGCGCGTCTTAAACAAAGGCGCCCCGTCGTGAAAAGATTTAATAGCTGTAGAGTGATGCAAAGACATTTAAAAGCTTATAAGAAATGCCCTCTGGAAAGACGTGTTACAAAATCAGGAAAAACTTCATAGACCTTCTCCAGAAAATATTCACGTAGAAAGTAGAAACAAAACATTATTTTTTGAAGTAGAAAACTTTCATTCTGAAAAATATGGTTTTAACATTAGGTTATTTCTTTAGTAGAAAAGCATCTGTGGAGATAATTATGATACGGATTTTACAAGAACGGCTAACCTATACTAATGGTACGACTATCCCCTTCGAAGGAGAGGATTTTCGATTCAGTTCAATATATTATTGGACAACAGGAACTGGATATTGCATTTCGGCCATTTGCAAGTTCGTATAACAGAATGGGAGGAAGAAATTTCCGCATGTCAGTCGTGTTTCTTACTCAGTCACATGATTTATGAAAAGTCCTCCACGTAGGAAAAATACAGTCTATCTGTGATATCAAAAAACTTTATAATTAAATAAACAGCTAAATAAATAAAACTACTGAAGGTTTTTTTACTTAAGACAAATATTAAAAATAGAGTTATCACATTTCTTTCATTGGTTAAACCCTTTTTCTAAGCCTTTTCGAAAACGTCAACCAATAAGTTATCTCTTGAAATCTTTAAAGATAAATCATTTTGCTTACAAGACTGTCAAATTCAGCAGCCTTTTTTCTTGCATTATTTAATTGAGTCAGCGTCTTAAGCTTGTTTAAGATGATTGAGGATCTAATCCATGAAAAGGTGATCCACGTGTAGATCTTCTATTCGCAGATGACAGGCATCTCCATCTCTAAATAACTTCTTTACGCCTATCTTATTCGTGTTAAAATGAATTATGTGTTAAGAATTTTTTAGCAGATGATTCATTCCAATACTAATATGTCACTCAGAATATTCCTTAAAAAATAATGTCGTTAATCACTATATCTGTCAGTTGATTCTTGGTATTGTTTTAACTGTTAATGTGAGTGAAACAGTGAGAAAGCAGTAAAAATTTCTTATGTTAAATTTTTGTCATACTTTTTTTATTTATTCATGTTCAAAAAATTTCATATTAAACTTTTATCCTTTTATAAGGAATATATTTTATAAATTCATTGTTTTTAATAGGACGTATTAATTTCTAAATTAAGATATAAATTTATATATATATATATATATAATATATATATATATATATATATATATATATATATATATATATATATATATAATATATATATATATATATATATATATATATATATATATATATATATATATATATATATATATATATATATATGTATGTATATATATATGTATATATATATATATATGTATATATATATATGTATATATATATGTATGTATATATATATATATATATATATATATATATATATATATATATATATCTTACTATTTTGGCAGTGAACAACAATTAACCTAACAGCTGAAAGTTGCTGTTAGAAATATGTACATTAAACAAGAAAGTATTGAGAAAATTTTCAAAATGAAAAAATCTTAGGTTTAATGCCAGTAGATTTTGAAATTTTCTGATTATTCTTATTCAACAAATTCACATAGTAAGTTATAAGCTTTTTTGTGTCTATTAATATTTAAAGTAAACTGTTCAATCGCATAAATTTATGAATTAAAAGGAATTGCTTTTGCAACATTTGATTTTATACTTAATCTTATATTTAATGCTATACAATTTAGAAATAGTTTTAAAATATTTTATAAAAACTTCTTGTAATGATTGATAAATGACATGAAATTTATTATTTCTGGCAGTATCCAATAGCATGTATAATATATATATATATATATATATATATATATATATATATATATATATATATATATATATATATATATATATATATATATATATATATATATATATATATATATATATATATATATATATATATATATATATATACATACCGACATTTATATATTTTTAACAAAATTTAACTTTCCTATAAGATGTAAAAGTTATTTTACAAATTAATATTTATTAGCGTAAATTTTCATGGCATGTTTAGTTAATTTTTTAAAGTTTAACTGAATAGCTGAGTCAGTTGTAGTAACAAATAATGCTTAAATGATTCTTTTTGAATGCTTATTTTTGTGAAAAACAAGGAGTTGTAGCAAAACTGAATTTTTTTAATAAGATCGTGTTGAATGAATAACTTTGTATAATTGAATAAATCAAAATTACATCGAATGTTTGATTTTACCTTTAGGTTAAATTTCGCATGGATTTTGCAACATATATCTTTAATATCAGTAAAACACAAAACCATAGTAGTTACATTACATGCAAAATTATCCTAATTGTTCTAAATTCAAAATAAAAATTTGCATATAATATTTTTAAAATTGTGCAAAAAAGTTTGATTTTAATTTTAAAAAAATGAATATTGTTTTCTTAAAAAAATATAACAGAGCAAGTGAATTGAAAAACTGGAGAATAAAATATATGCCACTGCGATACTTTTTCAGATTTTGAATAGGAAAAAATTCGTGCAAATGACCTTGCAATTTGAGCATTTAATAAAGTCCATGACCTAAGTACGGTATCAGGTCAAGAATGTTTTTTTACCTGTGGCTAGAAAATCTATAGAAAAAATTTATGAGTTCAGCAGAAAGCTGCATTTAAATGTAAAAATTAAGCCCAATGTAATGGTGCATCATCCGTTTCCTAACCTATAAATCAAGGACGTTTTGCACATATTAAATGTTGCAGTTACTTGGAATTTAAGCGGTTTTATTGAATTCATGAGAATTTTTCCGATCCTAACTAACACAGTGTTGATTTTACTTTAAAGTCTTTTGTAAATAGTTTGCGATAAATGGTTATACCAAATTACCTAAAATGAAAATATTAATATTATTATAAATTTATTAATGGATTAGTTATTTCGTAATAACAAGTATCATATGTTATCAATTGCACCATAATTTATTTATATTGTAATGATTAACAAATAAAAATTGTCATAGTAGTAACATATTGTAATATTATATTAATGATAAACTTAAAACAAAAGTTATTTGACGTATTCGTTTATAACGAATTGTTTTTGTCTTATAAGTAATTTAATTAAAATATCAATTCAACATGAAAATCATAAATGGATAATATTCTGTATATGACATTTTTGGTATATTTGAATATTCTATTTGTTAAGTGAAGTAATCACATTATTTTGAAATATATTGAAACCATTTAAAATAATAATGATGGAAATTAATATTTTTTTGTCATAATTATTTTAAATAAATATTATCTTTAATTTTCTTAAGAATTAAGAAACATTCAGCTTGGTATTAATTAAAAAAAGTTTCGTTATAATTTATGCAATATTCTGTTAGAATGACGGGTCATTACAATTGTGAAAATCGGAAAATTCGAATAAGATTTGTAATTGTTTTTAGGATAAGTGGATTCTCATCTTTAATATTCAGGATATTTTAAAGTTGAATCAATAATTAAGAAAATTTATTTATTAAATCATTACCTAAAAGAAATAATTGCTATAAAAGGGAAGAAAAAATTAAATTTTATAGATACATTATAAAATTTATAAACGTTAAAATGATTTATTTATATTAAAATATAAATTGGTGTGACGAACTGTTATGAAAAGATGAAAATTATAAAATTTATAAAATGTTTATTTTGTATCACATAATTTAAGAATATATGTAATATTTTATATTGATGATGGTGATGATGTCGTGTCCATGGAGTTTGTGCAAAAACCCTAAATATCCCCGAAGCTGCCGATGACAGCCCTGGTGATCTCTACAGCTTAATCTGTAAAAAGATTGACCTCTACGCTGATATTAAAAAGCTTGGCCAGCATTGCTGGACAGCTGAAGATGTGTTGTGGAGACAGTTGGGTGTTATCCGGGCAGTGAAGACAAAGCCTGGTGTAACTTCTTTGTCCGTCTGTAGAAATTCTCATGCCTTTCAAGTGTTTTGTTCTAAGTCTGGCTATTATAGTGGAAATGGCTCTTTCGCTGTTTAATTCTGTAATGGGAAACTTTTTAACTTGCTGACAAACTAATTTTTGGCTGGCAACTGCATTGGTGTCAATGACGATCAAGCATTTGGATGGCTGAGGAGAATTACTGGCTTCTCTAACGAGTTCATCGGCTATCTCGTTGCCAGGGATATCAGCATGTGCCGGTATCCATTGTAAGGTGCAGGATCTTTGGATAGCAATGATTTTGTGGATTAGCTCTATAATCTTATAATTGAGTTGACACTTACCCCTTTGTATAAATATCAAAAGCTTTTTTTGAATATGATTTAAAAATTTTAAATCAATTATGATCAAGAATTTTGTAAAATTATAATTATTATGTTAACTGTAGATAATTCATCATAAACTGCATTATCTTGTCATCTTGTTTTCATCTTTACAATTAACCGGAATCTGATTGTATATTTTAAGACATATTGTAAAATAATCATGTTCACAACAGCTGTAAAATTTTTTTATAATATCTCTTTTTTTTAAAATTATTTTTAAATAAAAGTCCCAGCAGCTCCCATTAAACTGGTAAAGCTCCTTGGAATTAGGTACAGGGGAGTTCACTGGTGTCAACTATCAACTTACCCCTTTGTATCGCCTATAGTGGTGTATTTTATATTAAAACATCAATTGTTAGGATCTTAAAAATTGAGTACTACTCAGTACTTGATGTGTATTACACTATAACTTAAATCGATTTCTAATTTAAATAAATCTTTTTTTTCGAATTTAATTGAGATAAAATGATTCAATTCGAAAATATTCGATTCGCTCCAATTTTCATTAGGCGATATTTTCTATATAATTAGTCACTTTTCATTCAGTTAGGAAATGTTAAAACAGATCGATTGGTAAAAATTGTGTTTATAATGTTTTGCATCAAAGGATTTTAGAATATAAATATTAAATTTAAATCTTTTTTAAAATCGGACGTATGAGTATTAAAATAAAAATAAACTGAGTTTTTTCATCCTAACTGGTTACTGAAATATCTTTCAGACTGTCCTTTTTATAATACTTGAAGTCCCTAAATTCAACCAATTGGCTCGTAATTGTGAACCAAATTTAAATGACGAGGTTGAAATCTGAGTTAGCACCCTACTTTCTAGGTCATATTACGCCTGTGGTAGAATAGTGAATTCCATAGAACTTTTAGCGAGCATAAACCTTTGATAACGACGGCTTAGATTGTTCATATTTCAAACCCGATTACTTTCAGATTTGAGAATAATGCTTTTCTGTACCATGCTACCACATTTCCAGCTTTGAGACGCAAAAATAGAATTAAAAGTTTGATTATTTTATATGAGCTGAATATTTTTACTTTAAAAATCTAAAATCTATAGCCATAAATGTATAATAAAGCACTGCAAAACTTTTAAGTCAGAGTAATTAAAATTTTTTTTATTGATATTTGCTTATTAAGTTAGGAAAGCTCATAAGGTGATAAGCGTAAAAACCTTATGACAAACGAAATGCTTCATAACGAATAATGTTCACTGAAAATATTTCTATAACATGTAGAATGTGTTAAATTATATTATAACATAGCTTATTAATTGCATGTTGCTAATTATTGGAAACTATCAGAGAGCAATGAATTTTTTAAAAATTTTTTCTTCAAAAAATTTAGTAGTTATAACTGGTAATCAAAGAATAAGAAAAGTTCTATATTTTCAATGAAATAAAATTCTTTATATTTTGAATATAAATATTCCCCAGCATTTTTCAATTTGACTTTGAATTTCATAAAATACAATTAAACATTGATTAAATATAAAACGAGTTACATTTAAATGAATAATTTGATGGTAGCACGAGAAATAAACAAAATATTTCTTATTAAAAAAGTGTATTATAGTTTGTATGTTACAGTATTATATTTCTTGTTTTTATTTATGAAATTTATGAATAAAGTTTTAGTAATAAAATTAGTAGAGAAGGGTAATTTTTTTAGACTGAAAGTTTACAGACATCATATTGAAATGGGGATAGCAATTTAAACAGTGAATTTAAAAAATAAAGTAAATTAATGAATAATCAACTCTTTTTTTAATGAATTTTCATTGTTATCTAACAACTGAGCTAAAACATAGGGAAATTATTTAATAACTAAATAAAATATGGAAAATGTCGATGTTATGATTAAAACGCATTCAAACGGAGCAATTTGTCATTTTCTTGTATCAAAAATGGCAAATAAATATTTAAAATTTATTGTAATATTTAATGGTTTTAAATTTCATTATTTGTTTTAAAATTAACATAATATACAACATCAACGTATTGAAAAAGATAGAATACCATAAATTTCCATATTGAAAAGACGTGGCTTTCCCATGCCCATGTACTTGTAATATTTATGTCCTATGCTACATACATCTTTGGTAAGGTATTATGTGTAAAAAATTTTAAAATGGTTGAGATATATCTCTAAGATTTTTTTAATTAAATTTTTTACGTTGCCAAATTGTTTTCAAGAAAATTTATTTTAAATTAAAATATATATGCGTTAACTAAAAGAAAAAAAGGAATTTGACAAATTATTAAGTATAAAAACAAACTGAAGAAGTGACTCATTCCGCTTCTTTCAAAACATCATATTTTTATTTTCATCATTCACAAAAGGAATTTTATTAAATAAACATTCACAGTTAAATGATAATCAAACATTTCGATTATTTATCGTGAGATATTGTACTGTAGGATTTAGTTTTGTTTTCGTCTTTGTCTTTAAAAATCTTTAGCATAGTATATATATATATATATATATATATATATATATATATATATATATATATATATATATATATATATATATATATATATATATATATATATATATATATATATATATATATATATATATATATATATATATATATATATATTTGAATTAAAAATTATGCAGATTATTATTACTCCATATATTATATTGGGATTCAGTTTTTTTTTCTTTACCAGGAAACGAAAAACTTAAAGTCATGCAGTTTTTAAGTTTTAATTACTTAAATTAATATGAAGTGCTTATGGATATGATTCTGATTGGGGAGGACATAAAGATAAATATGTATTTAAAACATTTTTTTATCTGCAAAATTGTGTACATTTAATACAACTCACGGAAAATATTAATATACAAAGGATATGTATTTAAGAAGTTTACAAGAAAAATGTATGATAAAGATAAAAAACTTTTTGCAAATAATATAAGTAAAAGGGGATTAAAATATAGCATAAGCTCATTGTGAATTACCAAAAATTTTGTTTCATGTGTTAGTTAGAATATAAATGTTATTAAAAAAACACAGCTTATTGTTTAAAGAAAATAATCCATGAAAACTTCATCTTCACAATAAAGATAAAACGATAAAACAAAATGAAGATAAAAATTAAAAATATAATGAAGATGAGAAAGTTAAAAAAATATCTTGGGTAATATCTCTATGAAAATTTTTTTATTGAAGTTGCTAATTGTTCCTTTTTAAATGCAACAGCATTTATTTAAATAAGTGTGTAGAAAAAACTTATGCTAATCGTAATGAACTTTTAAATGAGATATTTAAATATACTCACAATCTGAAATTCTCAGTTTCATTTTAGCAGGTTCACTTTGGTTAGTTACTTTCGCAACAAAACGAATGGTCTTTGGAAATTTTCTAAAAGAAAGAAAAACACGTTTATGATTCTTAAAAGATTTCATTGGATTTGAAGCATATCATTATCATAGCTGGTCAAGGTAGGGAAGTGTTATCATTGATGAATTTTATTCGCTTCTTTGTAGAGTGAGGTGAACTTCATTGAGTAGATTCGTTAGAAATAAAATTTTTCCTTGTGCTCATTGGATGTTTAGCATGTTTCTTTCTAAGAATGGTGTTCTTTTTACTTCTAGTTGACAAAAGGTCCCTCAAAATTCCTCTCAACTACTTTTGGGTAAATATGGATTAAAATATCAGTTAAAAACCTAAAATATTCTTTTTAAGATGCTTAAAAAAGATTGATTGATGATTTAATTTGTCATCAATTAATCTCAATAATTATATGCAAGTTATGGTTTTTTATTTGGATATTTGGAATTATTAATAAGCAACAGTATTATTTAATAATTAATTAATAAATTCCTAGTTATGAAATTAATTTTATATTGTTAAATATTGTTTAAATATCACTCTAAGATTACTATTCTTTTCGGGGGAAATATTTTTTTATAAGAGTATGCTAGTCAAATTACAGTTTTTAATATAATTGTATGGATTTCTGTCTGATTCATACTTTGTAATAAAAGTGTTTAACAATGGAAAAAAATTATGGAAACAATTTGACAAGTCTCTTTTACACATTCCTTTCGTCTCATAAACATATTTTATTGAAAATTTCTATTTTTAGTTCAACGTGTGAGTAATAAATAATAATATTCTCCACATATATTTTTTCAATGAATTAAATAAACTAAATCAAGTATTTATTTAGTAAAACAATTATGTAATTTTGTATTCAAAATTTTTTATCATAATTATTTTGATGAAATATCAGTTTATATGATTCTTTGTAATGGAACGTAAAAATGCATAGAACGATTTTTAATTAAAACTATTTGATTACTCTTAGATTAATTATTGAATACAAGCAAACTTGAATTAAATAAAGAACTTATTTACTTTATATTTATTCACTTCAAAATTTAACAATAACCTTTTTCAATGCTTTTAACCAAAAAATGATGTCTAATTTAATTTGGTGTGACTCTCAGTATAGTTTTAAATGTAAATAAATACTACATTACACTTAAATTTTAATAATTGAATACTAGCAAACAAATTTCATTTAATAGGAATATTTTTTATTTGATTACACTTTTTTTCCCCAATGTCTCTGAATATAGAAAAATGATGAAGACTCTGAGAATGAGAGAGATATATTTAAACTGATAGAATTGAATACATAAACATCTTGAATATTATTTTAAGCGTTTAATAAATAATTTATTTATACATTTTTATCATTTATTTATTTATTTAACTATTTTTCTCAACCTTTGATATTTAAATAATTGCTTTATTATACTGGTGCTTTATTACAATGGTATTTAAATAACTCCTTTATTATTATCATATTAAAACTGATAATTGAATACATACATTATTGAATATAATTTTAAGGGTCTAATAAATAATATTTCTATTTATGGGTTTTTATCATTTATTTATTTATTTCAACAATATTTTTCACATTTTTTACTAATAAGGAAATATAAAAAAACAACAACTAGGAAAACAAACACAACTATTTAATTTGTCTTTGATTATATTTAAGCTAATAACTGTATATATAAGAGCTTGATTACTATTTAAGAATTTTATAGGTAATTGGAATAAAATGAGGGTTTTAATACTTTATTTATTCAAAATTTCAATTATAACAATGAGGATAATTGCGTATTGTAATTAAAAGGACTATTTTATAATCAATAATTTTAATAATTGTAGAAAAATCATGATCAAACTAGAATACGAAGTTGTATATTTATGTAAATGTAGAATGCATGAACACCATTTGTCTAATAATGAACTTAAAAAAGGAAATTCTTTACCCTTTGAATACTTTTAGTTTTAAATGTTCATGTTTTTCAAAACAATATATATCCAATATTGTTCGAACATAATATTATAATGAGGATAGGAATGTATACCCCAAATCCATTTCATTATTGTAACGGTTCATTTGTCGGTGCTCCAGTCTTTTAAATAGCCTTTCTTATTCTCATATTGAGAAACTTGTGTCCCTCTTCCTTGCATTTTCCTCAAAAGTAATACAGATCATTGTTTCAAAAGGAAGCATTGTATTCGATTCTCTTCAACAATGTCCACTGTCTGAGGGCCACTAAATGGCCATCTCTATAATTCGGTTGGATGGTCAGTCACGGAATTGAATTCCTTTGTTTCTTTTTGAGTAAAGATATGAAATTAAGATTTTTCCCAGTCATATTTTTCTAATTCTAAAGTCATAAGCATTTCTCCTCTTCATATGGCTTTTGTTGTCACAGAATAACAATATGTAATGTAAGGAGTTTGATGTACTTTCTTGAAAGTGCAGTAAGGTCAGTAAACTTTCAATTTAATAATTAATTTTGAAAACTTTAGCTTGGATAATTAATTTTGGAAAAAATATTTAAAATTACCAATTAAAATTACTAAACATTAAACATGCAAACTGTGTGTAGAGGGCTAGATTTGCTAATTGGAATTCAAGTAAAAAATATTTTAATCGAATTTCAGAGTTGAACTAATAAATTTTTAATAGTTTAATTAAAATTTACGTGTATCCCTTTACATCACTTCTTTTGTAGCTTTTATGAAGACCAAATTATTATTTTAATTTTATGTCCTAATAAACATATTACAATTATTTATTTTATTTTGTATGCCTGTTTTATTTTTGTACATGGAAAACTAATTTTTAAGATGTGATAAATATACTGTTAGAAATCTAATTTGGATTATTTTATTAGATTTTTGTTCATTTTTGGATTAGAGATAAGAAACATTTTAATCTGTGGATCCTGTAAACGTCTTCAATATCTCTCATAGATTATCATAGAGTTAAATTCTAGTGCTTAATGCATTCCTTATGAGAATCCAGTTTTTATGCTTTTATTTTTTTAATTTTCCTTTGTTTAAAAAATGCAAGAATAAAAATTTTTTAATAATTATTTTTTTATTAATATATTGTTATAAAATTAGATTTCGTAAGCATTGGTCTTCATGTGAGATTTTGATATCAGAATAGCAATCTTTACATATTGCTAGAAGTAGTAAGAAGTTTAATGCATTTCATTGAAAAAGCACAAAGTTTTGTAAAGTTTCATGAATTTTGATTTTTGAATAAGTTTTTATAAAATTAATTAAAATAATTATAAGATTTTTAGTGTAATTAAAATCTTTTAAATGTACCCCCAAAGTATTTCAGTATTCCTTTGCAACTTATTTAAAACTATTGCAGAAATTTTCCGTTTTATTTTATTTTTTAATGGAAGAAGCAAAAGAAGAATATAGTATATTGTTTTAAGTTTAATTTTTTATATAAGTTTTGAACTTTATTTTTAATCTTTGAGTTGAATTTTTATTTTTTAAGTTTTTATTTTTATCATAACATCTGCAGCATTTCAATTAATTGAGATTGCAATAATGTAATTAATTTATTATCAAAATAATCCAAAACGTAAATTTTGTTAAGAACTTGTAGAATATTTTTTTTTTCATTTTAAGATTCACTGTGATTGAAAATATGAAGCAAACTATACTAAAAAATTCTGCAATGGCTAAGATTCCTCGTTATCATAGAAAATTGGTAATAATTAATAGAAGCATCACATTTAATAACATTATCTTAATCAACTTCAATTCACCTTTATCAAACTTCAATTGACATTTGCCAAGCTAAGCAACTTAATTAATGATGCACTATCTCATTTTGGTGACATTTCGGCTTAGATAAAATAAGTTAACTATTCGGTAAAACCTTTTGTTAATTTCTTTGTTTATAATATAGATAGTTATAAAAATATTAAAATATAAAATTCACTAACTGTTGCATGGAAAAGTTATTTCTGTGGCTAAATATTTTGTTTAATATCATAACAAATCATTTGAATTTGATTTTAATCAATATTATAATGCCAAAGTGAGTGTTATTCTGTTCATTGGTATACATGGAATCCATTTGCCAAATTAATACTTAAAATAACTGAGTAATTTCTGTGAATTTACAGAGAATTTACTGATTGTAAATTAAGCGTATTTCTTTTATGTTTCATATAACAATTATTTTAGCAAAACAATTTGGTAAAAAGATCTAAAAAGTAGAATTAATCTAAATTCATTCGTTAAAAATGTTTTTAAAGAATATTATATAAAATATTTTCAAAGATAAATTAAAATTAAATTAGAAATAAACAAAAAATTCTTAAATTTACTACTTTTACTTTAATTCTTGTTTTGTGATCTCAAAGTGTTATTATTTTTATAAATTAAAAATAATATTATAAATTTAAAAGTTAATCTGCATTAAATGGCAATAACTATATCAAAGAGTTTTTCTAATGTATTTAAGAATTTGCTTCCGGGAAATTTTTGCGTTAAGCTTTCATTACAAATGTTATTAAATGTAAAGTTAAATGAAACTCACAGAATTGGCCCTCTTCCTTCATTGATGACTTCAATAGATCCGTCTCCGTACCCCGTACTTGAAAACTTAGTCGAAACACATTGGGAACCTACTTCTAAGAAAGATATCGTCCTTTCAATTTCGTACCAGGTACCAAAAAACTAAATAAATAAATAAAAAATTCATTTACATGAGAATTATGAAAACTTAAGTTATTGTTATTTGACTAACTTTATTACTCCATAGATATCATCGGAAATATTAAATATACTCGAAAAATTCCGCCATCAACTCCAAGCTCAGAATATGATTGGTATTTTCATAGATAAACAAAGGATTACAACAAATTTTTTTGTCTAATAAAAACAATAAGTCTTTCTAATAGAAGCAAAAATCGCTGATTTTTTCATAATGTTCCTTGACAATTATACAAACTAATACTCCACAAAGAAGGAACTAATAAAGTCATACATGTCCTTTTGAAGTAGGTTTTACTAAAACATAGCAAGTGATAATCTATTTCATTAATGTTCCAAGATGATTTATCGTGATTTATCGACATGTCAAACTCCTTTAATATTAGAGTAACATTTGTTGATTTGGCAGTCAATAGGAAAACAGTATTTCCATATAAGCTTTGTTAGAATATCATCATATATATCCGAGAGTCATCTTGCTGATAAATATTACCTAAAGGACACAATAATAGCATAAAGACTTAATGTTTCCCAGGTGCAGAAAGATAAAAAGCGGATCACTTCCTGGATTGCATAATTTGACGATAAGGTTAAGGTTCAATCAATGTATGGGTAATTGCTTTGAGAACTGTGTTTATAAATATATTTGTGTTAACTGTGAAATTTGCTTTGGAAAATAATTGTATGTGGTTCTTTCTCTTAGTTTGTGATTGGCTATTTAATATTTAGTTTGTGTTTGTCTATTTAATATTTAGTTTATGATTGTCTATTTACTATGAGCTAATGCTTTCTGATGTACATGACGGCATGTTAGACACTATGGAGAAGGTTCCGAGATGATTTGGATGCTACAAATCTACTACACTTAATATAACATGAGCCACTGCTTCATGGGGTACAATAATGAGGGAGATCTTAGCCTGCTATAAAACCTGACGTGAATCCTATAGAACATTCATTGGAATGAATGGAATTCTGATGGCATATTAAACTACTAAGACATAAAAATAGTTAAGTTTCACCACACTTCAGAGATCATAGGGAACAAAACTCAGCCAATGGTTTACCAGGAATTAATGCATAACCAATTTTGAAGGGTAAACGTTGTAAGGCAAAAAGAAGATAGAAATTTTATTTATTTTACTTCTAGAACTATTTGAAGCAAAAGCACCAAGTGCCTAGTAATTTTTTGTCATACATTAATGCAAAATGGTCGTACAGTACATATATTTTTGGTCAAACAAAATAGATCATAATTAATCCATTCTTTCAGTTATAGTTTCTTCAAGCAGACAGAAAGCAATATTCTAGCCTGAAGGTTTTACAAAAGAAATAAAGAGGAAATTGTTATGTGTGTGACTCCGTCTATCACAGATGTATTAGACCTGACTGAATATCAAAATTAATCTGATTGCATATATTTTCTTTGAGACAGATCATTATAAATGTTGCCGTTCATCAAAAATGTGCTCCATCTTATCATTTATGACAGCTTAATGTACTGGTACAAGGAACTTTCTACAGATTTGACCTGATTTTATAACCTAGTCTTAGTGAAAATTATTATCATTGAAAAATCAGTTGAATCATCAAGTTACTTTTCATCTAACCTTTTGAATTAATGGAGACTGTGCTGGAATCCTGAATACTTAAGCATTTCCATCATTTAAATGTCCTATCGAGTCTATTTCCAGATGAATAACAAGTACTACTAAAAACAAAAGTTAGTGTTAAGAGCAACATGATAGTTGCTCTTAATTCAATTAAAAATATTTCAAAAAGATAAGTTCTTAAAATTTATGTATGTTTCTTTATAAAAAAGAAAAATCAGAAAAATAAAATTTAATTCTTCTGCAAAAATTTCTCGTTGAGTATGCTAGTTCAATTACGCGATAAATGTTTTGATCTTTTTCCTAGGTCATTTATTGTGTTTTTATATGAAACATAATAATGCAGCTAAACTGGTTGTATGTGTAGTTTAGAAAACAAGAAAAGTGTTTTTTTTTTAAATTAAATATTATAATGCAAACAATATTGCACTTTCTCAATCTAATAATATTTATAGGCAGAAACAGGTATATTTTCTTATTTTTCAGAGTACATAACAAGAATTTATCCTTGACAGTTATTTGGTTACTTTCACCTTTTTTGTTTCCGCATTGGTACAGTAATCAATTTATGCTGTGATTAAAATTGCAAAATATGTTTCTCATTTAACTGTTGAGTTTGATGATTGGTAAACTAGAGCAAATAATAAAAAAAATTTCTTCTAACTCCCACATCAATTTTTTCTTTTTAAATTAATTGTTTTCTGAATTTTCTGAAAGATAACAAAATACTATCAGGATATAAGTAGTTAAATGAAAACCTGATTCAGCATAAAATATAATAATGGTAATATATTTCTTATGAGAATTGGATTATTTTAGTTTGTAATCAATATACTGAATGCCTGAGAAATACGCAGATTTAGCAACAAGTTTTTAACAGCTTACGAATGGCATGACCATTGTGACAACATCTAGATTGAGCGAACTATAATTTCAAGCCTTGAATCAAGCTTAATCACAAATCCTTAAAAGCTTACAAAATCAAAAGTTTTAAAGCGTAGATAATTTTGAAATGTAGATATTTTTATTTTCTTTATTTTAATGATTTTGAATAATTTTTCAGGTTTCTTTTTTATTTTAATTTTTTTTCTGTTTGTACTCTTTTTCAGTATATTCGAATCCTTAGAAATTTTAAAAGTATAAATTAGAAAATACAGTTTTCTTAATACTTTTGAAAATTAGTGCAGCTTTATTTAGGAGAAAATTTACTAGTTGGTTCCAAAATTCAGAAAAATTACTTTAAAACACCAAAAGCAAATATTAAAGTGTTTTCTTAACATTTAAGAAAGTGTGTCTTAATAGTTTTCTTAATTGTGTATCTTCTTAATATTTAAGAAAACCAATATGGCTTATAGAGAAGAAAATTTACTGTCTGTTGACACAGACAGATTACGAAATAAAAAAATACGTATATTTATCTGTCTGATCAGAGAAAAAAATGGCTGTTAAGACTTCCACCATTCTAATATGTTTCCAATTGAAGGCTTAATATTTCTCGATTTGACGATATATATATATATATATATATATATATATATATATATATATATATATATATATATATATATATATATATATATATATATATATATATATATATATATATATATTTGTGTGTACATGTAATAAAAGGGAAAGAGCCAGTGACTCTGTCATTGTATTCTTTATTCTTTTACTTTTTGTTCGGTTGAAAAAGTTAATTTTTATCATTCATCAGATCTTCTGTCATACCAGTGCGTGACACTGGGATCTTTTTATAGATTCCAGCTTTACGCGCTGGAATGATACCCAAAGGCGAGCTTTTGACCTTTTACTTAAATAACAGTTGTACAAAAGATCTATTATATACTTGCCGTAAAAAATTTTAATTGCTGACATACCTAGTTTATAATACGGTCTCAAGTAGGATTTCAGCTGCTGTTGAACTATCTGAAATTGATGTTGCGTTTTTACTTTCCATATGCTCAGCAGTCAAATTCTGCTAAATACTTGGGCGTTTTCTGGGTTTCCTCTCTTGTGACTCTTGCATACGAACCCCGTATCAAAAATTTTGAAAGGCAAATAAAACACGGTGGGAACTAAAGTGTCTTACTACAGATTTCAGCCCTAATTCTATAAAGTCTTCGAATCATTATTTGACATAGCTGCTACTTTCATGCCACCTCCAAATTTTTCCTTAAAAATGCAAATTTTTTTCGCTTTATCTACAATGTTTTAATACTCCTGCATACCGAAAAATAAGTAAGATAACATTAAAATATCATTTTTTAAAATTCGATTAACAAAACTTTTTTTGGGAAATAGAGATACCAAGATTTTATTTTATTAATATATTAAAATATCTCTTAATAAAATTGCCTCAACATTTTATTCTAAAAATTTGAGATGTCATTGTCTATTGCATTTGTTATTATCTTTTAAAATTTCTTTATTTTGTTAAAAATAATTAATACTAATAACATCATTGATTGCTTTATTCTTGTTATTTTAAAACTTAACATATGTATACAAGAGGCTGAAGATCTTTTCTTTATTTGGAAATTATAAAATATTATACATAGATTGTTTATTTTAAAGGTAATAGATTTTCCTTTCAAAATATTAATAATCGTTACTATACTGGTACTTTTGATAATTTTTTCTTTTATATAAAACTTGAATAAAAATTTATAAATTATTTATTTTCTTAACAAGTAACAAAAATACATAAATAATTTGTGCATATCGCTCTATAATCACATTTTGCACACCAGTATTAATTTGAATCAGGATTTACAGATTAAAATAGATTCTGAACTGTTATACATGTCCATCTCTAGATAGAAATCGAATCCATGAAATGCTTAACCAAAGTCCATAGTGCTAACCGCTCAGCAGCCATTTTGTATAAAATGTATTGAAGCTTAAAATGAAAAATTATCTCTAGATTATTATAATATTTTAAAATGGCCTATTTAAAATTGAAGAAAAACCTATTAGTATAGATTAGGAACGCGGGTGTGATTTCAATGTCCAGTGTATCATTTTATTTTAAAAATATGTGAAAAGGTTTTTTTTTTAATATTGATATAATAATCTATGAAATTTGTTTTACAAATATTTTTGATATGCGTTTTTCTAATGCTAAATTTTGGAAACTTTAATTACTTCTAACGAAAAATGTATAATTGATTCTTAACCTTGAAAATGATTTCAATAGTTTTATAATATTAAGAACTATATTTACATACAAGTTATTCTTGGTTTTTCCTGACAAATTTTACTTTGGATTTAGAAACAAACGCAGATTCACGTGTTTTAACAAGTAAACAGGAAGTTTTTCATATTTTTCTTTGCAAAGATATCTAGAAAAGTAAATGACAGACGATAAAAAACAAACATAATTTTTCATAGACATGCTTTGAATGCTAAAACAATTTATTTAGAAAATCCATTTTATAGTTTCATAAAAAATATTATTTAATTATGTCCATAACTTCACACAATGTTAACATTAATTACAGAAAAATTTGATTATTATTCGATAATAACAACTTCTTAAAGTATATATGAAAAAAAGCAACTCGAACTATCAAAAACAACCAGCAAAACAAGTTTTTTAATTATTATTAAAATTGTCGATTAGTAAATACTGCAAAAATGATTTTACTCTTTATAAATCTTTATTGTTCTACGTATCAAACATGTGACTTTATTTTTGTTTACAAAACCATTTATAATAACCTCAAAATTGGGAAATACATTATGTTTAAAAACATGTACACTTAATGTAAGATTAACGACTGCATGTTAACGATATATTTGAACTATGTGTTCAATTTACTGGTAAATTTCCTCGTTAAGTTTTTGCACCGAAAACACGGCTTCGTAGTAAGGAAAATTCTTTCACTAACAACAGATTATTTTCGAAGGACATCAATGGGCTTGCTTTTGCAAGTCGTTTTGTAACAGAAACAATTTCCGAATGTAGCTTTAAGTTATTAAATTTTGATTCTAAATTCCAAATTTCTCTTTTCAAGACTAATTTTGTAAGTACTATCCATTGAATTTATTATAATCTAATGATATAAGAATTCAATTTTACTAAAAATTTTGTCAGTAGTCCAAATAGTTTTAGACTAGTAGAAAAAACTCGTTTAAATTGAATTAATTCTTTAGAAATAATTACTTCAGTATTCACTTAAATTATTAACTTTCAAAAATTTCCCTTTCAAGATTATTTTTCTAAGTTATAATTAATTTTATTTTATTCTGATGATATAAGAATGATTTTTTAATCAAAAATTTGTCAGCTGTCTAAATAACTTTAGACTACAGACAAAATTAATTTAAATTGAATTAATTCTTTTTAATTAATTTTTTTTAGAATTCATTCAAATTGAATTGAATTTTTACAATTAATTATGTTAGAATATATCTAAATTAAATTAATTGAAGTATTTTGTAATTGGAAAATAATTTTCCGAATATAGTTTTTAATTATTAATTTTAGCTTCAAAATCTCTATTTTTATAAAAATTATCAAATACACTTTATTTTTTTAAATTTATTAGTTTTCTATATTCTAATAACAGCGATATATATTCAATGTATTTTTTATTCGAAAATTTGATAATTATTTCGATAACTCTGTAATTAATTGAAAGTGAACGACAAGAACAATTTCGTAACTGAACTTATTGTGAAATATAACTTTAAGTTAATATTTACTTATAAGACTCAAAATCTTTAATTTTTAAGACTAACATTGTTAATATTAATTAAATTTTTTATTAAATTTTAATAATATAAATTCATTTTTAATATATATCTTGTCAGTAGTTTTAGTAACTCTAGAACTAATTAAAATTGAAATGTATGAATATAAATTTGAGTATATTGTATGTTAGAATATTTAAGAAAAAATAAAATTAGAAAATAATATTAAAATTAGTAAATATGAAAATAATTAGGATTATATTACATAAGAAAAATAGAATTGTTAGAATCACATTATAATTCTTCCTAAAATGGGGAAAAAATTCAAATAAATTAATCTAAATTAAAATTTGAATATCAAATTTAATTTATTAATATAAGTAATAAATTATACTTTTTTGTGCTTACTTCTACAGGATTAATTTTTAATATTTTCAAACCCATAAACATAAATGAATTTCTAGAGAAACTTAATTGATAATTTCTTATAAAATTTAAAGTCCAAGAAATAATTCAAGAACTTAATATTGTTTATATATATATATATATATATATATATATATATATATATATATGTATATATATATATATATATATATATATATATATATATATATATATATATATATATATATATATATATATATATATATATATATATATATATATATATATATATATATATATATATATACCTTATAGTAACTGACATATACTTTCATAAACTTTTCATTCATGTTTCTATAATCATTTAAATTCTATATGTATACTCTATTTTAAGCATTATTAACTAATTGTAAATTCAAATTTATGTAGATACTTATAAAAATTTCGTTACATACGAAATTTGAAATGCAAAAATTATGTAATTATTTTATTTCCTAGCATAAAATTATATAAATTATTTTAAACACTTAGTAATAATGAAAGGCTTGACCAATAGTGTTGTGGAGGGTCTTTTTGATAGCTACTATGATGCTAAATTTATTTGTTATTACGTTCATTAACACATATTGAATTGCTCATGCGAGGGATTGACAACTATGAATTCAATATTTGAGAATTAGTCGAATATATAAGAAATTACAACATCAAATAGAGATTAAATGCAATTTTTATTTAATTACAGATTTTTTTGGCTTTTTATAAGGCATATTGTTGCTCTGCAGCTGCAAGAACTTGCTATGGTGCATCAAATATATATATATATTATATTATGTATATATATATATATATATATATATATATATTCTCACCATGGATGGAGATTGTACTGGGGATGGGTGTGTGGTAGAACTGTGCTCTTCCTGAACTACAATATTTGATATATCACAGAGAAAAAACACATTCATTTTTAAAAATACCGAGTGAATTGCACTGAAATGAAATTTGATTTAGCTCAATTGATCTTAAAGTATGAAATTACATTATTATAAAATCTTGTCTTAAATTCATCTTATCGAGCTGAAAACTCAGCCGATGTAAAATAATTAAAATTAACTTTAAACTAATCTTTTCTTTATTTTTTCAGTTAAATACTAAAACAATATGTATTGTACATCGTAGAAAGAGTAAGACAAATTTGTCATGCAACGAGTGCTAAAAATCATTTGACTTCTTAACAGTTTACATTAATTATTTGACGAAAATTCATAAATAGTCCAATATATCCTCCTCAAACGTCTTTATACATGCATCAGCCATCCTAATTGAAATTTCTGCACAGGCGCTTTAATTTACCTCATTTAAATCATCTTATATTATCTTGAATTTAATGTTTCTGTTCACAGTCTTAAATTTAGAAATTCAAATAATTTTTTATCACATATTATTCATAAGGAACAGCATGCTCTGTGTTATCAATAATATTTGTGAGTTCTTGTTTGTTTTTTCCAATACATAATAGTTACAGACTATGGCCAAGTATTGTAATTCAATGAAATAAAAAATTAAGTAAAACCATATTGTGAAATAGTCAATGAAATATATATTTAATCTGAATTTATTAGTATATTTTAATAGCTTAAATAGAGAGATAACCATTACAAAATATCGTTTTTTGTTTGAATCAGAAACTCAATTTCTTGTCAATAAAATGTGATCTATTTCAATGAAAGATGTTTAAAAAAATTCAATTTAATAGAATTGAAGATAATATCAAATACTAAAACTATTTTAAATGTATAAATAACGTCATTTTCAGCAAGAAAAGTAATTCCTCCTAATTTTTACCGAAAAACGTTTCACAAAATTGTAATTTCTTCTATTCATTTCCCTTTTAGATGTACGTTTCAAAACTTCCACTAATATGTATTGAATCGCAATAGGAAAGAGAATATATAATATTATTCTCTTATTAGATGGGAAGGTTCATAGAGGGAGCTATTAATCTTTTTTTTTACAAGTTAATGACCAAAAAAATCTTAATGTCTTGAAGTAATTATCTTCTAGGAAAACTTGTATTATCTAATGTTTTTTTACATTATAATTCCTTGCACTCATCAATTGTAAGACATTAGACCTACAATTTAAATATGTTTGAATAAATGAAGAACTTCTTGCAGAGATGAAATTTCTTATACCTGTAAAAAATGATGTTGAACCAAATTAATTTTTACTGTTTGATTTGAAAACTTGGAAGAATAGATTAATAGGGAATAATTGTTTATCACTCAGGGAAATACTAGAAGCTAACATTGATTTAAGAATAATACTATTATTTCCATTTATAGTTTAAAACTCTTATTGATTGATAGATTGATTTACATTACTCTAATAAAATATAAATTACTTTGAATCAATGTAAATTAATTTAAACTATTTTTTTTAAGTAAGCAATTGAAAATAATTTCGATCATTAATTATCGTAAAATTTGGTTCTCTTAGTTAAATATATTTCGAATTTCTGCAAATTCCTTTTAAAAAAAATATAATGTTGTTTTAATAAGCGAATAACGACCTATAAGAGGAAAGCATTTTCGAGAACATTCCACGTAGGATCATTAAGTAATGCGATTTGAGGGTGGTGACTTGATTCTAGAAGACAATAAGTTCCATCATCACTGAATCGTCATTCAAAGTGATTATAGCGTAGTTACGACTCATATTTCTTTAGTGTTCAGTACCTTCCTTCATATTTTCTGATGCAATGTGGTTCCACAAACCAAATGAGTTATGTAGAAATAAAAATATTCAATAAATTAAAATATGTCTAGAAATAAAAATTTATCTCTGAGTGTAATATTAATTTCAATAAAAATTTTTATTGTTTTTTTTCACAGAAGATTTTGCCTAATTTAAGCACTGCTTTTCGAATAAATTATTTTTAATTAATTTAGTTTTCCATAGTTTAAATTTAATAACATTATTCTGTATTTTGATTGATAATAGGCATTCATTAAAAATCCACACTTTTTAAGCCATGATATTAAATTTATATCTTTTACTTTAAGAAATACTGATTCAGATTTCATATTTTAGAGAAAAGTGATAGTTACAACATAACATAAATCTTTAATGTTTTTCCTATCAATATTTTTAATTCAATAACGATATATATATATATATATATCGTGATAACTTTGTACTGTTGACAAAATTGTACGGCTTTTGATTGGTTTAATTCATGCCCACTACTTTTTATAATAATATCATTTGTTTCAGAGATCTTAATGTTAGTAAAATAAATAGGTAGTTTTTGTTTCTTTGTTTAAAATAATATGCCAAACCAACGACGACAAATAATTGCTTTATTTGAGGCTGGATTAAAGGAAATTTAGATTGCCAGAAAGCTGAATATCCACAGAAAAATGGTATCATGTACTGTAAAATGGTTCTTGGAGCTTGGTCATGACGGTGATAGACCCCAAAAATAAAATAAAAGAACTGTGAATACAAATGAAATTCGCAAAATTATCATGAAACGAACTAACCGAAATCCAAGAAACTCAATGAGAAAAATAGCTAAATAAATATGGGTTAATAGAGAATCAGTTAGACAAATTGCAAAAAAGAATTTGGATTTAAGCCATATAAGCTTCGAAAAGTACAGAAACTAACTTAGTAAAATAAGCGTACACGGTTGCAAACATGTTGAGCTCTCCTTCGTAAGTCCGCCAAAGGCACATGGAAGCATTTCATCTTCACTGACAAAAACCTTTTCACAATTGAACAATCCTATAATCGGCAAAACGACCGTTACTGGTCATCTGATCGTCCTGGAACTTCCACAAGAGTAGAATGTCAGCAAAAACCACAGTCAGTAATGGTTTGGGGAGGCATTTGTGAATCTGGAAAAACTCCTTTGATTTTCACAGATCAAGACTTAAAAATGAACGAGACCATGTACTGCAAAGAGATTTTACAGTCGATTTTACTTCTTAGGGCCCGAAAACATTTTAAAAACGGCATCTGGACTCTTCAACAAGATTCTGCTCCTTCTCATAGAGCAAAAGCAACGCAAGACTCGTGTTAAGCAAATCTTCCAGATTTCATAGCTGTGGGAATGTGGCCTTCTATTCACCTGACTTAAACCCAATGAACTATAGTTTTTGGTCTATTCTGCAATCAAGAGTATGCTCTAAACCACATTTAAGTTTGTTATGTCTAAAAGCTACTTCTAAGAAGGAATGGGCTAAATTAACTCCTGATGAACTGCAGCCCATTGCAGAAAATTTTGCTCGACGTTTAAGGCTCTGTATCGATACCCAAGGGGGCCATTTTGAAAATACTTAAATATGTTGTATTTAAGTAACAAATGACTTGCATAATAGTTAATAAAAATGGCAGGTGATAAAAAAATTCGGTATTTTAACAAGATGAATTATACATTAATATTCGCGATAGTAATTTTGAATATTTCAATACTTTCGAATGTCATATTTTTAGATTCCATGTTTCTTAAATAAATAGGTGAATTAGTTTGAGTATATTAGCACAGCTTATTAAAGAAAAAGGGATACAGTATTTACTTACTCTTTCTGCATCAAAATTTTCTTGAACATTTGGTGATGGACATTTTCCGATGAAAGGAAATTGGCAACGTGCAAATCTTGCTACACATAATATGATTATTGAGACTTGAAGCAATTTTAGCAGCATATTAGTAATAGGGAATGCTATATCTAATAAGATGATAAAGTAATTAAACAATAGCTCGAATTAAATTGTAACGCTGAAATAATAAATTTATAAAATATTTATTCAAATTTATATTTATTGTATTTTATTTATTTATTGTGTTATTGCTATAACATGATAAAATTAAACACATAATTGACATTTCATTCTTTCGGATTTTAAAATTAATTTAGTTTTAAAAGTTATGTTGCGCAATCATTTTTATTTTTGAAAAATCAAGGATAAACATAACTATAACTTTAAAGGTGCAGCACTAAGAATATTTTCTCAGAATTAAAAAGGAATAACGAGTTATTTGCATCAATACATGACGTGCTGAAAGTTTAAAATTAAATAAGATGATTTCTTAATAAAAATACTCCACACCTTCTAGCGATGGATCGATAGCTTCTTTGCTGCAAAGCCAGGAGATAAACATGGTGTTATGCTTGCTCCTAAGTTATTTTGAAGTCTTGAATATTTTTGATTATGTCAGTAACGTAGAATATCGAATTTAGAGTTAAAAAGAATACTTTAAATGACAAATTGGAACACATATCTAGGGATAGTTCTAGCTACAAAACGTTTTCAGTCTAATACAGACATTTCTGTGCTGTCCTTATTGAATGAATTCAGAAATATCGTGTAAAAAAGAAGTATCTCTTTTTTACCAAGCTCATAGCAAATAGTAAAATAGGAAAAACCATTAATTCCTTTGTTTGAAATTGGGAAAAAAGGTAAATAAAATTTGGTGGCAAAAAATTGGAGCTTCTTTGCACTGTAAATTCAGATTTATTGGAGTGTTTTCAACTTTAGGTAAACTGCAGTGCTTCAAAAAAATAAGATAGTTGAAAAATTCACTAAGATTTTTTTTAAATTTAAGCAGAATCTAGATTTAATCAACGCTTCAATATTTCATAGCTAACTTTAATATTTCGTAGCTATTTTATTTCTATTTCATTTGACTCAATTCTAATTTGGAGATTTGTTTTTTAAATCTTGCATGCTTTCATAAATAAAAATTAAGAAGAAATGATTTGGTAAACTTTTGTTGTTTTCAAAGATTAACTCTAATGATGTATTCTCCAACAAAACATGCTTTGTCACTCTATGAAAAATTGATGTAAAAAGTCTTTCTGTAACTGAAAGAGATTTTATAGCCATCCTTCTTTCCAAATTTAACTTTATCTGAATGTTTTAAATTTCGTTTAGTTGTTTGTCGCTCTACAGTCACATTTCGCTCACCAAAGCTAATTGTACCAAGACGTTCGATTTGAAATGGATTCCAAATCATCAGCAATATTTAAGTTTGAGGTAACAATTAAATTCCTTGAGGAATTGATGGATACACAGTGTTAACTAATAAGCAACTAATTCATTAATATTTTCACGGAACACTAACTTAGATTTTATACATGCCTAGTTACTCAGAGTTTTTTTTAACCGTATTTGGTATAAAACCCCTGTGGACATTAGCAAAATATTTATGTCCTCTTACATGCAAGTTCTACCTCATAAAAAATTCTTAGAACCTTCATTTCTCTTAGAAAAGCTGGATGAAAAAATTATATTTTTGATGTGAAGTTCTTATCACTTATATTTATAGATTACACTAACATATAATTGAATTTTAGTTCAATTTTGAAATTTTCCTTGGAAATGTTTTTTTAGTCTCCTGAAATTTATCTGAGGTATTAAGTAAATAATTTTATGTTATTTTACATGTAAATTACTTTGATAATTAAAAGATTACTTTTAGCTTTACTTATTAATATTAAATGGAACTTAGGGTATTTATAGATTTTTCATTGAGTTCCAAATATATTTTTATCAAATGCAAATAAAACCTTATTTTCTTTGGAGGTTGTATTACTAAGTAATGAATACTCTTATCTTTATTAGATTTGTCTTTGATATTACCATTTGGAACGCACGCCATTTTCATTTGAAAAGGTTTGTAATTGTCATTGAAGCTTTACACACGCACATACATATTAAATGTATACATATATATATATATATATATATATATATATATATATATATATATATATATATATATATATATATATATATATATATATGTATATATATAATATGTATATATATATATATATATATATATATATATATATATATATATATATATATATATATATATATATATATATATATATATATATATATATATATATATATATACTTCATTCCAAGTCAAATGGGTAATAAAGTAGTAAAATAGCAATCATTTTCTTAAGTATAAAGTTTATATATTCTTTTAAAATTTTAATATTGATAATAATTTAATACTCGTAAAGGCTTGAATTCATTGATTTTAACTTTTATCTACTAAAATTGCAATATATTTTACAACGTATTTATTAAAAAATGCTTTTTTATACTTCATAAATATTTAAAGAAACAAAATGTTACTGAACAATTATATAGAAATAATTTTGAAGTAGAAATATTTATGATCTGTATGGTGAAAGCGATTTTTTGTACCTTTATTCATTTGTAAAAATTTATATTTTTTAAGAAATAATTTACTTTCGTTAACTTAATTAAAATTATAATCATCTATATTGTCGAGACGCTCTGGATTTGGCAGCTACAGTTGTTGCCACTTTTTATGGTATCTAGTGACTTTTATTTATTTATTTTTTTTACTTTTCTTTTGATGAATTCATGGACACGAAAACAGCAACAAAAATTAAAACTATAAGAAGAAAATAATATTAATAAATTTGTTACATTTTTATTTAAACTTAAAATATATTTTCTGACACATTGAAATATTTTTTTTCGAAATAATAAATGAAATGATATGAAAAATTAATATTACATTAATTTTTCAAGTAAAAGTATTTTTGTAATATATATATATATACATAAATATATATATATATATATATATATATATATATATATATATATATATATATATATATATATATATATATATATTACAAAAAATACTTTTTAAATAACTCTTTAAATGCTAATATGATAAAGATCCATTATATAAATATAACATTAGAATTTTTGTTATTAGTACAATAATGAAATCAACTGAAATATAATAATTTAAAATTACGTTATAAAATAAAAGCATATGAAAACGAAAAATTTACAATTATTTCCTATGTCTAAACAGCTGGTAAACTTATATTGAGAAATTATTTTTGTGTTGTTTTGAGCTACATATTGAGATTACAATTGTGAAACAATTGTTTTCAGTGGACACATGCATGAAACAAACTGATAAACTTGTTTCTTTTGAAAATTTTAAAGGAAGCTTTTGCTGTAATGACCACAGCATAACTTCAAGTAAGAATTTAATATAGAAGAGCATATTTTTTACGCAATTATTTCATTTAACTTTAACTTATTACAAAGAAAAAAATGTGTACTTTTGTAAATAATGTTAAAATATTTGTAAAATTTTTAATTTCGCCAAGTTCTTTTTCTCTGAGTACGTTAATGATTTGAAATGTGACTCAACGATCAATTTTTTATTATATGAGATTAAAATTTAGCATCAAACTAAAATCCTTATAAAAATAGTCTTCTTGAGGGGATAATGGATATATATATATATATATATATATATATATATATATATATATATATATATATATATATATATATATATATATATATATATATATATATATATATATATATATATATATATTAAAATTCAAAACATATATTTTTAATTTCATGCGATTAAACATATATTTTAAGCTCATTCAATTTTCATATTAATATAATTATTGAGATAACAATTTTGTGATAAATAAATTTAGTAAAAATAGTTTCTAATAAATGGAAATTTACTGATTACATTCAAAATATGTTCTAAAAAATTAATCAACTGTGTCTAATATAATTAATTTTAACTATCAAACTAATGTTGATTTTTAATATTCATTAAATTTTTGGAAACTTTTAGAGTTTACTAATTTTAAAGTGAAAATATTATGCATTTAATTTATTTGATCAGTAAAAATTATTTTGAAATAGGAATTTAGTATGGTAATGCATATTATATTAAGATAAATAGTTATTAATTATTACATAAACTTTATTTTCCTGATTATAATGCAATGCAAAGAAAAAAGATTGATAGTTAATAATTTTAAAGTACTTACATTCAAATTCAGTAATTTAATTTATGAAATATAAATTATCATTGTGTATGTGTGTGAAATTTAACGATTATTCAAATTGATATCTTTACGACCTTATGCTAATTTTCCCAAAGAAAAGTGATTTATGTGTAAATTCAATATTTTATCTTATTTTATCTCTCGACATATCACAAAAATAAAAATATTACGCTAAAGCTAATAAAAAATCAGAATATCTTAAAAGATTAGAGCATTTTTCATATGTGAAATTAGAAGAATTGAAAAAATGAGCAAGAATATTATCAATTTTTCCTACTGTATCAATTTACACCAATATTTAAAAATCATGGCTACAAATGTAATTTTAATATAAATATTAATTTTATTAGAAATAATTTTGAAACAAAAGTTAATACTTCATTAGAATTGTTATTACTTACAAAAGGTTTGATATCCTAAAATATTAAATTATGTTAAACACTACAACTATGTATATGTAAAATTACAATAATATTTAGTTATAAAATTAATAATAAATTATGAATAAATAACGAACTTTTTGATTCGAGGGTAAACTATCGAGTGAAGGCAAGAGCATGTTGTTATTTTCTATAGATTTTAGAATGCATTAATAAAATTATTTTAAAATAAATTAATTTAATTTATACAAATAAATTGTCATTAAAACATTCTAAATTAATTCCTATTATGTTCAAGTTATTTAAACACAATAATATTTTAATTTATAATATTAACTTATAATCATAAAAATAATAAAAATTTATTAAAAAATATTAAAGATGAATTTTATTAATTAATTAAAATCACTAAGTTTAGATAGTTTAATAAATGCATTTTATTTACATAACTTAATTTTAATTATTTCAATAGAATAATTTTGATCCAAAAATTTAACTTATGAACTTTAGTTAAATATTTCATAGCTATGTTCATATATTTAATATATTTAATTAAAAATAGTTTTCCTATATACATGTGGATGTTAATGAATAATTTAAAAATATGAAAATCACATTGTCTGTCAAAAAAGATAAAATAATAATTCCTTAAAACAGCCTTTGGAATTTTATTATAATTATTGAGTGTATTTAGTAGAAAAATCCCCTTCAAACTATGAAGCATTTTGAAGTTGAAAACTTAAAAGACCTTCCATATGTTTTAAGGTTCTTAGTCTTAATTGGATTTGATAAGTCAAGGTAGGGTTTGCTCAGTAACAGAAAACCACTTTGTTTTGAACTCTAAATCCAAAATAATCTAGCTCTATCTGTTAGTCTCCCATTTTTTTTATGAAGCCAAAAGGTCCCTTTTATGAAGCTAATGTGTAAGTCTTTTGTATCAAAAGTTTCTAAAATAGTCAATCGTGTAAAAGCAAAGGAGCTACATTCATATATAGTATGAGGAACAGTCCATAATAATAGGATTCCCTTTTGTTACCTCTGAAGAAGTGGAAAAGACTTCTTCAGTTGATTTATTTTGTATTTTCTTATCTTTTTAAGATTGGTATACATCAGAAATTATTACAGGATTTCTTAGAATTTTTACATAAAATTTCAGAAAATTTTGTGTATGGCCCTATGATTGTTATGTAAATCCGATACTTCCTCGTGGGAAACCGTCAATACCTTCATTTGTTATGTAATATACTATTGCAGTTTTAGGTCATTTAATTTAACTTTAATATATGAACCAAAGAAAATTTTAAGTAAGTAACAACATTAAAGATATAATAGATGATAATAATAAATTTAACTACATGGGTAAATTCAAACTTAACTGCATTTTCCTCATTAAGTATAGCTATTTGGAAGGTCATTACTAGGAAACCCATTTACTTGCAAATGGGCATCTGTGAGTATTAATTATTAATGAGATGGGCGTGCCTCTGTTTATTTTTAATTATACGATAAAAATCTCGACAAAAAGTCGATATCAAAGGACGAAATGATTTTTTTTTGATTTTTTTAAATTTTGATCCACCTTTTGATTTCATGGCTATTGAAGAGAAAATGAGACCAACACATAGAAAAAAACACAAACACATAGAAAGAGGTAAATGAAGTTTGTAACCATTTCAGAAATCGTTTGAAATAGTTTTTTTTGCCAGTTTTAAGTCAATGAAATATTAACTTTACAGAACATTTTCGAGATTCCTTCTGTAGGTACCGTGGCTCTAGTTTAGGTCGCGCTTCCCAGATTCAGAAATGCTGATTTATTTAATTTGTTCTATAACCTGGCAGAAGCAGAACTGCCAAGTTTAGAATATAGATTTGAGAAAATTTGGTATTTCCTTAAAAAATGTAAGCTATCTACCATATCCCGATTAAATTACAGCAAATTTTCATTGTAAATAAATCTTATTTTAATAAATAAATCAACAGTTTTGACCCTTTTCCCCCTCTACACTTTTAGGAATCATATGATCTCTCGCATTTTGAATGATTTCTCCTTTTTGGTTGGTTGAAATTTTGTATTGTAATAAATTTTTCATTTGTTTATGTTAATTTTGATATTTTTTAGAATGTTATTGAATCGTTTGTTTCTTTTTCTCTACAGTTACTTTCTGAATTCGACCATTAATTCCTTTAGTACATATTATTTTGTTTGAAATACACTCATAAATAATAATCAAAATAAATTAAGGATTACTTCTAATGACTATATAAGTGACCATTTAAATATTTTTAAATCTTAAATATGGATTCCTTGTTAAGTCCTTAACTTAATGATAACATGATAACAACGAACTTTTGAGATCAGGTATTTAATATCAGGTTTATAATACGCTTAATTATAACTGCACGAATCGGAAAACAAAAGTTATCTTTTTGATACAATATATATCATTGACCGTAACAGATTTTATTGATAAACTGTGAGATATATCAAAATCCAGTCTAAAATTTCCTTCTTATAATAAATAATTATTTAATTTAAACCATTATCTAAGAGTTTGATGGAACTTATCGTTATTTTTCCACATTAAATGTCATTGCTTTATTATTTTTTTGAGTAAATCGATAACAAAAGGTCTTCACATGTATTAAAATTATTATTTATTTAACTTTCAGCTTTCTACATTGAATTTTCAATTAAATTATCATAAATTAAAAATGAAAATATCCTATTTACTTAGCATGCTTCATTTTACAACATTCTTCATTTTATTGTTATTTAAAAATAAATTTTATATGGATCTCATAATTAGATAATGTCAGTTAAAAACGAATTCCCTAAGGAGCTTCCTTTACCAAGTAAGTTATAGTTTTCAAAATATGTTTTTCAAATTAATAACAAAGTTTAAAAATACGTGGTATAGGCAAGTTTTCATTAAACAAATTTGTTAAAATAAAATTGTATAAGAAGCTTGATTAGATTTTGATATTAAAAATAAAGATTTTAATAAAAAAACGTAGCATGTTCATTTTGCAATATCCTATTATAGTTAAAAATTATTAATACAGCTCAATATTACTCTATTCTTCATATTATTGTATAGATATTTTTATGAAAACAAAATTTGAAATATGAAAAGTATAGATTAAAATATACATTTAAGATTTATCAAGCTAAAGTAAATAATCAGACCCATGGGTTGCGGTAAAAGCTACCAAAAGTAAAGACATGTTCCAGTTTTATAAGATTTAAGCTGACATATTAAATCCTGTCAAACCTGTATCAGAATTAAATGATTTCATTTTTTCGCACTTAAATAATCAAAACATTATTACATTCAGAAGCTAGATAGAGACAAAAAAGAAATTCTTACCAAGCGATTTGTATCGTTGCACTCATCTGTTTGGCCAAACCATGAGGTGGGCACAATTTACACTTGATTAGCGATGCTTGTAAAAAAAGATTTATCTTAATAAAAAGGGATACTTCTTTGCTCGTTAAAGAAAAGGGGCAACCTTAATAACTTTCATTTTCCATGTGTGTACAGATTAGTTCGTTAATTAACATGAATAATAGTGGATGGAACACTGAATTGCTGGAGCAGAAAAAACTTAAAAGAGGTATTTGTAGTACTCTAACTTTTTCTTCATATTTTCTTATTTCACATTTCCCTGTAAGTTTTAGTACTGTTTGAATTTACATAGAAGGGCTCTTAGAAAGATTGTTTTATTTATTTTTTTAGAGAATTGGAGAAATTCTTAACTTTTATATTTATTCCATTGTTAGCGTAAATAAAAGTATCTTTTTTTATTATCATTTATTTATGCTAATTAAAAATTATAAAAATGTTGAATAAAATTCAACTGCGTTATTGAATCTTTTAGAAACGGGAATGAATTTTTAAATACAAAATGTAATGCGAAAAATGTTTGACCGTTACCTGTAATTTTGACAGTCATAAGTAAGTTTTAAAGTTCTTATGACATTGAATACTTTTTCATTATTTAAAATTTTTTCTTATTACACATAATGATTTTTCTCATTATTATTATTTAAATACTTTACCCATTATTTAATATACTAAAATATTCTATGCTCAGTAACTAATGTAAAAATGTTTGGATATTGCTAAAAAGATAAGGGAAAATAATTAATTTTAAAATAAGATTTGTTTTTGAACATCAATAGAAGTAGATTTCTATAAACTTCATTAGGTAATATCGAATGGAAAAAGTATATAAACTTGAAATTAAAATAAATATTGTTAAATTTAATACTATACGAAAGTAGTCTATTGTTAATATAAGAAATCAATCAATTTTTATTATATTATACCAAAAGTGGTTTCAAATATTGAAGTGAAACAAAAACTAGGACATTTACATAAAATAAAATATATGATAAGGCATAAGGTAAAACATTTATAAGTAGATATTTTAATAATTAATATGGTTATTTACAAATTTCCTTAAAATATATAATATTGTTAATTTTATAAAGATAAACAAATTATTTATCTTCTAAATCGTTGCTTTCGCATAAATTTCAAAAGACATTCCAAATAATTATTACATTTTATACATTTTTAATTACCTAAAAAATTATTTTCATCAATATTTAAAATTTTTCAAAGTTATTATTTTTTCCAAATAATGAAATTGAATAAAAATAAGAATTAGAATGTATAATAAAATTGTGTTTAGAAAAAGTTTAATGCATTCCTTTTAAATTGTTTTGATTTTAACACCATTTTAATTTCACTCGCATTACAAAATGCAGTAATAAAATTAATTTGTTTTAAATTTTGATTTCTATTTCAGCTTTAACAAAACCTTGCACGTTGTTTCGTAATCATCATGACTCTACTAACATACATGAAAGAAACACTTGAAGCCGGAGGTAAATAAACTTCTTCCAATATTAATTTTATCCAATGCGAAACAAATTTGCAGTTTATTTAATTAAAATTAAACTAAGAGAGGGAGAAAGAGAGTTCATTATAATCTCTCTCTCTTGTATTTATTTTATTAAGCATGTTAATATAGAATAAATACGTCATTCAATTTATTATTCCTGTTTATAATTTTATTATTTAATATTGTATTTTTTAATATTTTTTCAGATCCCATTATACGATCTTGGGCTTTAGTGGATAGCTATTATTTACCATTTTTATTAAGTGCAATTTATGTGTTATTTATCAAAAAAGTGGGTCCAGCATTTATGGAAAATAGGAAGCCTTTCAATTTACGTACAGTTATGATTGTATATAATTTTTTTATTGTATTCTCCTATGCAGCAAGTATTCTTGTGGTAAGTGCTACATATTTTCCAGCATATTTGTTTATCATATGCAATAACATTTTTCATGTATTGACTTAATTAATTACTATCTTGCTATATCTCAGATTCATATGCAGAGATTTCATCCCCAGATATCTCAAAATAAATGATTAAAATTATTTCCGAGAACAATTCCCCCCAAATAATAAGAAAAATTTTGCAAAAAAATCTCAAGATAATTGTTCCTATTCCGATACCCCCGAAATATGTTTCGAATAATATTTTCAAACGCAAAAATAATTTTAAACGAGTTTCTACTCAAACTTAATTGATAACTTCTTATAAAAATTCAAAGAAAGAATTCAAGAGATTAATATTACTTATATAAAATTATATACCTTATAGTAAGTGACATACATTTTTGTGAACTTTTCATTCATATTTCTATAATCATTTAAATTATTTATTTAAACTAAGCACTTGTTCTAATTTTAATTTTATTAACTAATTGTAAATTCAAATTTATGTAGATACTTACAAAAATTTCATTACGTAGTTTGAACGTAATTTCATACGTAATTTGAAATGCAAAAATGGTGTAATTATTTTATTTCCGAGCACAAAATTATATCAATTATTTTAAGCACTTAGTAATAATAAAGTGCTTGATCAATAATGTTGTGGAGGGTACTAAATTTATTTGTCATTAATACATATTGAATTGCTTATGCGAAGGATTGACAACTATGAATGCAATATTTTAAAATTAGCAGAATATATATGAAATTACAACATCAAATAGAGATTAAATGCAATATTTATTTAAATAGAGATTTTTCGACTTTTTATTAAGGCATATTGTAGCTCTGCCATTGCATGAAGTTGCAATGGTGCATTGGTGCATCAAATATGTATTATATACACACATATATATATATATATATATATATATATATATATATATATATATATATATATATATATATATAATATATATATATATATATATATATATATATATATATATATATATATATATATATATATATATATATATATATATATATATATATATATATATATATATATATATATGCAATTAGTCCCACCATGGATGGAGATCTTACTGAGGATGGGTGGTATGTTCAGCGTGTTGGGATAATTTTCATTACTAACGAGTAAAATTCAGATGTTAATGTTAATCATTAATTATTATTCCGGAGATAACTCGACCGAGGAAGAATTTGTCAAGGAAGTGTGTTTCATGGCATTGGCTTGAAGCTTAAAATGTAAACAATACAGGCAAGCTAAAAATTAAGAGCTACAGGAATATTTTAGATTTTTTAAATAAAATATTTATTGATGAATTGATTGTCATTATTATAAACGTAACTAGTTGTTTATCTGGAGATGTTGATTATAAAATTATAAATCACTCTAATAATTAAAAGTTTTAATTAAAATCGATATTTTATGTTTGTTAAGGTTTCTTACTTTTAATTCCTAAAATCAAAAATATAGTATTGTTTTAATAATTGTTTGAAGAAAAATTAAAGTTAATTATTATATTTTATTTCAATAGAAAGTGAAAATGTAATTTCTTTAAATTTAGCATATGTTGTTCGTAGTTTATATGGTATCTTTAAAGTGATGTAATTGAGCTAAGATATTTCTATTAAATTAGTGTGATTAATGAGATATAGAATTTAAAAACAGGAATTTTTTTAATGATTTAAACAAATTATAAAATAGTGTGCGAAGTGGTTGTTATATTCATAAAATAAGCCTAAATATATTTTTACAATAATATAAATATATATATTTTAAATATTTAGCTAAATTTTTTTAGTTTTCATCTTAAAATTGATATAATTGAGTTGAGATATTTCTTTAATTAATTAACTCTATTTAAAAAATTTGCAATAATAACCCTATAAATTATCAATTATTGAAATTATCCCAGATGGTTTTTGAAAAATTAAGAATTTTTTGAAAGTAATCTTTCAACGAGACATTAAGTGTATTTCATTTTATTAAAATGCATTAAACAATGTTAAAACATATTTGAACGCGTGAATATTTATAAAACATTATTGACTTAATTCTTAAGCACGAAAACAAATCATTAATTATCATTTAATAATTATTGATTTACTTTCCAAATATAAATGACAAAACAATTTTGCATTTTAAAATGTTAAAGTTTATTATAGATTTTTTCAGGAATAACTCGTCATTTGGAAAGCATTTTTATGTTCAATTAAGGTTTACGTCATTCTTTTATGGCTGTTATGTACATTAGTTATCTCCTCTGAAAAGAACAACGTCAAATAAAAATTTCCTTGTACCTAATACGAAAAACAAACGAAGATGATGAGAAAATAAAACTAATGAGACAAGGAACACATTATGGGAGGGAGAATTATAACGGAACAATTTCCTGAGGAAATATATAGAAATATTTCTTCAGACTTATTCTACGTCAAAAAAAAGTCTGAATAAAACCTATTAAAATTTTTGAAGAGATTAAATTTTGTTATCTATAACTCTATTGAAATTTCAAGTAATGATGCTTGATATTTATTGAAGCATACGGATGGCTTGGAACAATGAGACAACGAAATATTTTCTTGAATCAAGATGGAAATATACGTCTTTGATTAAACCAATATATGCCAATTCTATGCAGAATAACAGGAGTTATAAAAGTAATTAAATAAACATAAAAAGAGGTGGGGAAATCCTGAAAATATTTATATAAATTTTGCATAAATTAAATTTGTATCTTGCTATTTATAACATTACTGGTGCTCAAGTGAGGATGTATAATATTTATTGAAGCATGTGGATACCATATATGGTTAAATAATATTTGATAAAGTACTTATCTATATCAAAACAGATGAAATGTTTTGATAGGTTAGCATCGATACAAGGGAACTTAGCTGAGTTATTCTGCTTATAAAATGTTTAGAAGTTTTCATGGATCTACGAATGCCATATGTTTATTTAGACTTCTGATTTGTCAATGGAATTCTCAAGGGTGTTTATTTAACCTACAGAAGCTACTGAGTAATTCATCGAAATCTCTTCAATGATTATTTCGGAAAAAAATATACTTTAGGTTGCCCCTTGGTGAAAATTGGTGATTTTTTAACACCAAGCTTGTTTTTGTGCATGTTTGAAGAAACAACTACAAACATGATATAGTGTTACAAACATGATAGATAAACCAAAAATAAACCAACATCGCCAACAATATGGCACCAAATTAGTGAAAAACTAAAATATTAATAATTTTGGGTGCCCCACGGATCTAAATTATACCCTATTATTTCAACTCATTAATGTCTTTCTTTCAAAGTGTGCACGCACTCTAAGCTAATAAATCTTTGATGGCATTACAGCGAAAAAATTTGGATAGTCTGTGGAAAGATTAATTTTAGTATCTTTCCTCATTGACAACCATTTATATGTAAAGGTTTTCTCGAACATTCAATAGACATTTTCCTTTACTGCCTATTGAGTAATAATCTGTCATCGCCTTTTTATAATAAAATAATCAATTATTTTTTACATACAGTATTCTGAATTTATTTCAATTACCTGTCAAACTATAGGAAAATTAAGACTTAATTAAGTCAAAAATAATCCGAACTTAGTGATTAATAGTTAATTTAATCTCACCAGAGTTGTCTTAAATATGCTTGAAAGTTTAAGATTAACTAAGATTAAAGATTTAATTTATATTAGTATACTGAGACGAATTCTTATTTAATTTTAGCTTGCATATTTTTTCTTCACGACGGATGCCTACAAGAAAATATGCTCACCAACAGTAGTTGAAAAATATAACTATACTTATTGGGTATGTATTATTTTTTATTTTAACTAATATATATATATATATATATATATATATATATATATATATATATATATATATATATATATTTGTGTGCATGTATATATATATATATATATACATATATATATATACACACATAAAAAGTTTTACTTTAATTTATGAAAGTCAAATTTTTTATAATTAACTTTTTATAACTAATTGTTATTATTTTAGTAATTTGTTGAGAAATTCATTTTTTACGCTTTGGAAATATATGTAAATATTTCTTATGCCTGTAAATAATATGAAGATATTTTGATCGTAATAAGTCTAATACAATGTCAAGCGACAATAAATTTTTTTTGTATTGTCATTTGTGATGATTTGTAAATCTTTCATTTTAGAACCATATAGTACTTTTCAAAATATATTAATTAAAAAAATGAGAGATATGTATATACATTCCATTTAAAAATAATTCTTATTACAGTGATCAATATATTTGAGTTTTGAATTTATTATTTGATTTGAAAAGTGAATTATGCGTGCCATCAAACAGCACTAAATCTTACATCATTTTTAAATGAAAATAATTACAAAGTCTATTATAATAAATTATATTTAATATTTAATTTGCAAACAACTATTTTTCATTAACATCGATTACAAATAAAATTCATCCAAATAGGCTAAATAATGGCATGGAGGTTCTGGCGATGAAACCTATAAAGGGATTCTATAAAACTTTTATGAGCTAGAATTTAAACTTTTCAAAAACAATTTGGGTCCGATATAAGCAGAGTATGTGAAAATTCAGTATATATATCTGTGTGTGTGTATTATGAATACACATAGCTATGTCTTCTTATAAATTTCGGTTTGGTCTTCAAATTTAAAAAAAGGAATGCGTGACTAGTAATCAAAAATAGTCAGCGTAGGTAAAGAAGGAAAAGTTTGGTTCATATGTGTAAAACAATACGAGAAATCACAGTGTAGATATAATATTGATAGCGATTATTGTTTTAGAAAGAGAGCTTCCCACTTATCCGTTTTTCCTATCAATTTCCCATATGTTTTCAGTTGAGTATCATGCTTTGGAATACATGGAATATATAAAATGAGAAGCTTTCGTCATTCTGTATTGGTAAATGAAAACAAATGTGATGTTTACTTTGAAGACTACAAATTTTGTTATATATATGTAATATATATATACATATATATATACATATATATATATATATATATATATATATTTCGGACGGTTGATGCTGAAGAAAGGGTTGTCCAAGAACTGGAGCGTAATCCTTCAACAAGTACACGAGTTGTATCCCGAGTGACCCATATCCCCCAATCTACCGTCTGGCGCATTGCACATGACGAAGGACTACATCCTTATCATTTACAACGCGTCCAGGTACTGGATCTGGGAGACTACAGCAAACGTATGGATTTTGCGCGGTGGTTTTTGCACGAAAATGATGCAGACCGAAACTTCGCAGCAAGTGTTCTCTTCACTGATGAGGCTGCCTTCTCATTAGAGGGTGTGATGAACTTTCACAACCTCCATACGTGGGCGGATGAAAACCCCCATGCCATACGTCCGCATGGCGCACAACGAAAATGTTCCATTAACGTGTGGGGTGGCATTGTAGGAGACTGTTTACTCGGTCCGTACATTCTCCCAGAAAGACTTACCGGCTCCATTTATCTAACATTCTTGCAAGAGGTTCTACCAGAAATGCTGAATGATGTTCCGATGCCTATTCGTCGACGCATTCGATTTCAACACGACGGAGCTCCTGCACATTTCAGCACAGCCGTCAGAGCACATCTGCAGGCTACTTTTCCTGGCGGCTGGATTGGTCGCGGTGGACCGATCGCATGGCCACCACGATCACCAGATCTGTCTCCCTTGGATTTTTTCTTATGGGGATTTTTAAAAGGCCTTGTCTATGAAACACCTGTTGCAACGCCGGAGGACTTGGTAGGAAGGATTGTTGAGGCAGCAGGATGTGTTCGAGATACACCTGGTATTTTTGAGAAGGTGCGCTGTTCCATGCAACGTAGATGCCAGGCGTGTCTCGATGCATCTGGAAGAAACTTTGAGCATTTCCTGTAAGCTCGACATTAGTTGCATGTGAGTGAGTCATTAACAATAAAGATTTCGTTTCTTCTCTTTGTGTTATGTATTTTTTTAGATGCCCTGTAGCGGCTCCGGATCGCAGTTGCGACCCGCTGTTCATATGTGATTTTTGATCCTTGTTGTATGACTGATCTATCATGTAAGTTTGTCCACGTTGTTTTGAATCACCCTGTATATATATATATATATATATATATATATATATATATATATATATATATATATATATATATATATATATATATATATATATATATATATATATATATATATATATATATATATATATATATATATATATATATATATATATATATATATGATAGATAGATAGATAGATAGAATGATAGATACTCAAGTGTGTGGAAAACTGGATACACATTATGTGAAGCCTCCAAGAATGCTAACATAATATGTACTTGGTAAATATCGGAGGCTATCTTGGAAACAATTCACACCACGAATCGTGCTAGCCATTTCACAAATCTATATAAGTAAGAAGTAGTGGAGTGGTACATTGCAAGACATTCCAAATGTGCCCACTGTTTGTTTGTTATGGGATTTAGGAACTCAGTGACTGTGTATGAAATCATAGATATGAATCTGAAGCAACATCCAATTTATAGAGATGCCACATTAATCTACAAGAATTTTTAAGTCTGTCGGAATGTGCAAATAACATGAATAACATCTATATCAAATGGCTATTGATGATCAAACAGGATCTTAGATATGGTATCTGTCAGATTTGTCTTTATATGTATCAGGGATCCCATATCACATCATCTGCACACATGATCTATATCATCATTGAGATTCCATCGGATTGAGAGTTTTTTGTTGATGTGTCTGGTCTATGAATTCATGAGGTTTCCGTCATAACTTCATACGTTCCATTCGACATAAATGGAAACGAGACTCATCAGGCCAAGTAACGTGTTTCTAGTCATTGACAATTCAATTACGGTGTCAACTAGCTCAATTGCGGTTAATGCTACAATAAACAACAATTGGCCAGTGAGCCTTAGGGCAAGAAATCTGTTCACCTGTGAACCGGAAGCCCAACAAACAGTAGTCTGCTGGATCGTTTACCCATTAATACATATAGAAATCCAAAGTAATTTGTAGAAGTGTTCCACGTTTATCAAGTTAAAGAATTCTTGTAAGTCATTATTGATCTAGTTTTTAAAAAATTTTTTTGGCTTAAACACTGTTTGAGTTTTAATATTTTATCAAAAGAAAAATTCGATATTCATAAAGCAATAATTAAATATTCGTGTTCAAAAATCAGAAGTATTTAGCTTCATCAGAAATGATGCGTTGTATTTTTCTTACTCTGATCATAACGCCATGATAAAAGTCAATTGATTCTTGCTAATCTGCGACAATGCTGCAGCAACAACTAATCAGACTTTTTTTACCAGGAACTCACATTTTTGTATAGTCTTTGTCTAGTGTATCGCATCTCTGATTATTTGAATAACTCCATTATTTGCAAGTGCCCCACATTACCAGTTTTCTAACGCATGAGTATATACTCGTGGCTAAATAATTGTTAAGTTAACTAATTGTTTTTAGAAGTAATTAAGTTTCTCTTAGTGGCAGTGAGTAATCGTAAATTTTATGGTATAGTAGAGCTGTTTTTAAAGTTTCTGTAGCGGAAAAAATGCAGTTACTTATCAAATCCAGCATACATGTTTGCAAAAGTTTTTAATAGACTGTATCAACTGCATTAGTGCTCAACACAGAACGTGAAAGAATTGAAGTTGATTCTGATTGATTCCGTTGAAAATGTTAGAGAATTTTTGTAATACAAATAAGGACCGAAAGCATGGCGCATTTAAGTAAGAGACGTAATACTGCTGCACGATAATATCAAGTATCACGCAGCTCAAAAAACATGAACTCCGTGAAAAAAAATTAAATGAGATACATTCCTTATATATATACATATATATATATATATATATATATATATATATATATATATATATATATATATATATATATATATATATATATATATATATATATATATATATATATATATATATATATATATATATATATATATCTTTGCTTGCTTATTAATTTTGTTCAGTAAAAATCTCATTTTCATTGAAAATAATTTAATATTTATTTATTATAGGCAACAACTGCCGGCTGGTATATCTATGTTTTAAAATACATTGAATTTGCTGATACTGTAAGTTGAGAATTTTGTATTTCTTATACAATTTTAAAATGATTCCAGTGATATATGTGAAAAGAATTATTGATAGCTATTGGAAACAGAAATAATAATAAAAGTAACGCATATTTATTGAGTTCTTTTATTAATATCCTGATTAAAATAATATCCAGAACAGTGTTCAGTACTCGAAGATTAATTCCACACATATGTGCATAATAATGGCTTCCAAAACATTGAAAACAACGAAAAATGATGCTTTTTAAAAAAAATTCAAAGTTGAAATATTTTTTTGAGATAAAATAACTTTTTTGAATTCACCCACTCAAATCCACTTAAAGGCATTATGCTTACTTATACATTTTTTCGATATTCGAGAAAGTTGGAAACTTTTTTTACAGATGTTTTTACAGATTCTTTTTTAATGGACACTGTCATAGATCGATGCCATGGATATTAACAAAAGAATCAATGATTTTTGACCAAATAATAAGCTTGGAATTAGAATTTACAGCTGAATGGTTCATATTTTGTTTTCAGTTTAAAAAGCTCTCACTTTTGATTTCACTTCTAGAGTGGATATTTTTAAATTTCAATATTGTCCTTCACGAAACTTGAGTTTCTTTTTTTATTTTTTAATGATGTTAAACATAAGAATTTTTATAAACTACAAATATTCTTTACAATGGCGTCGTTGGATTTTCTAATAGATATTTTGGAATTACCTAATCAAAAATTACCTGATTGTTTTCCATTAATGAATTAAAACAAAATCATTTCTAGACAATACATTCTAAATCTGGTAAAGTATTTCGCTACTATTCTATTCATTGGGTGATGAATGCAAACATTCGTCAAAATATTACTGACACCAGTGAGGTTTTGTTAATTATAATAAAATAATACAATGTACGAGATTAAATTTAAAAACTTATACTGATTTTTAAATAAGTCATGTTTTATATAGTTCTTATTAAGACATTAATTATTCTTAGTTAGAACACATTTATATTGTTCTATTTCACCCGCAAAGAAGTTGAGTTTTTATGTTATTTTTATAAATTGGGAATCTCTCATGGTAGAAAACATGTAATTGATATGTTTCAAAGACAAAATTGTATCAAAAATAAACAAATTGATGAATGGAAAATAAATCTTTTTTTTAAAAAAATCTTCAAATGGAGTTTTAGGAAAGAAAGTAGCTCTGAAAGAAAATTATTATTTATATGGGATTTTCTACACTCCTCAATAAATTAATAATTCTTGATTAGGATATGGATTTAATGAAATCTTTCATTTTTGCTTTAATAAACTAAGTATTTGATTTGGCGATGTCGCCGAAACAAAATTTAATCATTGGCAACACTCGAACGGAATAGCCAATTAATTCTTTATATCTTTCATATTTTTGCTATATATATATATATATATATATATATATATATATATATATAGTTATATATATGACTTTCACGCGCTTCAGGAGTGGTCATGTCAGAGTACTCACCATGAGGGACAGAAGATTTTCCTTGAGTGCCATAGGTGTAGGGCTGACAGGTTGATTCCGACCCGCATTTTAGTTTGTTTGGAATATAAAAAAGTCATAGTCCTTCAAATTGCTCTATTGTTTTTAAACTTTTTGCATGTTTTTATATTTACCGGGATTGTTTGGTTTTGCTAGATAATATGAGACTTTAATAAAAGCAACAACGAATATTTTTGCTAATTGTAGTTTATAGTAAATTTAATTTGCTAGCTCTTGTAAATTTCCTTTATTAATTTTAATTCAGAATTTTTTTTTAAAATACATGGGAATATCTCTGCAGGTGTTTTTCATTTTGCGAAAGAAATTCTACCTCATCACAAATCTTCACGTGATTCATCATTCAGTGTTGCCAATTTTGTGCTGGATATTCTTGAGGACTGAAACAAGTGAGTGTGTTACGCATTTACATTTTCTTGTCTTTGTTAATGTTGAAAAGACTGTATTAATGATTTAATTGTTGTGATTTAAGTTTTGTGATATACACATATATATATTTATTAAATCAGGTATCCATAAACAGTACTTGAGAGCAAAGGCTTTTCTTACAGAAGTCGATTTTGAACAATCCATCTTCTTCAGTCAATATGGTGTATTAAGTTCATGAAATACACACCATTATCCTACGAACTATCTAGATAAAACTTATTTCGGATAGTTTAAATGGATATCCATCATTTTGTTGTCAAAAGAACCTACCTTTTCTGATAAATCGCATTGTCTCTTTTGTTTTGAAAAAGCTATGAACAGAATTTACTTGTCATTTGTTTGGGACTAAAAGGAAGACATTATAAAGTTCAATTTCTAACAGTTCTTACATTTTTAACTGAATTTCATAGCCTAGAAATGGCATTCCTTGTCATTTCAACAGCTTTTACACGGTCTCGAATCTCCCAATACTACAGCTACTTACAAATTTCAATAATTCATATTCTTGTAGCTTTAAATAAATTTTTGCAAAATCAAGAATATTAAAGTGTGACAATACCTTTGAAAGTGGGCGTCGTTTTCGTTTCCTGAAGATACGAGACTTAATATTTGACTCAGTATTTTTAAGAGATTTGCGTTATGTGAATTTTAATGTCTTGAAATTGTGTGGTGCTCTTTCTCTGCACAAACATCACATCCAATTCAAACGAAATAACGAAGCGAAATTCGAACAAAGTTTAATCTCTCTCCATTGTGAAGTATAAAGAATAATATTTCAGATCAATTGTCAATGTGCCACTTTTGGACTATGATTCTAATTGTTAGGCGGTCAAAATGAAAAAGATCTCCAGAAATGCATCACAAGATTTAACCAAATAAAATTTATACAATTGAATTAATAAGTGAAAATTCTTTCCTCTGTGTGAGACAAGTATTTTTACTAACAAAATTCCATTTTAACAGGTGGCTTTCAGTTTATTCCTGGAGTTATCAATTCTTTTGTGCATATTATTATGTACACTTATTATGGTCTTGCTGCCATGGGACCGGAGTATCAGAAGTACCTATGGTGGAAAGAATACCTGACAAAATTACAAATGGTAATAGAATTAAATAGTTTTTGTTAAAAATATCACTTAATGAAACATATATATATACATATCTTAATATGGTAATTATATTTAATTATTACAATATAAGTTCTAAACAGAGTATAGAATTGTTATATCTATAATTTAATTTAGTCATATAAAATATTTAATAAATGGTCCTTAGAAATGCACTAAACTTATATAATTACGCATTATGTAAATTTATATATAAAATTATGTAGTACGTAAAAGAAGCATACTTGTATACTTTATATTTCTCTAAATTATAGAAGTACCTTCAAAGTTTCTATAATCCAGAAGATGGTGATTTCTCTTGTTTTTTTGCTGAGGTGTTAACTTAATGGCCAGCCCCTGATTTACAATTTAGTGGTTCGTGTATTTGATTCTGGTCTCGGGTGTTAATGCGTCTAGTGGTTTGAAATTCACTTGAAACAGTGAGTTCTAATCAAGTTAACACCCAGTGTGCAAAGAGCGATCACAGATTGGCAACAAAACATAATTCTTGAGTTTTTATTCAAGATATTCTTTATACGAAAAATATTCTATTTTAAAATAAATTTTTTTATTCAGTAATAATATTCTTTTCAATATTGAATTCTTTGAAACTGATTCAATTCATATGAACATTGAAAAATGTTTTGAAACTATTGATTTCACCTTAAAATTGCATTTTGTAGTAGTAAGTTACAGTCCGTTTTTTGTTAAATATTATTATTTAATATTTTGGATTTACCTATTTACTATTCAATAATCGGATTAATTGTATAGTACAACAATAATTAAAAAATATTTAAATTTTTAGTCAAATATAATACGTAAGATTTTCTGATAGTTAAACATTTTATCAGTAACATACAAAAGGTGTTTTCGAATATTCTGAGCACTTTTAATCTAGTTGTTAAACATTTAAAAATATTTATGCTTTGCAGCTAATTTTTTTATATTTTTACATTGATTCAGAATTTAAACTGTGTGTTTTGTTGAAAACACACTCATTTTTTAACATATTTTTTGTAAAAAATAATTAAACAATTTAAGGATCTATATAAATAATTAAAATTAAATGCTTATGATGATTATTATTACTATTAATTTAACGTACAATTATAACAATTAATGTTTGAAAAATTCATAATATTAGCATGAAATTTATAGTTTAAAATTTAAAGAAAAAGAAACGGTTTAAATTATTCAACAAATTGAATCTCATCTTTTGCTCGATGACGTTTCATAACTCACTGTAAAAAAGACTTTAAAAAGGTACAAGAATTAGAATTTTTTCAATATACTCCACTTTCACCACATCGAGCACACTCATCACCGACAACCATTTCTTTTTGCATTTTGAATAAACTTTTAATAAAGAATTAATTTGATTCCAACAATGATAGATAACCGAGTTGCTAGAAATTAATTTGTTAAACTTGCCTGAAAACGTTGATGCTTAAATGGGAAAAGTTATTTCAAATCTGAAGAATTATATTATTTATTAAAATATGCGCAATGTGGATGATTACTTTGATAAATATTGTAATTTTTACACTTAAAAGTTAATTATCAGCAGTTGCAGTTGCTACAAAACTTTTCAACAGCTAGTACTTCCTACCATATTCATCCAAAAAGATCTGATAGGTAACAAAAAAGTGCATTTAAAGGTGTATACTTATGTTATTAATTTTTTCGACTTCCTCAAAAATCTTTGCAATGACCATATATTTAATTGGATAATATTTTTTTAAAATTACTTAATATTCGATTCAAAATGTCTTATTTTGTTAAAGACAATAAGTTTTGTTTCATTTCTTTTGATTTTTGACATTTTAATGAAATTAATTAATTATTTTTATAATCTTACATAAATACTTAGTAAGTTTTAACTTGAAATGTGTGGTTATGAATTTTGCTTAATACAAGTGAAATTTGCAAAATTTGATCCTTAAAAATATTATGTTTCGTGGATTAAACAATATGTTTAAAAATACCCTTAAATATATTTCTTAAGTTTGTCAATGCGTATTTGTCAATTTTTACTTAACATATAAAGTGTAATAATCTGTTTTCTAAATTACATCTGATTTTTTTAATATTTTGATTATTTTCATTAATTCAAATATCAAAGCACTTTATTTGTCAAACATAACAAGCTTTTTCGATATCCTTTAATTCTTATAAGTGAAATATTTTGATATTTAATTATCTATAAAATAATGAAGGTATTATGAATAATACGTCTTTCATTTACATAATATTTATTGACACATTAACTTATACATTTTTATCCGATCGAACGTTTCCTTAAATCATTTTCTTTTTGTTTTAAAATTATTTAAAAATTTCGTTTTCATGTGATATTAATTGTTCACAGCATCCTTTCCCTATTTGAATAATTTTTATGGCCTGCACTGGCTTTTCCATTGAATGATAAAGAGGAACTTGATTCTATTTATTAGACAAGTATATTACTTGGTACAACATTACTGGACTTTTTTCTCCGTGAATTTATTGCGTACAAAAGAATAGTTGACTATTGATGAGTTAAGGGCTAGGTATACAACCTTAATAATTTGGGCTTACCTGACGTGAAATGGCAAGTTTTTATATTTTTTGTATCACAAAATTTGCACATATGAAAGTAAACTTAAAAGTACAAGAAACTTTTAAGTATATTATTTTAATTATTAAACATCAAAGTGGGCTAGACAGTTTATACACACATTATAACTTAAGAATTTTATATTAATAACTAATTAATATGAATTACATAAGATTATTATGATTGTTGTTCAATGTATTGGAAAACTTTTAGAAAACTTGAGTTCACAGATAACAAGCTTATTATATTTTTCAGTTGCAATTTGTGGTTGTCCTAATCTTTGTACTGGTAATTATTCCACTTACTGGCTGCAAGACTTCAACTCATGCGATATACATCGATATCTTCTTTGCAATCCTTTTCTTAGCCTTGTTCTATAATTTTTACATGAAGACATACAAGAAAAACCTCAAACCCAATGCTAAATCAGAATTGAATGGAAATTCAGTTCATAAAAAAGAAAATGGTGAAATTAAAGAAAATGTTAGCAGCGAAGTATTGAAACAGGAACATTCGATTTCTGGAGAAAGAAGAAGAAAATAAACAACTCTTTTTTTATTTACTTTGAACTGTTCATATCATTTGAAAAATCTGCAATACAAATTTCAAAACTTAAAAGTTTTTATATTATTCAAAATATTATGTTAAAAAATTAAAACATGAATAATTAATGTGTATTAGAAATAGAATTTCATTGTTTCGCATCATTTGAATTGAAATTTATCATTTATAAATGTATTAAACACTTTAAAAATATTTTATGTGTAATTAATGATGTTATTCTTATATTTTCTTTGCATAAATGTAATCAATTATTGATAAATTTTGTAACCAAAGAATGAATTTTTGTCATCACGAATACTGAAGTTTATTTAAAAAGTATGACACAGTTTGTTTTAAAATAAATCAAAATTTTGTCAATAATATGATGTAAATCGGAAAACATATTTTAAGTAAAATATGTTTAAAATTTAAAGAATAATTTCTATGCATTGCAGTTGAAAAGATAAGAGCACAAATTTTAGCAACATTACACTTCAACATATCAGAAATACTGTACAAATATGTTATGTATTTAAAATGTTTAAATTAGTAACATAGGTAATTACAATATTTCTTTTTCACATGTTTTGAATTTGACACTTTCAAATATATTCTTATATTTAAAAAGTGCAATTTTTTAATATGAATAGAATTTCATCCGCAAATACGTTTAAATTTCTTTTAATGTAATTTTACTATATTATAAATTTTATATATGTAGATATGAAATTATATGCAAAATTTTATTGAAAATAATCATTTTAACCTAAATCCATGATTTTAAAATTATTAGTTTTCATTAAAATGTTTCGTTATCAAAATTAAAAAATATAATTTTTATTTAAAAAAAAATGTTAGCTAATATGATGAGAGTTTTTAGATTTTGAGATAAATTATTACATGATTAAATTATTTAAGAAATATTTTCGTTAGAAAAACTTTCAACTGAGGAATGTTATTTAAAAGTGAATTATTGAGAAATTTCAAGAATTTTAATGAAAGTTTTTCGCAATAATACAAATAGGAAAACAGGCTTAGCGATATCAAAACAAGTTAATTGCTGTAACATCAATTTTATTTACGAAGTACTGAAAATATATATGACAGAGTGTGAACCACTTTATTTTATTTATTAATGCAATGTTTATTACTAACTTTGAAGTTATTAAAAAATTTAATGCATTTCTATTTCAAGTATCATTTTTAATATGAAATAATCCTATGATTCATAAAATTGTTCCTTTAGTATTATGATCTATTACTTTTTATTTTTGTACTGGTTTTTATACTTGTATACTTTATAATATTTTACTTGTAAACATATTTTTGTTTGAAATGTATTTAAAGTGTTATCTGTAAATTTGTACTGCTTACATAAAATGTAAACTATTCAGTGTTTTCTAGCCAAATAAAATGAAAGTCATTGTGTCTAAGTATTTTTGGAAATAAATTGTATATACATATAAATACATAATCTAGTAGTAAGATACTAAGTAAGATACTAAGAAATATGAAAATGTGTGTTCTCCAATAATTTTAATCCTTATTGCCTAAATCAGATTGCAAGAATGTGAAGTTTAAGGCAAATGAAACAAAAAAATAGCTATCGTATATTCATTATCAGGTAATTATGATTTAAAATCCAAAAAATTCAGTAGCAGGAAAGTAAAAGGATACATTTATATTTATATCAAAAATATCTGAAAGGGATAAAATTACTAAAAGTCAATTAGTATCAATTTTACACCAAAATGTTTTTTAATTCATAACTACATTTATTAATATTAGACAATATTATTTTATACAATAAGGAATAAACAACAAATAAAATTAGGGATTTATATGCTTTAACGAATGTATTTAAAGTAATTTTAGTTTTTGAAAATCATTTTGTGTATTAGTTTTATGTTTATTCTATGGTTCGTTTCAGATTTTATAAATATAGGTAGTATTTATTATAATACTATGGAATAAAAGACAATAAATAATACATTTATATTTTTAATGAAAATTTGATTCATTCTGTTAAAATCCTTTTGTAGACCCTGAAAATCATTTAGTAGAATAATTTAATGCAATAAGATATGTGAAATATTCCAGCATTTAACAACTTCGAAAAATGAATTTATTATAAGTAAGTAACTTAATAAACAACACTTTTGCATTTTATTTTCTCAGAAAAAAATCTGAATGATATCTTTGTAAAAAAATACTTAATAGATAGCAAAATTTTTTCTCCTTATATTAGAAAAAAAATTGTGGAAAATTCAAACTTGTAATTAACTACCATGATAACATTAACATCTATGAAAGATATCTTTCGCAAATTTAATTATTTTACTTTTAATTTAAGAACTCGGAAATCAATTTAGTTGAATCATTATAAATGAAATAAATTGTTTTCTTACTTTCACATGTATTCAAAGTATTTATAGCTTTTAGAATATTGATGATATTAGGATATAAAAATTTTTCAAATATTTCAAATTTTCTTGTTTTTGATATTTTAAACTAACAAATTATAAATTATCAAATAAAAATATAAGTATTTAAAACTGCTGTTTAAATTCTTTATTGAATTTTAATTTGTTTCCTAACACAGAAAAAACACCCTCTGCTAAATATTTCAATTATGTTTTAAAACTTGTGATTGTCATTAAATTTCATGATAAATTTAAAAAAAAGATCACAATTAAATTAACTTTATAATTTTCAATCTTTATGAATTATTTTAAAAATAATTCATTAATGTCACATATTTAACGTTTGGAAAAATTGAGAATTTACATTATAATAGAGGTATAGATTTAATAAAATTTACACACTTAATTTGTTACTTAATAAAGTATAAATAGTAAACATAAAGAAACTCTTCTAGTTATTTTAAAATGTAGTTCAGATTTTCATCTGATAAAAGAGCTTAGAGTAAACGTGAAGTGAGAGCTCCTAGAAATAGATCGATACTTTTCTCTCTGCATTCGAAGCTCAGTTGTTAAAGGAATCAGATTTGAAATGTTTATTGATCGATCAATTTCAATGCAGCTAAGCACACATGAATTGATTGTCTTTAACTTGCTATTTATTTGGTCTTTTATAATAAATTTTTAATGTATTTATTTTAGCGTTGATATGATCGAATCACATAATACACATGTATATTTAAGTTAATAAATTTACAAAGTTTATGCGATGATTTTAAATATTTTATAGCTTAAAGATTTGTATTTTCATGATATTGAAGTATTTTTTTCTTTATTGTAATTAAAAAAATCGTCTTTATAAGTTTTTTAAGCTCTTCAAAATCTTATTTTACTATCATTATATTCCTGTAAGTTTTCTTCTCTGCTGAGCGCCGCTGGTGTAGTGGTATCATGCAAGATTCCCATTCTTGCGACTCGGGTTCGATTCCCGGGCGGCGCATAATGTTTTCTTCTATTTAAGAAAAAATATTTTTAAGAAAAATGGGATTAAAAATATGTATATACATATATATCACAATATTTTAATTATATATAGATTTAATTTGTAGTGCTAATAATAATATTTAGTTTATTAAAAACAATAGTATGTGAGAAATTTCTCTCGAGGCTTTGACGAGAATAATTTTTCAATATTTCATAATCTATTTCAAAATAAACTGAATATGTTTTTTAAAATCATTAATAAATGATAGAAATTTATTAAAAATGTTTAAATTTAAGAAAAAATACAGATATGTATAATTATATCAACAAGTTATTTAAATGAATAATTTTGCAATTTCACAACAATTCAATTTAAATCTAACAATATATTACAAGATATAATAACTTACACATTCCAAAGCATTAACTTTAAGAGAGAGATAAGAATATTGAGAGAGAGAATGTGAATTTTCTAAGAACGTTAAAGAATATAATTGAATGCATTTTATAATAACATGTTTCTTTTATATAAATACATTTTGCAAAACACTAAATTGTACGTTTGTTACGCTAAACATTTTGACTTCCACTTCTGTCGATATTAAAGATTTATTGTAGTTAAATTCTTTTAACAATTCTTTTTAACGGAGGCCAAGGAAAGTTCTCATATCACATAAATGAAATAAAAAACTAATAAAATTGTTCAATTTTAAAATTTCGTTAACTCAAAAATCGTTTTCAGAATTTTTATTCTCTGAGTAATATAGAAGTTTATCACAAATTGAATATATATATATATATATATATATATATATATATATATATATATATATATATATATATATATATATATATATATATATATATATATATATATATATATATATATATATATATATGTATGTATGTACACACACACACACACACACACATATATATATATATATATTTGTCAAGCTGGGGTAAAGCATTCTAATGCCTATCATGTAAATCCTTTCTGGGGGAATTTTCATTGATATGTCACGTGTGCCAAGGAGGAAAATTCCGAAAACTCCCAAACATTCACCCTGAAAGACATCCATGTAGAAAACAGAATATCAAGATCCAACATTGAACTACTCTTCATTTTTGGCATTATTTTTGATAACTTTAATTTTGAAATTTGCTTATGAAATTTTTTAAGTTTGACTGAAAAATTAAAGAGACTGACAAAAATGATAAATAAAAAATTATTAATGTTGCTTTACCATTTTTATACATGTTATAAGCCGTAACTTAATAATAAGCAGATGATCTTAAATGTGAAAAATCCTAGTTTCATTAATTAAATTTTAAAAGAGGTGTCTGGGTTTTTACTTCTATTCATGCACACATATGTTGAGCAGATGTATAGGAATTTTTCGTGATACCCCTAATTTTTTTAATTTTTGCTATGGTTTAAAAATACTCTATTAATGAAAACACTTCTTAGAAATTAATAATGCATTATTTATATTGAAAAATCAGCATCTGTTCAGATATTTAATATGTCAAAATATGTTAAATGTAATCTTCATTTTTTAATGGATTTGGAAATACATAGCTAAAGGGAGGTGCTTTTTATCTTTATGTGTGATCGTTTAGTTTTCTCATATTTTCATTAAGAATTTTCTTATGAAAAAATAGTGTATTCTAATAATTGCACATTTAAGGTACACAATTTTGAGTCTGATTCAAAAGCTCTCAGATTAGAACAGGAATCTATTTGCAAAAATCAAAAATTATTTACAATGCAACCTTTTTAATACATCACGTAACACTAATTATATGGTTTTTTTTTTGAGTGTCATGTTTTTCATAACATTTTGCTTACTTTGACATGAAGTATTTACAAGGCAGGAATTTGTTAATCAAAAGAAAAAAATTGCTTTTTTTTATCAGAAACATATTTTTAAAAATATATTAGATGAATTTTTGAGGAAATTATTTTTTTATGAATTGAATCAATAATTTTTTTTGGATAAGCGCAGGTTTGAATGTATACTATAATGAATGCTACAGAAATTTGTTCTCAAACAAAATATAACATATCTGTAAACAATTTTAACATTCATTATTTTCTATAACTAAATAAGTATAAAAAATATAAATTAAGATACTACCTTACAAGTAACCAATAAAATAGTTTCTTAGTAAGAGGTAGATCTTTTCCATAAATTGTTATCTTAGTGTATTTATTCTCACTTGTAAAAAGGTAGTTATAAGTCATCATTAAAAAAGATTTTTGAAAGTAAATTTTTAATTATCATTTCAGCACAGAAATAAAATTTAATGTCTGATACTCATCAAATAAAGAATCTACTTTCGCAATCAGTAGAAACTGTATTTTTACTAAGCTACAATTCGCAAAAGATTTCAAGATAATAACAATCTGCATAAATTCTTTATTCTGTGAGTTCACCGAATTCTTGTCCAGGGTTGAAACTGAGACAGGTGGCATGGAAGGAGATGGTACTTAAACCAGGACGTAAAGCTCTAGCTAACTTAAAACAAGTTATCAAAATGTTTATTCCGAATTTTCGATTACAGGTTTTGTAATTAATTTTAAAGTTGATTTGAACTCATACACTGTAAAGTTGCTTAAGCCACGATCCGAAACTCTACTCTTTTTAAAACTAAAACGTATAGTCTTTCTACACTCTTGAAAAAAATTGTCATCTGTTGATAATCCCACTAGGAGCGAGAGAGAAAGCATGTTGCATCAGATACCATTTTCTCACTCATTGTATAATTCTTTGTAGAAAAATAACACTATTTACTATTTTTTTTTTCGATTTTTGAAGAAATATAGTTTTTGCTCAATGTAGCGAAGATGTTTACAATTTTCTGAATACGCCGCCTATTGGAAATGCATTGAGTCGTGTATGAAGAAAATCCTGAAGAAGTATTTAATCACTTCGAATCTAAAAGGAATTTTTAAGCATTCCACTCCTGATTTTATTTTTTTTAATATGTATTTTGACATCTGATTTTGTGGTACGAAAGAGAACTATGAACAAACCTAAATAAGTAAATATCTTTAAGAAATAATAAATTTTATTCTCCCAAGTAACAATTTTGCCCAAAATTAGTTAAACTTCTTTCTGTTCACATCACAAACTCCGAAAGCTCGGGGTTTTATTCACTGGGTATTCAACATACAGATTCTTATATTTTAAACGTCACTGTGTTGAAGTTTCTCATATTTCTCTCTAAAATGCAAATGAAGAATATTGAAAATCTAAAGTATGCTTAACAGGAATTATATTTGACGTTAGTGCTGTTAAATTATTTCAAAATTATTAAAAATATATTATTGCAGAGAATGGTAAGATAATTACCCTTCAATTTCTTTGTAGTTGTAACTTCCCAATTAGAAGAATCAAAAATAATATAATTTCTATTAAGGGAATTTGAGAAATTCAAGTTATGAAAGTTTCTCAATGTCCTCTTAAATTTGTTTTAGAACAAAGCCATGTGTAACTGATTATTTTACATTTCATCGCAGAAAACATTACGAGACTGTTTTGATTAATGTATGTACGCATAGAGTGATTAAATACCCTCTTTAAAAATGTATGTGATTATTTAAAAAATCTGATAGCAATTCTTTCAATAATATTTTAGCTTTTTTATTTTTAAGTAAAGTAAAAAATAAATAATGGAATAAAATTATATGTGTTAGAAAGAAAAGAAATCTATGTAGCTTCTAGACGTTTTATATAATATATGTTATAATTTCATTTAATATTGATGAAACTATAAACAAGATGCGGAAAATTAGCTCTGAATTGTCATAAATTATTTATTTTCCGTGATACATCGGGAAATTTGATGAAAATCTAATGAACTTTCGGATGAAAATATTAAATTAATTTAATCACATGATTTTAATTTAAGGATTAAATTAAAATCATGTGGTTTTCAGTATCAGTACCTTTTTCAGTATGAGTCACTACTGATTTCGTACATCGTACCAAAGTTTCTCAAAGTCCGTCAGCCACTTGAATCTTAATTTTAAGTGTGTGTCTAGATTACGGTATTGACGTTTGGATAAATCATTATTTACAGTGCATCCGTACGAGAATCTCACTCAATTTTGATCGGTACAATTATTATAAAAAACAATTTGATCAACTCAATAACTTTAAAAAAAATATTGTGTGGATCAAAACTTTAAAAATTCATGAAATGTTCAAAATTTTAAATTGAGTTGATGAATGAATCTTAAATTTATTGAATTGGTCAAAGAAAATATATGAATATCACACTTTTTTGAAACTCAAAATAAACGCGTGGTAAAGTATTTCGCTTCTAACTATGAGTTTTTTAAATAAATATTAATTTTAAGGCTTGTTTAGCAATATGAATTTTTCGAACTATATAAATATGAGTTTTATGACAAATGCATAAAATTGTTGTGCGAATAAAGCATAATTTTGTAATTTTAGAATTACGTTCATTTTACTTTTTCTAGAAAAGTCTAGAATTTTCATGAATTGGTTTAAAATAAATAAACAACATGTTTAATTTTGTTGAAGATTCTTAATTATTTTTATTTGAAATTGCATCTTAATAATGTAAATTAAAAAGGCTGAATATTTTGTACTCAAATTTGAATTTTTCAGATATTTCAACAGAATATAGAATATTCATTTTTATATAATATTAATATTGCACAAGATAAAAAATAAAAGAAAAGCATTCTCTCTGCAAACACTACTACTAATGTTGACTGGATTGAGAAATGAAACTTTACAAATTTTTTCATTCGAAAACTCTTTTAAAAAAAGCTTATTTTCCATTTCTTTAAAATCTTAAAATCATTTTTAAAAAATTTGTTTATAAAATGAAAATAACTGTTTAAATACCCTAATTTATAAAACAGTTAAGTTAATTGCAGGTTTTATTTGCCTGTCAAAATGTTTTCATAGAAGAAAATTTAACTTTTTTTTCATTTAATACATTAGCAGCGATAAAAATAAACATGTTTTGATCAAACACACACACAGTATATTTATATTATTATATATGTACTTATGTCTATTTAAAACAAATAATAAAAATTTTTTAAACAAATTATCTTGTGCTTTATATTTTATTATTCCTAAATGTATATTGATAATTTGATATGAAGTTGATAAGAATAAAATTCTAAACAAACTCAAACTCAAAGTATATACTTTTAGATCTCTTTAGAGTGCAGATAAAACTCAGAAGTTGACAATCTTAATAATGCCGTGAGTCGTTTTCGACAACTATAGAATTGTTGGATTTAAACAATAATTTTTAAGGTATTAATGTAAAATCGAAACTTTCGTTTACTGAAAAATTATAAGTAACTGTTATTGTTTAAGTAAATGCTATGCTTATTCAATCTAAACAAACTCAAATTAAAATTAAGTTGTTTAGGGATTGTTTTCGAATTTCTTTTGTCTTATTTTAATACTAATAGATGGCGCCACAATATTGGCTTCGTTTGTAACCTATTTGTTAATTTTTATTCTAATAATATTTTTATACATTCGGACATAAGTTTTATTACTTCCTGATGATGTTAGTACAGATATAATTTGCTTCTCAACTTATCAATAATTTATTTGACTAGTTTTCTGGTTTCATACAGAGAATAAAAGTTTTCTTTAAAAGGTATGGTATGAAAGAGACTTCCGAAATACACTCTCATAGCAAATTGTAAGTTGTTGGAAGAAATCAAATCGAATATGGTGTAAAAAAATCTTAGTTAACAGTCTATCAACTTTTGAGATTTTTTTAAAAATATTATGAACTGTAGTAAGGGAAATATTTTAATAGCATAGTACTTAAAAATTAGTTCATATATTTCAAATTTCCATAAAAAATTTTTAAAATTTCTAATAAAATGTTTAAAAAGTAAATTCATGCTTCTAATCTACTATATTTTTACCCTGCAATGTTCTAATAGTCAACTTACGAAATTCTAAATTGCGATACTGTTATTTAGCAATGCGCTCACAATAATCTTCGAAGACAATGTTCTCTCTTCTAAACACCGGCTCTGTTATTTTACAGTGTTTTAATCAACTTAAGAATGGAGAAAATAAAGATCAAACCTCTAAATTACAATACAATTGTTCATCTGCGATTCTTAAGCTGTATCACCAGAAAAATGAGCAACACAAATTTTTTTAATGAAAGTTGTTACAATGAACATATAGTCTTTTGAATACTGATTTTCTGTTGTTAAGAATTAGCGACTTTTGTTTGATGATTTGTTTTCAAGATTCTTCAGAAGAATTTAAAAATTCTTTGGTTACTAATATTAAGGCATTTTTTACTGTGTGTACATACAAACTTTATACTCTTATCAATCAGAATTAAGTACAATTAGGTAATTATACATTGTCTTTGCACTTTTACAATTAGATAAGAATGTTTTCAGAATGTGACATTGTGTTATATAATGACATTTGTCATCTGTTTCTGTGTAAATGTGAAAGACTGCCCTGCTTAATATAAAAGTAAATAAAATAAAAATTTATTCTTATTGTTTATTAATTCCTTATTTTATAATCGCGAACCAGGAAATAAAACTAATTATTCACATTACAGTTAAAATCTTAATGATTTTTGATACACTAAAAACTGTAGTTCCCTAAAATTTCTAGGAATATCTTATAGCCGGTATTTTTCGATGATATTTATTGAGTGGAATGACGTCATTACAAAGCGGATGTCTTTTAGAATGTATGTAACTTTTAGAATTGTATTGTTTCCGAATGCACCAAATGTATACTAATGCAAAATTCATCACCAAAATTTCAATATTGATTTGCTTGACTAAAGCTTACGTAATTTTTGCGTATTTTTCAACTTTGAAAAGCAAATTGCCAAGGACTTCTAACAACAACTTTTGCATCAAATTGACAAAAATAAAACTAGAATCAAAAAAGGAACGAATACAATTTGACGCATACTTTTTTATGTAGTAGACTTAGAATGTATGTATGTAGACTTTTTAATTGTATGTAGCTTAAAATGTATGTAGACTATTAGAATGTATGTATTAATATGCATAAACATGCATGTTACATGGTTTTTATTGTAAATGTATGCAACATTGTACAGCCTATTTATAAATTTTTTGTTGTAGGAAGATTATATGGGAAGCAGGAGTTCTTTCTGATTAAAATATTGAAGCTAATATTTTAATCGACGCATTTAATTTTAAAATATTTTAAATTTGTTGAAATTTTTAACGGTAATTACAATAAAGAGCTTATAAGACTGTATAAAAATTTGATATCAAGCAAATGAATTTGAATTGATAATATTTTACCAATGTTTTACTTTTTACACTGTACTTTTCAAATAATGAAATACATCTTATCTTTTCGTATAAGATTTTAAGTAATATATTAAATATTCACTGTCTAAGCTTATAAAATTCGAAAGATGTGAATAATATTTAAAATAAACTTTTGTTGCTCTAACGCTTAAATCATCTTTATGGTGATAAATTTCATTGATTCAGCTTATGCACAGAAGAGTTTCGACAGTATAATTTTCCAACAGTGCAAATTCTTTTGTACACCCTGTAGTTCATAAATATAAGAGCAGTTTTTTTAAACATCTGACTTCATAATGTTTAAGCATTGTATTGATTTTTACCTAGGTAATTGCTTGTTAAAACATTTCTTATACTTCATAATTCTAATTAATTCTTTATTTTATTTTATAAAATATTTATCATTCATTTTGCTCCACAAGTATAAGGACACAATCATTTTATATTGTAACTTTAAGAAAATGTATTTAATATTCGGCTGCTTTAAGTTTTTTTCTTCAAAAATATATTTTAAATTCTTTTTGACGAAAAAAAATGCTTACTCTAAGCAATAGATAAAAATGCTCAGTAAAAGATAAGCGAAATTGAAGTATGAAAAGTATGAAATTTATGTGGTAAAGTTTTACCAATTTTGTGTACATCTGCAAAGATAAAAGATCTAAAAGTGTTGTTGAAAATGCATTAAATATCGCAAGTGAAATAAGGAATGTAAAAAAATTTTCGGAGTGAAATCTTAGTTTCACGAGATGAAATGCATATCGTTTGTCATGCTCTTCTGTAAAAAATTGTAACAAAATATTAAAATTATATATTTAAATTAACTGTTTTAAGAAATTTTTATAATTGTGATTTCCTCACATTGTAAATATCAGTTAAAATTATGCTTAAAAACCCCATTAATTTTTAAGAAAAGAAATCGTTATCAAATAAATACAAAAAATATTAACTGGAAAAGTATCATAACTTCTGATTCAAAACACTTCAACTCAGAAATATTGATTAAAATTTTTAGTTTTAATCATTAATAATTTTAAAGAAAGCTCTTTTATGTTCTGGAGACAAATTTTTGAAAGTGGGAAAACTGATTTAGTTCTCATTTAAAAATATGAACTCTAAATTGTATAAAGAAGAAGGAGGCTTAAGTTTCTTATCCTTGCAAGACTTATTTTTCTAAGATTTACATTTTGATACTTATACCTATATTGTTTCACAAAAACATTTTGAATAAAGTAAAATAATTTATTTCAGCTGCTCACCGACTTCATATGATTTAAATATGATTAAAATAGTTTGGGGATTACTTTTCAAAAACATTTGTAACAATGGGAAGCTGTATTCAATTTAGAAGATCTAAATGGTGTTTATGATGTATGGACTGACTCAGTGTGATGAAAATTTCTTGGGAGAAAAAGTAAAATTGTGTAAAAAAAGTGGAATAATATATATCTACAAAGAAACAATATAGCAAAAAATTATTAAATATTTATAAGATGTTCAATTAACATTAGATATTCTTTTTGTTCTTGTAATTGTAAAACAGCATACTGGATGATTGTTTAATTTATTTGGATAAATTTTTTATTGTAAATTTAAAATACAATGCAATATTTTAATGATTTTATTATTAAATTTTAAATGTGACTCAAAAAATTTATTTTTTAACTTTTTAAAATTATATTTGAAATTAATAGCTATATATATACAATTATAAAGCCATTTTTATTTTTATTTAATTTATATAGAAATTCTCTCAGAAACTAAAGTGTAAAAGCATATTATATTAATTTTAAGGAAAATTACTTTGTATTAGTAAGCCATTGTGTGTATGAAACAGAATCAATTTTACTTTCTGTATGCTCATATAATTCAAATGATATGAATACTGAATAAATAAAATTATGTATACGAAAAACTTATGAAATTAATTTTAGGATTTTATTTATTGAGATATCATAAATAAAATTTTTTGTATCTGTAAAAAATATCAGCCTCTTACGTAATTATTTCTTGCAGAAATTTAAGCGAATAAATTGTGAATAATAAATAAATTTTCAAAGTAATATCCTAACTATGAATAAATTATATGCTTTCAAATGTAATTATTAAAATAATTACAAAAATAAAAAAGAAATTACATTTAAACCTTTTTTATGTGTTGAGCTACCGATTTGATAAATAAAAATTCAGTAAAAAAAGCAGTGACGCGTATAAAACAGATATAAAATTACGATAAAAGGGAAAAATTCAAGACAAATATACATTTGAGCAATTTATTCCTATAATAGGTGAGGCTAATATAGTTATTGTTTGAAAAATGATAATATACTCAATCTTGTGCTCATTGTTTAAGAAATAATATTCATTACTTAAGAATTTGTGGCTTTAATCTTTAAAAAAATTAGTCAAAAATGTTTGCATTTTTTTTTGTTAGGGATGAAATGAGTTTTGGTATTTTGGGAATGTGGATAAACGTGAGTATACTCTATATTTAAAGAGACTGAATAAAAGAGGAAAAAAATTGACATTTCATAAATTTCACAAAATTTTATTGATATTTCATAGTATAACAAATTTGCTTCCTAACACCATAAAACAGTCCTAAAAATGTTTGAAATTGAATAAAATTATGCCCAAAATATAAATATTAAGTGAAATGAATATGCATTCGTTACAATTTTGTTATTTATTGGAATAATTAAAATAAAAAAATGATACTTCCGATAGTATGAAGCACTTCTTTCTTGTTTTCTGTGAATATTTCATATTTTAGAAAACTCCTCTTTCTAATTGATGCCTTCTGAGAAAATGATATTTAAACTGTCAAGCGTAAAAAAATATATTTATATTGTTTACTATGGCAGATAATTATTACTTTTCTGTTATCGAAAACAAACGCATCTCAAAATATTTTGCTAAAATCATTGAGAGGTTCAGAAGAGGAAGGTTCACCATTTCTCTTCGTTCTACAAATTCACTTTCCTTGGAATTTTTATATAGTATATGAAAATTTGAAATATTTTATTGATGATTAATGTCAAAATGTTTTATCTAAATATACTAATTACCTTGACAGATCTGAATCTGGTCCGAGTAAGAGAAAAGCATTATTAGTACTAATACGTATAAAACCTAATAAAAATATGAATCAATACTTATTAATAATATTGATTTAGTGAGCAAGATCAAATTTAATACAATAAGTTGCTCCTGCAAAAGACTTATACATGTTTATTCATATTTGCTGGTGCATATATTTTAAATACGTGTAATACCTAACAATATTCAGTCAAGTCAAATATTTCAATAGGGCTGGGTATTTTATAAAGTTCAGAAGTTTATGAATACTTTAAAACCCATAATTTGATGCATAAATCTTACAATAAAAAATTCCCTTACAGAAGCCACAATAATAATTATACTTTGAATTTATGTGTATTATTTTAGTAATGACAAAAACAGTTTTCATACATTCTTGTGTTATCATATAATACGTTTCAGTTTCATTAAATAAATAAATTCTATACCAACATAAAATGTGCTTAAAAAGGCTAACGGGTTAAAAATATGTATCGCTTTTCGCACATATTTTCTTAATAGTTTTCCAAAGAGAAAAATTATTTTTTTATTATTTCAATTCTACTGCAGAATACTCTTATTCTTGCATATCTTTCAAGTAGTTTTAGCTTTGTTCCCAAAGTTCTGTGTGTAGAAATTGTAAAACAACATGAAGAACAGAATGGCTCCAGTATAATCAATAACGATACTTTGTTTCATAATTCTACATCCACTGATCGGAGCAATCACCAATACAAACAGGAAAATAAAAATGAACTGCGCCTGAAAAATAATTAAAAATATTATATTAAATTTGATTATTTAATTTATTAAATGTAGGAAATAACTCTAACAATTTTCGGGTATTTTTTTGTTATCATAAGCAGATTCAGATATCCCAAATTTTAATATTTGGTTCAATATTTTGGTGTAAAAATAATCACCAAAAGATTTACGATTTTTCCAAAGCCATATATATAAATTAACGCCCCTCAGAACGTTACTTTAGTAAATAAAAGGGAACTTCAAATAAATTGTGGTGACTTTTGAAAAACATCTTTAATGAGTTTAAAAAGTATTTACTGGGATTTCTTGTGACTTCCAGATAAATATTCTTCTTTCAGGCTGTTAAGTTTTTTGTGATGTTATTTCCATTTTTTTCTTTCTAATATTTTATTCTGATTTAAGTGGATCTGATTTTTCTGTAGTTATTTCTTCCAACAGTTATTAGTTAAATGCACATCTAATAGTTATATATCTTTATATTGTAAACTTGTATAATCTGATAATAAATATGAACGTATATTTTTATTCAACTAATATTTAAATATATCAATTTGCTATGTGTAGTTTTATCATTTTTGTTTGGGATTCAAATCTAATTTTGTATTTTTCTATTTATTTCTTAATATTAACTATTATTGTTAATGATCTTCAATTTGTTAAATTTGATGCTTATATTCTCTTTAGAAAATAAGTACGCATTATTATTTGAAATGAGTTTTATTTAATATTAGAAAACTTCAGTCATAGGGGTAATATGACATTTATATCAAATTTGTATGTTTTAAACAATGTTTATTATTTACCTTGTGAAAATTTTTTTATAGTTTGGCTAATCAGTTTTCAAGATCTTCAATGGTAGTTCAATATATCCGCGAGCAATGATGGTTTTTATTTGCCGTTAAAATACATAAATTAACCAATTTAAATTTTGATTTTTATATTTAGGAGAACGGATTAAGTTAAAAAAATTATTGTAAAGTATAACCGTATAACCTAAGATTTTTTCAAGATAAATTGAAAAAAAGGAGCTTTACAGTAATTTTAGAAATATATATCTATATCTATCTATCGATCTATATATATATATGTATATATATATATATATATATATATATATATATATATATATATATATATATATATATATATATATATATATATATATATAAATGCAAAGTTAGATATAGAACTGAAAAGCACAAGAATATATAAAAAATATTTAAGCTTAGCAATACATTTAGCGCAAAAGCAGCTAGAATAGTATTACTAAGATATAGTTAATAGTATATTTTATAAAATACAATGAATATAATGAAACAAAATACAATGAAAAATGCCAAATGGAGAATAGTACATTGAAAATATTAAATGGAAAACAATTCATTGAAAATATCAAATGGAAAGAATTACATTGAAAATATTTGAAAGAAATTTCAAAGAAAAATAGATATAAATGGAATAAAGTACCAATATGGCCAGCTTCGTCAGGGGGTGTTGACCAAATTGGCACAAATTATGGCTTTTCTGCAATGGCCCAAGACATAGTCTTTAAGAAGCCAGTACGAAAGCCATACCAAAAATTCAAACCAAAGTATCAAACCAGAGTAAAAGAAGTAGAATTCAATCTAAAATATATATAAGTAGAATTTACTCTAAAATACATAAGTCAAAATCCAATGTTGCCAAAATACATTTAATTTATAATAATCAAATTAAAACCATATCTAAATACAAATCCAAATCTGCAAGAATCTCACCAAATACATAAATTAGTGACTAAGTGTAAACACTATCGGCACATTTCAAGCTTCTTATAAGACCTTCAAGGCTTGGGTGACCCTTCTGTAGTATAAAACTACGCCTTACTTCACTCTTATAAGCAATGCTCTACTAGCCAAATAGTGTTTAATAAATTTAGTTGGAATGCCATTATGAGTTAAAATATTTTCTAGTCTATTTATTTGTTTATTGATGTTATTTAAATTGTTACATATATTGTATATTCTATTAAGTTGATTAAAAATAATATTTTTATAAATTTTAATTGAAATGTTTGAATTCCAGAAAATTAGTTTATTAACTTTGAAGTTAAAATTATTAGTTTTATCATATATGTCAGTAAATGTGTGGTTATCTTTTATCGTAATTGAAATATCTAGAAATTCAGTTTTTAAGTTATCAATATTAGTTTTAATTTATTTTAATTCCTTAGAATCTATATTATTGCAAATTTTATCGAATTCTAGGCAATTAAAAATTATTAAATCGTCAATATATCTGTAAGCAAAAGGCATTTGTATAATAAATGATTTTTCATAGTAGTTAAAAAATAAATTTGCCAATATATTTGAAAATTTGGAACCCTGGGGAATGCCGTTAACTTGTAAATAAATATTTTCTCCATAAGAAATATAATTATTATAAATACAAAATAAACTTTGGTCTTTCCAAAAATTTATATCGACATCCAATATTGAATTAAAATCATAAAAATAAAACATAATAATATCAAAAAGTTTTTCAAGTGGAATACTGGTGAATAAATCTTTGAAATCATAAGTGGAAACATCATTAATTTTATTGGCAGAAATATATTCAATGATAGGTTTATTATTCTTAATTATCCATGAATTATTTGAATTAGTAATGTTATTTAAAATTATATTTAAATAATAAGAGAATAGATTACCAAATTTGTCTGCATAAGTGTTGCTTCCACATGTAATGAACCGAAATTTAACAGGCTTTTTATGGAATTTTGGATATATTGTAATATATGGGATTTTGATGTTTATGTTTTTAATTTTAAGTTTTTTAGCAAATGCAAGAATTTTTTTTAAAATTGTTGTTTTGTTAGAATTAATAATTTTATAAGTAGTTGAATTTGAAATTTCTTCGTTTAGTAATTGGTAGTAAAATTTTTTACAAATAAAGGCATAATTATTAGATGCTTTATCTACCGGTGTAATAATGAAAAGATCTTGTATTTCTTTTATATGCTTTTTTAGATATTTTTTATTTATTCCTTTAAATTTTAAATTATTTATGTTTGTTTTAAATTTGTAGTAGAAATTCCATTTCCATTGTGAGAAATATTCTATTGGAGTTTAATAAGTATTGGAGGTTTTAAAAATAAATGTATCGATATCATTAATAAAAAAATTTAGAATTTGTTTGTGGTTATAATAATTTATAGGTCGAAATTTTGTACCTTTATTAACGATATTTTTTAATTCATTATTTAATATAATTTCAGTATTTCCAGTAATTATGTGTCCAAAATTTAAATCTACGAATTTACTGTATTTTGGGTCATCACAGAAGCAATTTACACTTTCTTTATTAATATTTATATTGCTACAGTATTTATTATAATTAAATATATATTTACCAATTGGTAGATCATATTTAAAGGTACATTTAATTTCATTATTATTTAACGGAAATATATGTTTAAGTTCTCTAATAATATTCGAGAATTTAATTTTATCATATAATGGATGTTTAAAGGAAATAACAAAATAATCTGATTTGATATTTTTATTAGAATTTATATTTAGTTTACTTATTTTATATTTAAAAATGTCAAAAATTAAAATCTTAAAATGCTCATTATTAAAATTAAAGTTATTTAAAAATTCTGAAAGAAAAATACATTGTTTTTTATTTAAACTCATAATAAAGTTTTTACAAAATGAAAAATTATAAGTGTTTACAAATTGATTTTCTAATTCGTACAGTTTATTACTCCAATATATAAAGTTATTTAAATTGTAATTGTTATAAGTTTTATTAATTTTTCTACCACCTCTTTTATATCTTTTAGTTTTTTTATTATTAGGTTTAAAGTACATAAATGATTTAGTATTTTTATAGTTAATTTTCGAATTGTTAAATAACTTCATTAAGTCCAAATGGTACTAAGGTTTTATAATAAATAATATATTGATTTTCTTTAATTAGTCGTAAATTAATGTTGATTTCAATATCTAAAATAGTTATAATAATATTATCGAAACTCGATGTTATAACTTTTGTTATTATTATAATTTTTAATATTAGATCTGTGTAGGTCTATGCGCATATTAATAGTATTAGATGTCTGTCCAATATATTTAAATTTACAAATTTTGCACTCAATCATATATATAACATTGTAAGCTTTGCAGGCTTTATTTAAAGTATAGGAGTTATCAATTTGTGATGTATTGAATTTGGGACTAGTCTTACAGAGTTTGGAATTACAAGTATTAAAGGTAAATTTCTTTGTAAACATAAGATTATTATTAACAGAATCACAATCCTCATTAACATCAGAAAAGTGCTTACTTAATGAGTTGTAAGGGTCGCTGTTTAACGATCCAATTCCATACCCGTTATAGGAATTGTACCGGACACAGGCAGCAGAATTGTCTACTGTCTTTTTGTCAGGCGCTAATATATTATTTCTATATTCCATAACGTTTAGGTATATAAGATTAAACATGCAAATATATAAGACAAATATGTATTTATAAAATTCGAAAAACGTATACATAAAAAGCGAAGAATATTTATAAAAATTCGAAAAACGAAGTATATTTAATAAGTGAACCAGCGCAAAGCAGCTAGAATTTGTTTTTGTTTCAATTATATTCACTGTATTTTATAAAATATACTATTAACTCTCTCTCTCTCTCTCTCTCTCTATATATATATATATATATATATATATATATATATATATCATAACGTAAACCATCATTTTAAAGAGATATGTTTAATAATATAATTTTGTAGTAGATGGCGCCTAAGTGTGTTTGTTTCTATTTTTTTTTATTAACGTTAAAAAATTTACTATTTTTAGCTGGAAGAATGATATTTATTTTTTTTTCATACAATACACTTAAAAATTTATGTATTCAATTCCTATTTAGTGTTTATTTTTCAGTAGAAATATTGCATTAGGTATATTTAACATCATTGAATAAGTTAAATAACATAAGATACAATAACATTCTTGGATGTGTTCATCAGAATAGAAATATCTATGATGTAAGAAAATAATTATGTTTTTAATAAAATAGTTTATTTCACAATAATTTTGATATTTATGAAGGACGCAAAACCAGTGAAACTATATATTTCTCAAGAAAAATTAATGGAACTTCGATTTCATATTACCAAATGTGAATTATAAAATAAAAAAAGAAAACTCTCCCAATTTAATTTAACAGAAATATATTTTGCTTGAAAAATAATATTAATGTGGAAGGTTTGTTAATTATTTGATGAATTTGCTTATACAATAATTTTAATTCGTTGTTATAAAAAGGACAATTAGTAACATTACCTAAGAATAGATGGCGCTATAAAAAACTATTAAATTTGTGTTAAAAAAATTTTGCTAGAAAATAAGATTAAAAGAAGGAATATTCTAAATTTTCTTAGTTTTATATATTTCTGCATAGTACATAATTAAAAAAGAATAAATAAAACAGATACCAAATAAGATTTTAAAAAGGTTGCATTTTATATAGCAATTTCATTTCTTATTCTGTATTAAAATATATATTCGATATGAATAACGCAGACTCGAGACATGATTGATTTAGAATCTTTCCCGTGATTGAGATTTGAAAATTTTAAAAACTAATTTATTATGTTATTACGAAATGACATCTGAACTTTTATTTTAAAAAAATAGATTTTGAAACAGAACTTTTTCCTGAATTTTTCTTTCGTATTTTATGTGTGTGTTTCGAATGATAAAAATTGATTCTAGTTGTTTAATGATATGAGTTTCAGGAAAATGAAAATCTTTTGGGATTTTTACCAAAAGCTTAATATTTTTAAATTGACTTTTCTTTTCATACAAAATATTAATAGGAATTAAAAATTTCGTAATTGATTTCCTACTCGATTTTAAAATATATTTTATTTTAAAATCAGGATAAATTTAGATTTATAGATTGTTAAAAAGGGATTTCAAGAGACCTAAATTAAAGCTTTTTTTCAATTGTAAATATTAACATTGAATATTTTTAGTCAATTAAACATTTTCTCACTTGCGGAGTACTAATGAATATATTTTTAGTGTCAAATACATTTGAAGTTATGAATAATTACAGATGAAATATCTTGGACTTACCATTTGCATAATAGTTAAATACTTTTTCCACCACAAATAGGGTTTCATTTGTGGACCGATTGCGGCTAATCCATAATAACTATACATAATTATGTGAATAAACCCGTTTACTAAAACTGGAATACTTTGAAATCCACCTGTAAAATAGGAGATTTTAGTAAAATTTCGATAGTTGATTTTTTTAAGTGCATTTTGCATTTTTAGCTCTGACGTTTACACAAATTCGAAGAAAAGTGTAAAAAAGGAATTTTTTTCATCACTTTTTATTGATGATTTTTTTGTGTGCAAAACTAAACTTCTAAAAATGCATAATTTTTGCATTATGACCTCATGATTTATATATGGGTGTTTTTAAATTCATAAAAAATAATGAATTTTGCATGATGAAAATTTTATTTTTTTATGAGCATATTAGAATTTATAAAAAAGGTATGATTTTAGAGGATGTGTGCATTTGAACTCAATTTGAACATCACTTGTCCATGGTTTTACAAACTTTATGTATAGAGCTCAAAGAGAAGAGAAAACGGGATTCCTTTAAAGAAAAACAGAATCAGAATCAGATAGAGGCAGATGAGTCATGAAAACTGTTTCTTCATAAAAAAATCTTTTTGTGTATTTTTAAGAAAAATGAAAATTATTTCATCTAAATGTATTTATTTATTTATTTTTTTTTTTGAAAAGCAAAACTTTTTCAATGTGAACAATTGTTTGATTGTTTTAATTTGAACAATTATTTGCACAAACATTTATTTCTATTTTATATTTTTATTAAATTAATTATATTATAAGAGAAAAGTTTCAATTTTAAATATTTAATTTGTTCAATATAAAATATTCTTTAACAAATATTTATATAATTTGTCAAGGAAAATATTCAATTAGTTTTATGTATTTCATGATTTATTTTTAATTAAATTTATATAGTATTCATTTATCATAGTTCAAAGGATTTTAGTTCTAGAATTATCATATTCATTTATCATATCATTTCATTTACTTTTCAAACAATTCTGTTTTAAGTTATCATTTGTTTCTTTAAATGACAACACAGAAATTAAATTATTTTAGAAAAATTTAAGGAGAAATTAAAAAAAGTAAGATGTAAAATCCCAAAAAATACTTTGATTTTATACTTAAATAGAAATTTTTATTATATGAAACAAAAAACTCTCTCTCTCTGTCATGATCTTTTTAAATACAATACATCCAATTGAAAGTATGTAACAGACATAAAATACCAGTGAAATCATGTCTAAATTAATAAGCTAATTGAAAACAATTTGACTTTTTAAGCAATAATATAGCTATTTAAAATCCATTCACATTAATTGCAACCTAACATTTAACGGAACATTTCCACTTTATTCTTACAAAATTAGAAATTCCAAAAATAAATAAATATATTTATATATAAATAAAATTTAATATTTATTATATATATATATATAATAAATATTATATATATATATATATATATATATATATATATATATATATATATATATATATATATATATATATATATATATAATATATATATATATATATATATATATATATATATATATATATATATATATATATATATTTATATAATTATATCTATCTATCTATCTATATATATATATATATATATAATAAATCACTCTGTTGACTTACATTATATAGAAATGCATTAATTTCCTTACTTAAAAGTCATGTGACTTTTCAGCGTTTATTTTCAAACATTGACTATCAAAATTCAATACACAAAGTAAATAAATTAAAAAATATTAAATTGTTTGCTGGATTGATTTATTTAGCATATATCTTGCAGATAACATTATTTAAATGCAGAAGACTAAAAGCAAGATCTTTGCAAAAATACGTAGCTTTCAAAGAGACTTTCTAGTTTTTTGTCAAGAGTAAATAACTTAGGATAAATGGAGACCGAAACACTCGAAGGGATGAGAACAACTTGGCTCCTTCGTCTGAGTATTTTAGCTGAGCCCTTCACGCTTTACGTGACCTTACCATGAGTATACACTTCCGTGTATATCGTCCATTCCACCCAAGGGCACCCCTTCACCTCATCTTGGTGGAGGAGACTTATTATTTGTTAAAAATATTAACGTGCAAAAATGTTATATTAAAGGAACATATTTTCTATGCATTTTATAAATGAACATGATTTATAAGTATTATATTGTATTAAAGGGCATAATACTTATTAATTATGTTCATTTATAAAATATATCAGGCACAAAATATTTTTGGAAATACACAAATGACTTAATTTCAATAGCTAAAATTTTTCTCAAGTTGAGATAATCATGAATTCTCTATGGACAAGAAAGAAAGAATAATCAATAACTAATGCTGTTAAAAATATTTAAATTGTTAAAAATGGCATTTTTATTTACATACAGAAACTATCTTCTATGTATATGTATTGTGAACCATGGTGTAATCTATATAATTAACTATAATTTATGTATTGAACCATAGATAATTTCAGACAGTTGATTGAATTAAACATTACATTGGACTCAGTCAAAAATAACAAATGTGTAGCAATAAACTCATATTTCTTGGTAAAGTTCATTAAAAGAAATGAAATAAAAAAGTTACAATAATTTCTCTTTGTTTTAAAATATGAACTCTGATAAAATACTTATTCTAAGAATTTTAAACGTTTGTTTTTATTTGGTTTTTAAATTTGCTGATAAACTAAAATAAAGAAGTCACAAACTTACGGCTGTTGTTGTAAGGATTAATTAATTCAACAGGATATTTTTTGCTTGACCAGTTTCATGAGATCTTAATCTTCATGGAAAAAGAAAAAGTTAAATATACTCTTTTCATCACGTGATATGGATATAAAAGCAAACTATGTACAAATGTAAAAAATCAGCTAAAACAATCTATGTCCAGAGAAAGCACACATTAAGTGATTATATTCGATAAAGCTAAGCAATTTCATTAATAAGTAAAATATTTCAGAACAAAAATCTTGAAAATTTCACTTATAATATTATATTTGAAGTGCTTAAAATTATAATATTAAAATGTTATATTTAAAAATTAGTTTATTTCGAAATGTTTGTGTGTTTATAGACTATTTGCGGAGCAAGTTTATGAACATTTTTTTGAATGCTTAAATTTCGCAGCATTTCAAATCGTTCAAATTCCCTGTGGTAACTTATAAAGTGTTCTTTGTACATTGCTGTTATCATGCAGAAAAATTGCAAATTAATTAAAAAAATTATAAAGAGTAGAATATTCTATTTACTTTTTTATAATGTATTTTATTTATACATTTAGATTCATTCAAAATTAATTTTATATATGAAGCTGGAAAATGAACTTACTTGTTTCCGTTCTCAATATTATCCAGCCTAATATTGGAACTGACGTGTGGTGTACCACATGTAACAAGGAAATAGAATTCGTTTTTTTCCTCAGAACGAAAAAAACCTATGAATATTCAAATAGTATCATTCAAATTAGGAAATTCCAAAAAGATGCTTTTGTTATAAATTTATACACACAAAATAATTAAAATATAATGATTCTGTTTCAATATCATGATAACATTTGTTTCCGTTTGCTTCTGAATAGATATTTCATGAATACATCTTTACTGTTTTGTAATTTTTTTACTGTTTGCCAAACTTACATTGTATGAAGTTAATAAATATTGTAAAAGAGAAAGATATGCTCATATATGTTAGAAAAAAAATATGTTTATGCGGATTCCTCAATATATTGTAAGAGATATCCAGACATGTTTTAGATATTGGAAAAGAAAAATACAAATTTGATTAGAAAATATATATATGTCGAGTGTTCCTATAGTATTGAAGAAAAAATTCCATTATTAGATTAAATTTAAACAGTGACTTTGGAAATTGAAGTTTCTCTCATTTTTAAGGTATGATGTCTAGAATTTCCGATAGGTGTACACTTGCATGGTGCAGAAATTTACGACTGTTTGTAATTGCATTAAAAACTTATATAAAAGAAGAAAGCCCTTTTGCTTATAGTGCTCAAAAACTAAAAAAAAAAAAAAAAAAAAACTGGTGTTCAAAAATGTAATGCAAATGTTATTAAAACAAATGCAAATAATATGATGTTTTCAAGAAATTCAAATTTGAGAAAAGTATGCAAAACTTACTTTAAACGAAATTTAAAGGATAAGGATAATTAAAGGATAATATATTGAAAAATCAATTTCTAACACAATTGTATAAAAGGCAGAAACGTCCATGTAACATTTAACTAACATTATAACTCAGACTTTATTGTTGGATGGAATCACCTTTCTTTGTTACGTTGTTATGCATCGTTCTGTTTACTCCATGCTTTGTACAAGGTTATTAACGAACTGTTGGGGCAAAGCAGCTCATCCTTTCGATAGCACTGATTACAGTGTCGAAATCACTGCAGCAGCTGTGTTCTATTTCCAAGCAACTCCGGTCATTGGATTCAGGTACAACTACATTGGCGACCAAACAATGCACTGAATATCATCACTTTTCAACAGCTCAGCCGTAGATATTATGCGTTGAAGTATAACATTGTTATCATTTAAGTTATTATAAAATATAACATTCGTTATCTTTAACATTGTTATCCATATCACATTTAAAGACATAAGTGAGAAAAGATAGCTTCGGTATGATGATACATATCTGTGATTGAGCCTATTGGATGAGTACAAGTTACCATGTATGTTACTTCCCAAAATTAGAATTCTAAGGCTCATAAATATGTTATCAGTATTTTTGGGTTGTATTATTGCATATTCTCTACGCTCTCCAGTTGAGTATCCGTCTTAAATTATAAGACAATATAAATCTGTTTTTGTCTGTAAAGTATTCCGTTTCATTGCTCATCTTTACAATTCTATTGTTTCCAACAGTACAGAAAATGCAATCTCTGATGAGTAGACATTAATGGTATACTTTGTACTGGTTGCGGTGCAAATAGACTGCTATTGTGCAACCTTTTGACTATTGAAAACGCAAAATCAACATTCAAGTAATCTCGCAATTGTTTCGTAATTTCGTTGTCTGCGTTTTCATTAGTATCATATCTTGATCATTAGCCGTCGGGACTATGCTTAGTTGATAACTACTAATCTTTCAAACAAGCATTATCACTACTTGAAATGCTTTTGTTACCGTGAGAAATTCAGAAAGTCTCAGTCTTTCTAATCATATTATGAGCTTCTCAACAAATCAATCTCAGGCAAAGACAACATATATCAGTTACATGATTGTATATTGAACATATTCAATTATCGACTGGGTTAGTGATTCGAGGTCTTTCAAACTGACTGACACAGTGTAATAGCTTTCACAGTTTTACCGAAACCACCTGCTTGATTTATACTCTTTCAGTATTTGCCCACAAATCTTGCTGCATATTCCCGTATACTTTACTGTACCTGAATGTAGTGGGTAACCTGAATAATCTTTTTCTCCTCTTCACTTACTGATTCCACTGATATTGCTGATTTTATAACTTTTTCTTATATATTTTGTACATCCAGTTAACATCAAGTGCATGCTCACATAATATAGTTCTGTTCCATTCACGATTCAAAGATAAGTAACATCCTGGTGTTTTTCATAAACTGTGTGAAACTAGCAATATTATGGAACAGTTTTTTAATTCATGAAATTTCACCAAAAGTAAGAATGTATAGGAAGAGGTTTGAAAATACTTACTGTATCCAGAAATTCCACATATTTTAAAAGATATAATAGCCAACAACATCGCGTGAGCTGAAAAACAAAACAAATTTAATTCATTGACATTTCATTTAAAAATTTATTAGAAACATTTTATTAGAAACCGTTATAGAATAAACATAGAATAAATTATTCATATTGGTACTTTTTTATTAGCATATATTTTTAATCATGAAAAACATACATTTTATTCTAATAAATAATGTGCAAATAGAGAAAATATATTTTTAGTTTACATTTGAAATTTTTGATTACATCAAATATATTAATATAAATTTTCAAAAAATTAATATTTATATATGTAACTTAAATGAAATCCTTTATTATTAAATTGTGTAATGTGTTTTTGATTCAAAAGGTAACATTGTAAAAAAGAACATTTTAAGCAATGAACTATTAAAAACTTATTATAAATTTAAATACTTTATTGTATCTATTCTCACAAAAATCAATACTGCTTTTGTAAGTAATGGTATAAAGACGTAACACACATCAACATTGCGACGTCAACACCAACATTGTCAATATTTCCCATCAACATTGTCAGCATTTCTCATCAACATTGTGTGTTAACATTTCCCATCAACAATGTCAACATTTCCCATCAACATTGTGTCAATATTTCCCATCAACATTGTCAATATTTCCCATCAACATCGTCTATATTTTAATCAACATGGTGTGTCAATATTTCCCATCATTATTGTCAATATTTCCTATCAACATTGTCAATATTTCATATCAACATTGTCAATATTTGATTAAAATATATATTTTAATCATGAGAATTTATACATATATAGAGAAATGGAGGAAAAGCATAGCAAAGGAAACAGGTATTTGAAAACTATTTAAAGACACACAGTTAAAAGAAATAAAACAGATTATACTTTTTATTTGTTTATTGAAATTTTATTTGCTTATTAATAATATAAAAATAAAAATCGGAGAAATTAAAAAAGAATTACGCTTATAAATAATTTCTCCCTTCCTAATGAAATGAGTAAAAGTATAATAGATACATGCTTTTTAATCAGAAAAATAATAAATAAAATAATTAAAAATTTTATAATTTGAAGTAAACATATAAAGGTACTGTATACTTTAAAATATGCAAAAGTTAAATTCATGGCAATTTAAGGAGGAAGAAATTAAATTTTTTTTTGAATAATAGAAGGAAATGAAATTTTAAATTCATAAAAAATTTTATTTCTTATATATATAATGTACAATTAGAAAAAAATAATGAAAAATAAAATGCTTCACATTAATATAATTAAATACTTCCTAGTTTTTTCAAATTTTTGAGTATTTTAATGTTTTTCAACCGCTTGGATAAAAACCAAAATTCAAAAATACTTTTACTTTAATTTACATATAATTTACTTTATTTGATTTTCTGATTCACTTTCATATTAATTTATGTAATTTATAACGATAAAAATATACAATTTCCTATATTCCATTAAAATTTGTTTACACACTTTCCTACATGAATTTAAAACATTCTGGAGCAAATAATTTTTTCCCCAAGTAATATATAAATTATTCAAATTGATCGCAAATTTCCTAATTAGAAGAATTTTTTTAAAAAATTATTAGAATACAGCGTTAAAAGAATTATACTTTAAAATTTTCCTTTTTTTAACCATTTAAGAATTTAAAACCATTTCTAGTAATAAACATCATAGAAAACTACAGTTGAGTCTACAGACTTTTTTGGAACTTAATGTTTAATTATCAAAATATATATGTACGTAATACGTAAATATTTTTTTCTGAAATTAACTTTAGAGGAAAAAAAATTTAAAAAGTAAAAACAATAATAATATATATAATGATAACTGATTCATAAAACAAAAATGGTGATTCATAAAACAAAAAAGGTGCTCTTGAATATTATTAATGTATAAAATTATCTGTTCTAAATTTTTTAATACTCGCCAGCTTACAACAGAAATAAATTTAAATGTTTTATCTTTTATATATAGAAATATAAAATTAGTAAATATTTAAAATGACACCATGATAACATTATTCAATATTATTCATAATTACATTTTCTGCTCCATTCATCTTTATTCGTTATCTTAGATAAATATTGATATATGTTTTTTAATATTGAATTTGTGATAAAAATTTGCATAGAATGGAAGAAAAATGATTAGAGATATCTTAAAATAAGCAAACCTTTCCTTTAATTAATACTTAAAACATATATCTGAAAAAAATTTTTGTTTATTACTTATAGAATAATTTTCAAACAGTGAATTACAAGTAAAATATTTTACGAAAAAATATATTATTTTCATATTTGGATAAGAGATAAAAAAATATTACCATGTACGTTAGGTCTCCTTTTTTGACAGTTCCTCCTTTGCAAAACTTTTCGAAGCTTAATTTTGGCAGATTAGTAAATATCTAAAAATAATGGAACATTTATAAAATAAATTACAATTGCATGTAAAATATCCCAAATAATTTTAATTCGAATTACACTTTATGTTAAAACATAATGAAACAACGTAATTACAAAGGTGATTTTTACTATCAATATTGTTCTTAATTTATACGTTAATTAATGCCATTACAATAAAGTCAATTTTAATTTCATTTAAAGTTTAAATTGACATTAGTTTGATAGTAAACTATTAGGATCTGCTTAGTTTGATAGTGAAATTCTTATTAAATTTAGTTTGAATATGCAATGTTCTACAAAAACTAAATAATAATCGCAGTGGTTAATATGAATCTTAAAAAAAATTAAATGTTATATGAAGTAAAATTTGTAATTATTAGTTTGGATATATTGCTTTTGAAAGCATTTGAAAAAATTTTAAGTAAAAAAATATTAACATGATTGTTGATGGAGCTATAATAAAATGAATAGAATTAACAATGAGAATTAATTTCCGTTATTATTGTTTCTTATTTCCTTTATGTTTGTACTGTTTCATTGAATGCTCGTTTGATGTATTTTTACATGTAAGATTTCAAGAAGTGTGGTGGTATCTAAATAAAAATATGAGTTAACATATAACAGACATTCTTTGGTAGTAAGCATTAAAAAACAATCACTCTGTTCATTAGCAAATTGAAGAATTGTTAGCAGCTTGAACATATAGTGCCAAAACACCTTAAAAGCGCTTTTATAATTTCTCAAGGCTCTTGTGCTTTTATTTGTAAAAAACACATTATGGACAGTTTTAATCACTAAAATTATATTTTGTACATTGCGTCATTAACATTAAAAACAAGAAATTTCTTGCAGATGGTTATAGGAGAACTTTATAAAAGACGACTGAAAAATAATGTATCGCTGATATCGTTTTAAAGTTCAATATGACTGTGTGAACTTTGGATCACAGGTGTTCATTGAATTCGGTGAAAATGGTTTGGGATACCACAACAATGACAAGTCTCAAGTAGTATAAAACATTGGAGAAATCATGATTCAAAAGATTCTTTAGAAACCCACACAACAAATAAGATTTGTCATCTATTTGGATATAATTTCAGTCATTATATCACCATCATTATATTGCATAGTCATGTATTATATCTATAACCGTGTAATTTAAACAACATTAACGAGACTACGCATTAAACGTTATAAAAGAATGAACTCCTCGGATGGCCAAATAAGCTATAATACTTGTCCTCACTGTCCCAGCATCCAACTTCGTCCAAATGAAGTCCATAATTATTTCTCTATATCAGCTAAATTCTACAGTACAGACCTAAATCCTACAGACCACCAACTGCTTTACTTACCAAAAGCTTTGGATATAGACCCAAGAAGCTTTGAGCGCCTTTGGATCAATCTAATTTTGATTCCAATGCTCGACATAGGCAAGACATCAACAACAAGTATCATATCGATCCGAAGGATACTACCATAATCCGTTTTTAATATTTGTTGATTCAGGACTTTCGTGTGTTTTGTCATCGATATACGTACTATCCACAAAAATTCAGATTATTGAAAATTCTTAAAAAATATGCATAATATAATTGTCATTTCAATCATTCAATTTGAATTTAATTAAATATGTACTGGACATGTATGGATTTCTGATTTTTAGCTCTAGGTTACTTTTTTGCTCAAGAGTACATTGAATGTAAATATTATTAAAAAAAATAATAATAAACAAGAATTAAAGTTATAAATCTTGAACTGAGAGCTAAATAGTCAATGCTTCTTGTTTGAGTTTTTTTGCTAGAAAAATTAAAAATTTCGAACAAAATTTTCTTGAAAAAGGAAAATTGATTTGAAAATAATGTTTGAAGCTCTATCTTTTCAGACGTGAATCATTCGCATCAGGTTTGCATTTCTGTATATTTCATTGAAAATTTTAAAATATTCTGATTAAATTTAAATTTCTTATATATTTTTCAAGTTAATAAATAATTTTTTTTCTATCTTCAGTTTCATACCATAATCCTTTTCCGTTCCATTCACGGAAAATTTTCCTTTGGACAGATTAAGCATTATTGTTTATCTTTTTTTTTTTTTTACATTTTGATACCTGTTACATATTTTTTAAAAACAATGTAATGTCAATCATAATTTTTTTGGGGAAATTAATGTTTCCGTAACTCAGTTACTACCTGCAACTTCTTTCTGTACCCCGACCAATGACGGAGTGGTAAGCTACCCTAACCAGTGGTAGCCGTAAATCCAGAATTCGAATCCTGGTTCAGATATGAATGTTCCATTCTCTCTCTGTGTGTGTGTTTTCTATCCTTTCACTTATAGGGCAAAGATGGCACATCCACTGTATAAGCTGCCGTGAGCTCCAGTAGCTCAGAAGCTTCACGCCGCTTCCCACTAAGAACAGCAAAGTGAAGCATTATTTGCCACGGGCAGTGATTGGGAAGGTGACTACATACCCTCCCTTATTGGATTACTGGAGTTCCGTTGGTTGAGGACGTGTCCAAGTTAGTATGTGACGTCCAAAGTCCTTCCACTGGTGTGGCGTGGATATGGAGAGAAGGGTGCCAGTTCAGGTGTGACTTCGTCACCTGATCGCGGTTCAAAATAACGAGGCCCGTGGCAATGGGAGAGTATTCTAAACCCGTTAAACTAAAGGTACAGTCCGAGGCTCACCTGCACCTCTATGTATGTATGTATGTTTAAGCTGCAACCACCTTCACCCCTTGTCGCGCTGAATGGAATAATCCTAAGTTAAGCTAGGCATTGGAAAAAAAATCTTTTATCCGTACATTTCTTTCATTTGGTATTTATTTAAGTGAAAACACGTAATCAAATTATAAATAGAATGTATGCAGTTTAATATACATTTTACCATTTATATTGAAAAAAATATTTTTTATATGCCATATGTTTTCAATTAATGTAAACTTTTGAATCATTTAATTTTTTAGTTATCAAGCATATTTTCTTTATTGTATATTTTAAAGTAAATTTAGCATATTTAATTTTATTAATAAATTAATTTAAATTATGAAATAAATTTTTGTAATTTTCGAAATTAAATTAAATTAAATTTTTTTGTAGAATATGAAATACGATTCGTTATTTGTAATAACGCATTTCAATAACAAGGAATCAGCATTTAAATTATTTTTAAATAATATTTCATTCATAAATCCTCAATCATTCAAGAAATTGAATTTATAAAAAAATTAAATATTTTCTCACATATTTCAACTATTATAAAACGAATTTCTATTATTGTAAAAACTGACGAGTATTTAAATAATGACAGTCGAAATATGTCAATCAATTGGAAACCAAGTAACAAAAATCGCATTTATCTCTACTAGAAAAACATATCCACGTGACAAGCTATATATCCATTCATAAAATCGAGATTGTGTGATTACTAAACCGTCACTAAAGACTATTTGAACTTAGAGGAAGCATTTTCCCTCAAAGTGGTTCGACAACTGTTATTACTTGTAGTCCTGTACCTCTGAATATTCACTGTCAATATGGCACAGGAAACAAGTTGAAGGTTTTGAGGTCAAGGTACAGGTACGCCTGCTTTTAGTAGGAAACTCACGACAGGTTATAGATCTAATAGTACAATGGCTTTTATGCTTTTGTTTTTGGTGTAATGTTTAGTGAGTTAATGAAAAATTGAGGAATTTTTTTCCTTGAAGACATTTCCATTTATAATGAAAGAGTATTGAGTTGTTATTCAATTCACAAAAATTTATTATTTTTGTTTCCTTTATTTTTAAAAGCATAATTTAAAACGGCTATTTTCATAAACATTATATGAGCTATATTTGCTAGCTAACATTTGAAAAGAATGAAAAATCATATTAAAAAATTTCGGAATATTAAATGATAATTTTTATTCGTTATAATATGAACTACCAATTTAAAAACTAATTGCATTTATTATTGTGTTAAGAAATATTAAAAATAATAGTCTTTATTATTGTTTTGAAAAATGCTATTATTTTTGAATATAAATTTTAATGATAAGGAAAACAAGATAAACACAAAATGTTGATTGAATAAAATTAAAGTATTTCAAATAAAAACACATCATATTGATGAATAAATGTTAGCAATATTTTATAAGTTTCGATAAAAGAATCTTAAAAATTAAATTATTTCGATGGTACTATATTAAAAAAATTAGGATTTTAAATATATATATATATTAATTCCAAGCATAGTATAAATTGTTTTTAAAGACCAAATTATTTAAAAAATACCTTAACTTTATTTGCTATATTCAAAGGTTTCTTATATGGCATATCAAAGTACAAAATCAGGAAATAATAAATTTAATGAAGTATAGTAACTTCTCTTTTATAGTAATTATCTAACGCTAATTTAAGTAATTAATAATATAAATAAAGTATGTAAAATTATTAACCCACTAGTTTAATTTATTGTGTTATTGTTTTTGACTTATGTAATGTATCACACATATTTTACTTTCACGAATATAAAATAAAAATTTTTTTATGTAATTTATATCATGAATATTAAGAACGTTTTTCATTACTATGTGGTATATTATGTCAAAAATTATCTTCCTCATAGAAATTATATGCTTTTCAATGAACATTAAATTAAGATTTCTTTTTATCATTTTCCCACAAAGTATTTTATACTTGGTGTAAAATTGATGCTAAAAGCCTTTTCCATTTATAACAACCACATAGGAGGAAAAAATTCTTGAATCATCCATGAATCATAGACAACAAAATAATAATGAATTTCGGTATAAAGGTAAATTACACATGAACATATTTTGGCAATGAAAAATTTATAATAAATTAAATCATATATTCACGAAAAGCTTCTTACTAGAAAAAGAAGTATAGAGTACGAAGCAACTAAAAATGCATTAAAAATTATCATCGGCATCCTCAATGCCATTGGCTTCTTGTTCTTCATGATTGCTGGTCCAATCAACGTGCAAAAGAGAACATACAAAGTACAAAGGATGAAAGGCAGAGAGTTCTGCCTCACTAGAAACCAAGTACGAATTTCTGGATCTGAAAAAAGTATTAAAACAATGAAAATGAATATTTTATAAATACAATGAAAATGAATAAAAGAAAATTATACTTAAATATATATATATATATATATATTCTTTGTTTTCAGTTTTATGGTTACACTGAATCCAGTATTTATTTTTAATAAATGAATAAAGTTAGAGATGAACTAGTCTTCATTTCTAGGAATTCCATTACTTAAATCAGACATGAAATAACATTTACATGAATCAATATAGGCATCTAATTAGATAAAACTACTCTAAATAAAGGGATTATTGAAAATTAAACAAATATATCTAAATACACAGAGGAGTCCACTTATTTTTAAATATATCTCCATAAGGTAATGTGTAATTATATAAGGTAATGTAAGGTATGTATAAGGTATTGTGTAATTATGATTCAAAAGGGGAACAATCTAAAATGTGAGGTAGATGCTTCCTCAAAGTTTATCGTAGCAGAAGTCGCAAGGTTATCTAAGGACTATAACCTTTCCTCTTCACCTTTAAGGACGTATCGAAAAGAGGAAAGAAATTAATGGAGGATTCCCCTCTGAACAACCAAATTTGGAAGGCAAATTTATTGCTTTCGATAAGATGGAAAAGGAAAAGAATTTTTTCAAATGTTTTATGTCTTTGTAACGAATTGCTGAGAGTTATTATGCAATTAATTTTTGGTGTAATTTGAACACTTGAGGGACTTGAAATAGATCTAAGTGTAAAAAGTTGAGGACATCAAAAAGTGCAACCATGTTGTCTAAGGACAGCTGATATTTTTAAGAGAAAATCCCTCAAATTTCCCTTCTTGATTCTTCTAGTCGTTTGGATAAAATATCTCTTTTATGTACTCATTTATTACCCTCAAAATTGTAGAATAAATCACATATTCGGTGGCTTACTTTTGTGATGACGAATATCTATTTTGTAGAAATTTTCTCTTCATTTGTTGGCATCGTTTCACTTGTGTTTTGCATGTATATAGTGTCTTGTTCTAGAAAAAGTATTCACTCATTTATGTTTGTGTGCTTTGTTTATATATTTTATGTGTAATTTGTGTTGTGTTATAATAAATGTCACATAAAATGTTATACTGTTTAAGTCTATTCTCCAGAATTGATGATCCAAACGTGATTACAGCCGTGATTCCGCTGCGCAAGTTTATTCTCCAGACTTTCAAGAATATTATCTTGAGTCCTAATTTATTATTCCTTTCAAAGTATTTATGTTACGTTCGATCTGCTTTCTAATGAGACGGTACTCGTCTTCATGGAGTTTGCATGCATTTACCATATTATAAAGTTATTATTATTATTCACTTGGAGCTTGAGAATTTTCCACAAAATTTTTATTTAAAATCTTAGTATACATTTATGATGACTTTATTGCTATTTTCCTGTGAGGATGCTATATAAATATATGTTTAAACACATTTAAAAAATATAATTTACTCATTATATTTTTTGATTGTTTAAACATATATTTAAGTGCAATTAAAAATAAAATATTCTTTCCACTATTTTAAAATTTTTCTAAAGAACCGTTAAACATTTTATTGGTTTTTAAAAGATAAGTCTTTACAGACTTCATTCATAAATTTGGTATTTTATAAATATTAAATTTTAGTAGAATATTTTTAGAGAAATGATATCTCTTCCACAAAAAGAAAACATTTATAAAACATTTTTACAGTTTAAAAATGAGCCTATTTAATGTTATCTAAGTATTACATAAAATATTTTTTAAAAATTATAGAATATTTTAGTATTTTTAAAAATTTATAAGATTATAATTATGTTATTTAAAATATATATATTTTTTAAAAACTAATTTTATTTCAAATACAAATTAGCAGTACATTATACTACAATACTCAACACACCCACATGGAAATAATCGTAGCCATTATTTTAAAGAGTGTACACAATTCGTGTGTAAAACTATTTATTTATAACAAGAATTAATGTAGAATTTTACTTAAAAAGTTTAGTCGGAGTAAGAATTAGTTATGAATATGATGTAAAAGAATTCGTTTTGCTGCATGAAATTTTTTATGTAAATCAAACAAAGGTTTCTATGTGTATTAATTAAATGTAATAACTTAAAAATATTAAAGCTTGTGTCACCATTTACTTAAAGCTTTATCGATTGCATCATAAAGAAACATTATTTAACTTGTATATACAAAAAACTGCATAAATTTCCTCCAAAATATACTTTTTGAATATTATGTGATATTTAAATGTTTTTTGTTGGTATAGTCAAGGGGATGTAGGCATATGCCCTTATGAATTTAATTGAATAACGTTTAAAAAGATCTACCGACATTGTATTATTAAAATGGAAAAAAAATTAAAATGATTTTTCTATAAAAACTTATGCCATTGAAAGTTTTATAAAAATTTTATAATTTTAGGTTCTGATATCGCGCGATCGATTATCTAATAAATGAGTAAATTTGGTTTATGGTGATAAAAATGAGCATTTTAAATTTGAAGTTACTTCAATTTTTAAAACTATTAAAACTTGGGATTATTGAAAAGTATATTTTTGAACCGAATCCACTCTTATATTTATCTTTATATTTTCTTACATTTTAATATTAACTGTTGCTACAGAAAAACAGCAATACCAAAAAATTGAACAATTTATTTCCTCTTACCTCCAGAGTCAAAAGCCTTTCCTAAAGTTTTATCGATTTCTTGAAAGAAATCCATTATTGATATGCGTCCAAAGTCAGAGTTGTTGAAGAGACCTGTAAAATCAGAAAAAAAATTATGTAAGCTATTTTAATTTTATGTCGACATGAAACAGGTAAGACCTCAACATTAAAATTGCAACCTCAAAAAGATGTTACAGAAATTGAAAGATAGTTCATTTGTACTTCGGTATTTGGTATTTAAATATGAGGTAATATTGATGAAATATATCGAATTGAAGTGATTGTTCTTTAACATTGATACGACTACTAAAATACAAATATTGGATACATTCAGATAAAAGTGGTATATTGTATCTATTAAGATAAAAACTACTGAGAAAGCCTATTTACCTTGTATACTCTTTATTACTATGCAATTTTTATTGGTTTCTGTGTGAGAAATATTTGAGTTGTGAAAAGCCTTTGAGTTCTTGGTAACACCTTAAGCACTTGGTTAAGGCTGACTTCCGGAAATAGTCTGTTTATGGAAGCATCTACTCTTATATCAATAAATGATATTTATTGAGAGTAAGTTGACTATTGTTTTCTATGAAAGTACTTCTGTGAATTGTGGTATGAGAGGTAACATATTTATCAAAATATGAATAAATAAGATGTTGAGATAATTTCTGTAACACTGATATGTAATTTTCTTCGAATCACAACAAACGAGATAGGAGACCAAGAGAAACGGGCACTTTTCCCAACATTCCAATAAATTCAGTAGTATACCAAGCAATATGAGAGACAAGATTGAAGAATTAATTACAGACTTCAAATAAAAACACGGCCAAATTCAGATTTTGAGCTGAATCTAGATTTATTGCAATGCGCTTGATTTAGCTTGTCATTTTAAACAAAGTTTATCATTCTGCATATGTATATCCCTTAAAAGGCCGCGGGCTGAAGACGCGCGCGTGTCCACGTTAATCTGTGACCTCCAAAGTCCTTCCTTTGGTGGGGCGTGGATGTGCGAAAGAGAGTATAAGCTCAGGTGTGACCTCGACATTTGATGGTAATTCAAAATTACGAAACGCTTGGTGATGAGTGAGTATTTCAAACCCCATTAAACTTAAAGTACAGTCAAGGTCTAACCTGCACCACTAAGTCTGTATCTATGTCATTTAGGAGAAAACTTCAATGGTTCAGAAGCTTTCCACCGCTTCCCATTACAATTTGCAAATTGAAGCATCAATTGCTGCTGAAAATGATTGGAAGAGTAACCCTCACTTAGTTGTTAGAGCTAAGTGGGTTTCAGACATGTTCAAGTTTACGTGATGTCCTAAGTTCTTCCGCTGTTGTGGCGTGTATGAGGAGAGAAATGTGTCATCTTATTTGTGACCTCATCACCTGACCGTAGTTCAAAATTACGAAGCACTTAGTGTGAGTTAGAATTCCAAAAATGTTAACATTAAGGTACAGTACGGTGCTCGCCTGCATCGCTATGTATATATGTCACTTACGAGGTGCTTGTTGATGGACAATTATTTCAAACTTGTTAACTTTAAGGCAGAATAAAAGGCTCGTACTGCTATATATGTAACTCTTTGCAGAGCACTTTGCAGAGCTTTAATGGATCAGCAGCTTCACGCTGCTTGCCGTTAAGATAAGCAAAGTGTAGTGTCATTTGCCACAGGCAATGTTTGGGAAGGTGACCACATTTTTCCTCACTAGGATGCTGAGGCTCCATGGGTTGAGGACGTTTGGTTGCATGATCATGTATGTCATTATTTCCACACAAAGCTTTAATTGACCTACATTTTATCTTAAACTTAATTCCAGATCATTATAAATATTCATATCTGCTGTGAAAGTGAAACCAACGAGAATTGTTGAATTGAAGTACAGATCACTAACTATTCAGCTGTTATCTCGGCTCATTACTTTGAATAACTGTGTCCTTACAACAACCTTAGACTGTGATCACATTTAAATTTAAAGATTCCGTCTTCATTTTTTTTGTTCCTATAACGTGATGTATTGTTATCTACTGGTCTTAATCTGAAGCTTCACTTCAGTTTCAATCTTTCATAGCCCAGTAACATAATATATAATTTAGTGAGATAGATATAATCAATATATTTTGATATAAGCAAGCCTGAGGAATGGTTTTTCTAATAAGATATAACCCGTCCTTCAAAAATAATATCTAAAGAATATATGAGACAGATTATGGTACTTTTGATGCCAAAATGTGTTCTCCAGATTTAACCGCAAACATGTATATAAAGATTGGGATACCACGTTGAATATTTTATATGTTAAACCAACATAAAATTGATTTGAAACTTTTTTATGAGAAGAAAATGCCAAGAGACCCAATACACCATCAATATGTCTTAAATATCATATTGTATCAATAAGAACAGTAAGCCATCAACACATCCATTTACTTTAAGCAAGAAATCACGAAAACTGATCACTTGTTATCTCGAAATCACGAGAACTTTAATCACTTGTCATCACGAAAACTAACTTATGAGAGGCAATTCTGCTTTCAATAATAATTTTAGATAATAATTGAAAGAAGGCTAAAAATGTATTTCAATATATTCAACACTTAAATGATATAAACAATACAAGAAATTAGCCATAATATTCTATTTGATTCTGCTCACTCATATTTGCTGACTTGCTTCAATTTTGCATAGCTTAAACTGTACTGATGCTACAGGATGACAGAGAAAAAATTCTGTGGTGACTCGAAACTTTAGGGAAAAAATGTATGGTGAATATGGCAATCTAGAAAATTCAATATCAGTTCTGCATAATTGCTGGTAAATTTTAGCAAGGAAATTCATTAAGACTCACATTAAAATATTCTTCTAATAATTTTAAAATATCATTCTGATTAAGACCCATGCAAATTACTAATAATCAACCTAAGCATTGCTATGTTTAGGTTGATTATTGATTGGTGATTTTTTGTCATCCAGAAAGTCTTTTGAAAGGCTCTGAGTAATATTGTTGCTGTTGTTGTCGTGTGACAAGTACAAAATGAAAAAAGAAAAGATAAAAAAAAAACAAGTCATATGGGAACAAAGACATGGAGCACTGCCCTGTCCACATTTTCATCTTTTTCCGTATGAAGGGTGTCATGGCAGTAGTTGGGATCGATGCTGAAGAGGGTCGAGGCAACAGAGATGCCTCGGATCCAGCGGAACTCTCGTGCAGTGCCTGCATTCTAATAAGGCTCTAGATCCGTCGGGCATGATCTTCATACTCCTCATGTGCCCAGTCCGCATTCTGCTGATGGTAGAAGTGATACCACGGTTAGGATTAAGCACAAGTAAGCACCATTTTTTCCGTAGTCCTCCGCAGAGCTGATGCCTTGCGACGACGTTTGTATCGAAGCAAGTTGTAGTGGTGAGAGGGGGATTGATATTCCAAGCCTCTTTGGCGAGGGAGTCCGCCTGTTCATTTCCCTCGTTGTTAACATGTGCAGAGACCCATTGGATGGTGCAGGTTTTCTTCCTAGTGAGTCATATTGATATGTTGAAAAGAATAAAGCCAAAATATTTCCAAGCAACCACTCCGACAGTCAGAGGAGAAATACAAGTCAGGTGTTATTCATGAACAATTGGAATCAAACCCTGGGTATTCTATTGCTAAGATCAATGTTTTACCTCTAGAAAATGATGCGTTGCATTAATGTGATATGTAACTGCGAGTCACAACTATATGACTTATTTCACTCTTTATGAAATGAAGAAGTTCTATAATTGAAAATATGCTATTCTTATATCATCTAGCCAAAAATTCATTTTGATTATTGGTATTCTATCATTACAAAATAATTTCACAATATTTTAGAATCAGTTGTGTTTTGCTCTAAAAAATAAGTAGTTACAGCTTTGATAGCTTTTCTTTTGTGCATGCCTGGATTTTTAGTTAGCATAACGTATAGGAATGAGTAACGTTAACTCATGCAAAACGCAATCAATGCTCTAAAATTTGGCGAAAAAAGTTTCGTTTATATTAGTTGCGAGAATTATTTCAACTTGGTAAATCAAAACAGCAAAATAATAACTAACTTGTTTGTTCTTAAATGTCTGGATTTTTTAAAACAATTTTTTCTAAGTATATGCTAAAACGAAAAGTTTTAATGTAAGAGAACTGATAATAATAGACCTGCAGAAATTTATATCCTTACATTATATTTCGGATGTTTTCAAAATTCTTCTTTGAAACTACTGAATTATTTAAAGAAAACCGATTTAACTTTGGAAAAAAATGTTCATTTATCAAAATTAATTGTATTATTAAGATAATTATTTCAGCAATTTTATATTTCATTTCATACTGTATGAGAATATATTCTCGAAGGTGTTCAATCTTAAGATAAATACATATCTTCATTAACTGATAACTATCTAGGAATTTCTCATAAGTTCAATTATCAGGTTTTATCAATTAAAATATTATATGTATATTGTTTTTTGTTGTGATATTGTTTTGATTGCTATAATTTGTGTACAGATAATTTTTGTATTAAAACAAACTTTAATATTGCTTTAACTTTTTTTTAAATTTATTTTGCCAATATGAGTAAACTTCTATTATAAATCTATTTAAAGTTTTTGTTTGTATACATTAAATGAAGTTATTAATGAATAATAGAAACAATTTAAATAGAAACTAATAAAGTTTAATTTTTAATGGAAATATAAATGAAAAAAATTATGTTACAGAAAAAAGGGAAATTTAAAATAAAACACGTTTCTTAAATAACACACCACTTTTAATGCATTTAGATGCAACATAAAAATAATTTGTTTTGTTATTATTTTTAAATTTTAGATTTTTAGAACTTTGGTTGCTAACTAATTATTTTTGACAACAGATTTTTTTGGCATTAGTGAAACCTAAAGTAAATAGTTTGACAAATTTTTTAAAATGAACTAGTTAATTTGTGAATAAATGAACTAACCATCACCAAATATTTTCTTTCTCTCTCTATGATAAATATATACATAAATATAATTTTTATTGCTTCGTATTTAAATTTATAATTTTTGAACTATAATTTCTCTAAATCTTTTTTAAAACATTATTTTTAATAAGATGAGCTATAGATTAATTGAAGCTTTCTAAACGAAAACTTAAATTCATGTGAAAAAGTGAGCTGCTAATGAATTTTATTATGTGAAGATTATTCTTGACGTAAGAAAAGTGCTATTTTCCCTCTGATTATTTTTGGTGCTAGTTATTTTTAAAATAAAAAAAATCTTGAATGCATAATAATCTCTTGTTGACATAATGAACTTAGTTCACAATTTTTGACGAAAAGAATTTTGCAAACTTGATAATTTAGACAAAAAGCAATCTTTGAACTGGTTTTTTTGACGGAAAGAATTTAAGTATATTGGCAGTTTTTTCCTGTCATTATATGTATGCTTTTGGTGTAAGAAATTTTTACAGTGATGATCATTGTTGAAGAAAGGATTCTTGTTGAGTTTCTAATTAATTGCTAAGTATTCCCTTCAGGTGATCTTATGACGAAGAAACCCATGACAGACATTTAAGACTATTAGTTGAGTCCTAATTGAGGATATATTCCTGACTGAGGTGAATATAAATGCTTTTCCATCCCAAAATAAAATATACGGTAATTATAGTAACAATATACAACTTGTCATTGAATTGTGTCTGATTATCATACTTAATAGAATTACTTAACAATTAATGTTCAGTGGTTGTATTCAATTATATATCAGTTTGAAAAATATATAATATTTTGCCAACGATCGCTATTTTTGACGTCAGAAATTTTTATCACATTTCAATTTCATAGCGTGTTTCAGAAAGAATAATATGGTTAGATCCTATGAATGGTTTTTAAGACTGTTGGTGCTTTTGATCATCGAGAATATACAATTTATCATCTACAAAAATAAAATCATTTTTAAGCAATGTGATTTGTTATTGTTTCAATTTCGGTCTCCTTTAACAGTATTCCTATTGTTGTAGTTACTTATGGCACTTGGGCGAGCCAAATTCGCTTTGCCATCGGCTATGCGAATTTAATTCAATAGGGTACGTCTTTTGTTTAACCAGAGCACCACGAAGATGAAAGTATTGACTTTGCTCTAAGGTTCTTTCGATAGCTGGTACCACCAGAGGATCCACTCCCTCAATTTTGACATTGATAAGGAGGGGGAGGAAATTTTCTCCACATCATTACAACCATGATAACTGCTCAACAGTATTCTTTAACAGTTCAATAATTGTCGAAAATTACATATTTTTCAGAAAAACCTCTAAAATTTCACTTTCAGGCGGGAATTTTCTGTAAGAAGAGGCTGATACTTAAGACTGTTGTGCTTCTAGTTCATGCAGTTCAAGAGCAATTAGTAACCAAAATTTACTGAATCACTTTTATATGCCATGATTTGTTACCGATCCTTTTTCATTTTTATTCATATTTATCTGCATTGTTTGATAATAATTACTATTGACTCTAGTGAATTCTTATGAAAGTATATGCACACTGATATCAAAGACGATTTTGGAAGTTTATTGGTGAACATCTAATTTACACCTTTAATAAGTTTTTTACTGAGAGTAAAAAAACGCTTATGCATGTCTGGAGGGTTCCACCTACTCATAATTGGTGTGCTAGAAAATTCTCTGCTGGCGCCTTACTTTTTAAGGGAACTAGCGACCAACAGACTTGTATTTCATGCTTCGCCAGTAGTCACCTAAGGTGCCTCAAATATGTGCAGGATCAAAAGTCTTTTAGCCTGTGCACAAAATGTAAAGCTGAACAAGCATCGCCTGAGCATATCTTGAGCTGCTTGAATTTTGAATGGAAAGAGGCTTTTTCAAAGCCTTTTATGTTTTTGGATTTCCTGGCTGCTTATGGACTTGTGGAGGTGGTCTAGTATTGGAATCGCACCATCTGGGATTCGTAACAACAACATATTTAATTTGAGTGTTAACAGCTAATTGTCTCTCTATGATTGCTTTTTTCACAAAAGGAATAATCAGTTTGAAACGTATGGTTTAAAATGGATTTATTAACTTTTACAAACATCCACACCCAAGGTAAAATCCAAATCAACAAGCCGCTGCATTGAAGATCACATCATTAATTCTTTCGTTAATAGTTCGACGAAATTGCAATAGATAGGCCCCTCGGATTTGCCAGAATTTGATGCTCTTCGAGTGATCGCTTACAGTTAGAAAGTTCTAGAATATTATCCTTAAATGTGTTTAAGTCCATCGACCTAAATATTTAAAAATAATTAACAAAAATTGATTTAGGTGATGGATTATCATGAACAATTCTGACAGTCTCCATTTTCTAGATGGGATATTGCTATTTTTGATTTTATTTACGCTTGCAAGTTATTGGAAACAGTTATTCAAGATGCCTTCAAAAAATTACAGAAAAGCGTTTAAAATTCCAATTTTCTAGCTATTTAATGAAGTGTAATTCTAACTTTAAAACTTGTAAAAACAAAGCCAATTTGAATAATGTAAGCTATAATTTATCTGGGTATGCATTTGTAGGCAGGGAAATCTACTTTATTGTAGACATGCAAATTTAAGTACAGTTAAGATTAATCCGCTATTTTGTTTATAATATCTGAAAAAACTGAAATAGGATTATATAACAAAAATATCGTTTTACATTTCTATCATTATGGGCGTAGTTCCGTTTTGTAAAAAAGGCGATAAACAGCATAATTTATCCCAAGTTGTTTAAGAGTATTTTGAGGCATCTATAAATAGTATGTCTATAAGGAAATCTAACTTGAAGGAAAATAACTGAACAAATATAATACAGAAAATTTGAAACATTTATATTTCAAATCTTGTATTCCAGTAATTTATATAAAAAAGTAGATTTTATAATATGGTTCATTTATTCAATTTTGTTGAAAGCCAATGCTTACCCACTCTCGAGCCGCATAAATTATGTGTTAATATAAAAAATGACTAAGAGTATTTTTTCATGAGAAGGGAAAATGTTAAGATATATATATATATATATATATATATATATATATATATATATATATATATATATATATATATATATATATATATATATATATATATATATATATATATATATATATATATATATATATATATATATATATATATATATATATATATATATATATATATATATATATATATATATATATATATATATATATATATATATATATATATATATATATATATATATATATATATATATATATATAATCTTTCTGAAACAATTATCGTTTAACAAATACACTTTTAATAATCGTTTTAAATAATATGTTCTGATTTACTTTATCGTTAGTAGAATTATATTTTTAGTTTAACTCCAAACATTTGAAAAAATTGTTTTTTATATATGATCTCACATTCAAGGCAATTACAAAATTAAATATTTAACAAGTAAAAAAATATTGTTGGCCTTACTGTGACACTGTAAAGTAATAAAACAAGTTGTATCGTTATATCTAGACAGCATTTATATATATATATATATATATATATATATATATATATATATATATATATATATATATATATATATATATATATATATATATATATATATATATATATATATATATATATATATATACATATATATATATATATATATATATATATATATATATATATATATATATATAGATAGATAGATAGATAGATATAGTACGAAATTGAGAAAGGAAAATATTAAACTTTACTATTACTAATAAATTGGAAAATATTCTTCACAAAAGTATCTTAATTTTTTACTATTTTCAGTGATAGAAAAATTATGTTTCAAGAAAATACTTGTGTTTTGTTCATGTTTCCTTAATTTATCAGAATTGTATAACATACTTTAATTTTAAATAAGACTTTTGAAGTAAAAAAATGGATAGCAAAGAAATAAACACAAACCAATCAATTTGTATTAAATTACAAGAGAAAAAATACAGTTCGTAAAACATTTGAAGGTTTATCAAAAATCCAAGTAATAGGAAATAATTTCAAATGCAAAATAATCTACTAGAATATATTAAAAATTTTTAACATTTTATTAAATGCTCTGAGATATTTAATAATTAACAGAGAGAGGGAGAGAGAGAGAGAAACTTTAAATTCTATAAAATATAAAATTAAAGATATTTAAATGCTTAAAAAATATATAAGAATTAATTAAAAGTAGATAAATATCATATTATTATTGTAAACTAATAAAAATAATATGTAAATCTTTCTTCTGAAATATAATAAATGCTATAGAAACTTAATCACTTTAAGATAATATTTGCAAATAATACAGTTGATAGAGTGATTCTCTATACTTTATTCCTAATGTTGATTTTAATATTTTTTATTATATTAGAAATAATGCTTAGGAAATGTAGAATTTCTTGTCAATTTAATGACTTCATAATAGTTATTATAAAATTTCAATTTTTACAATGCTATTAATTTGTTTTAATAATACATATACCTAAAAGTATATTAAAAAATGCTTAAAACATAAATTCCTAACTTAAATAGTTCCAAACGTATAATTTTAAATTCTTTGCTCTTTTGGATATTTATCTTTATTAATATAAGTAACATATTCAATTAGTAAAGCACTTTTATGTTTTATATGAATACTATAATATTTCAGTAAAATAAATGCATTTAAAATGTTTTACATTATTAAATAAAATTTTACTATTTACATAGTAAATAATTTATTCCTTTCTTAAAGTCAATTCACACAACATTTCTATAGCTATTTCAGTAAATGTTCTATATTTTCACATTTGTTGTTTTATACTCTTTTGTTTAAAAATGTACAAATACAATTTCAAAACAAATTTACTATGTCAAAAGGGTAATGAAATATATTATTACTATAGATAAAAACGAAAGTGATTTTCAAAGTAAACTTTTTAAAAACTGTTAATAAAACCTTTATAAGAAAGATATACACCTAGTTATCGTAGCAAAATAAAGGAAAATACATACTAACATTCTTTTAGGCACAATCTTTTCACGTTAATTGATAATTTTAATAAAGTATAGTTTGTGACACGAAAAAAATTTATAATTACAAAATAAGAATAAGTGTAAATAATAACACACATACCCTTCAGGAAAAATCTTTTATCTTAAAATCACGAAGAAAAAAGAATTAAAAAATTCAAGTCTTCTTTTTTAAATGCTTAAATGTTTTGTTTACGCCATGTGCGGTCAACCATCGAACCAAAACAACTTGGGAAAATCTGAAACGTTCTAGTTTTTGTAAAAACATTACAGATTCAAAAGAACTGAATGAAAAGATACACTGTAAAAACAGAAGAGTGTAGTAACGTATCGACTTGTTTTGTAATTAATTTTTTTCCGGTATTGTTTACAAAAACTTCAAAAGGACAACATATTCTTTCTTAAGACTTTATTCTTACTGCTTTAATTTTTTTATTTTTTTTAATTTTTAAAAATTTAAGTAAATTGAAAACACATTTTGCAATGCTATAAAATGTTTTTAAGGAATTGTTTTATCTTGTTGTTCTAATGATTCAAAGCTTATAAAAGTAATGATGTATTGTAAAAAAATTAATTTTTATCACAAAAGTTGCGTATGCTTTGTTTGTAATTAATTTATTACTGAGTTATATCATTTACGTCTATTAGTGATTTTTGAATGGTTTCTTATGTATATTTTACTGGAATATACTTTATATATAATTAAGTTTGAAACATAATCCTACTTTATATAAAATACTAATAATAACAGCATGAAAATTAAATTGAAATTAGAAAAAAAAAAAAAACTAAATTTATTTTAATATAAACGTAAGATAATTTTGAATCCATCAGAAATCAATGCATTTTAGTAATAACAGTGTTGTAGAGAATAACATTTTATATATTTGTAAACGTAAAACACTATAGTGTAAAACTATATATATTATGTAAAGAATTTTTAAGATTTTTTAAGAAAACAAACATACTTTATTAATTTATATTAGCACTACAAAAAATAAAGCAGAAATTATATTATTTAAGAAATTACTTCTAACAAAATAAAGTAAAAGTTGTTTTGTGTGTTGTCTTATAAGTTTGATTTGAAATAGAAAATTAATATCGTTGCTTTAAAATTATCTGTAGTTTGCAGTTTTTACTCATTTATAAAATTAAATAATAGTGTTTGTAATGAACTGTGTGTGTTTATTAGTTAATTAATATTTTACTAAAGAAGCATTTTAATAATTGGTTTTCATTGTAAATTTTTTCACATGCGGTTTGAATCTGTTTTTAATTTCATAAATACGTCATATCTAAATACGTAACAAAAGTATTAAATATTTCAAATTTATAATTAATCAGGTTATTAAATATGACTTTATTTATAAAATCAAAAACATTGTATTAAAGCGAATTAGTAAACAAAATAATTATTTTTCATAAATATTAATTTGCTTTGTTTTTTTATTAGTTTTCCAAAACGAATCCTGTTTATTTTTAACTGTAGGCAAAGAAAAAAATTCTCAATTAGGATAAGAAATTTTTAAAAAGAGAAATATATAGCTATTAATTAAATGAATCAAAAACTGATTATAACAGTCAATTTTTAAAACTTCTAATAAATCGAAATATTATATTACCTTTTACAATATTTGTATTTCAAGTGAGGTTTTCTTTTTGTATAAAGTAACTAAACATTATAAAGTAAATAATAATATCAATCAAATAAATTAACTTACCGTGAAGTGACATTTTATATTTCTTTGCCAATATCTCGTGCAATCAACTGTAGTTAAAGTTCAATGAATCATCAACACCTAAGAAGTAATGACAGTTCTATGACCCATTCACAGAATGTTCCCAATTTTATCCTGTTTTTTATTGTCTATATGTTTTGATTACGTTTCTAAATTAATTATTTCAATAAGATACAATATTTGATATTTTCAATTTACTGTGAGTATTTATTTTATTCTAATACACGATACGAACTAGAAAGTTCAATGATACTTTTGAAATAAATTGTTTTTATTTTACATAAATTAAAAAAAACAACAGTTAACTTTCCGTCATTGCAGTATTCCCGATAATATTGAAATTTTGGAAGAGCTCCTTAGAAAGCTTCACGCTCTTAAAACACGTTACCTACAACTGAACATCTTCCGATTCTCTTGGCGAACTCTATATCCGTCAGCGCCAATCAAGTGAATATATTTTCATTCTTCTGAACTTGTTCCTTGAAAGAGTGATTTAAATTTACTTTTTCAAATGCCGCCAAATCAAAAGAATACTGTTTAAAAAGATTGCCGTGGGTTATAAACTTCCTTTTTGTATTTGACTTTTTTCTTTTTTAAGGAATGCATGAGCTGTTCCGTTAAATCAGTAGAAAACCCGCTGGTGACCTCTGGCGAGTACTCTGGAAGTGTGTTGGACGCTGAAAATAGGAAGAGGCGCTTCATTTCCTAGTTCCGACTCATTTTCTTGTTGCAGGTTTCAAACGAGATTTAGTGCACCGATTCTTAACAAGTATTAGTCATAATTTTTTTTTGTTGGTAAAGTAAACTTTAAGGCATTAATAATGTAAAAAAATATAATTTGTTTAAAAAAGTAAAAAATTGATCTATTAATTTATTATAACTAAATTTACATTTGTTCACACATAAAAAATAGTATGACTTAAATATATTTAAAAAGGCTTTCATTATTTGAAATTATAAATATTTATTTTTATAAAAGTTAAAATTTATAATTCCCAAGTAAAACGCTCCTCATTTTAAATGAATTCTTACAAGTGCTTTAAAACTTTACTTTAAGTTAAGAAATCATTGGCATAGCTAAAAATATAATCATGATTTTGAAATATATTTTAAATCTTCAAACGTAAAAACAAATTTCTTTGTTTTATTTGGATATATTTTAGTTTTGAATTTAGTACTTAAATGTACATGATAAAGATATTAAATGTTGGATTAAAATTTATATTTTAAAATATTTTTACATTTCTATCAGATATGAAATCAAAAGATAAATATAATCTATTTATCTTATTAAAAATCGTTGCTCTTTATTAACGAAATTATCTTGATTTCATATTTATATTCTTAAATATAAAAGGAATGTATTTAAATAATCAATATTCACCAATGTTGTTATTGTCGTGTGACAAGTGCAAAAAGAAAAAAAGAAGAAAAGGTAAAAAAGACAAATCATATGGGACCAAAGGCATGGAGCACTGCCCTGGCCAAATCTTCAGCTTTTTCCGCATAAAGATGTCATAGCAACCGTTGGGGTCAATGTTGAAGAGGGTCGAGGCAACAGAGATGCAGTTGAAGAGATGCCTCGGATCCAGTGCAAAATATTCATCAATAAATTTATGTAATAAAATAATTTGTGCTTAAAAATTAACTACAACAAACGTATTACTTAAATTTATTCTATTTATTTAATATGTATTTAAATATGTACTTAGAAATACCTAATTAAATATCAGTTTAAAATAAAAATGCACATAAATAAAATCTAAATAATATTGACTTCTATTACAATAAAATGAAAATACAAATTTAAGAGTAAAATAAAAAAGATGTATGAAATTTATATGCGTACCTATAATAAAACACTTCGTTAAAGAAAATCTGCCTATTGCTTATGTTATATATTATTTTAAATTTCTTATCTATGAAAATTCTGAAAGATTCATTTCAAGAAACCAGGTATCATCACTAAGACTATAACTTCAATAGAAAATGCCCGTTTGACTAGCTGTTCGATAGAAGAAAGCCAAGATTCATATTTGAACTCACTTAAAGCCTCTCGCTGCGTTCGCGATGCGCGCAATTTTAATTTCTTCCTTTGAAGTGTTATGTCAAGGAATCTTTCAACCATCTAATTGGCTCATGCAGAATCATGTCTTCATAGGGAGCCTATCCGGAAGTGAGATTCAGTGTTAAGTGAATAAATAGAGGATTTTGGAGCCGTGAAGGCCAAGGTTATTCTGTCAATAAAAAATGCTCAGCAAATGTGTACTTTTCAAAAGTTGAAATCTTTTTAAAACTATTGTGTATAAATGCCTATTTGGTTGCTTTGCTGATTTCAGAACAACAATGTGTCTGTCTGCTTTATGAGAATTTTGAAACACTTTATTATTTATATATAAGACTAAAATATTCTGTTTCTTTCGTATATACTGAAATATCATTAAAAATCAAAATTTATTTAAATATTTTATTTTATCTTTTTATCAATGAAAATTTATTATTTTAAGAACTTAATATTTGTAGTTAAATGGTTGATTAATCTGTATGATTCTAAGAAGCAAGTTTTTATTTGGTTTTTTTTAATTAATTGAAACTAGCTTTCTTCGCTAAGTTCATTTGCTTACTATTTTTTAAAAATAATTTATCTTATGTATATATGTATGTATAACTTTTTAAATGTATACATAACTTTTTAAAACTACGAATATTACAACTCAGAAAAGAAACTGTACATTTTGAAAAAAATATTTTGTATTAGTAAAAACATTTCAATAAAACCTAAATTTGAATAATCATCAACTTCAAATAACTATTTGCAAAAATGAATATAAGCAATTAAATATTATTATGTTCTTTTTTATCTGAACCTGTTTTCAAAGTAAAATAATGTTTACAAAAGTGACATAATATTGCAAAATTATTCACGTTGTCCAAAAATAGTAATAAAATTCAATTCAATTTATAAAACAGGAATTCGTTATTAAAACTGACGGAAATTTTAAATTATAAACAGCTTTAATATAGTAAATGTAAATTAAATTTGATCAATGATTAGTATAAAATGCTTTTAAATGGAATTTTATTCAAAATATTTTAAATATTTCTATATTTAAAAGAAATGTAGTGTTAAATATTAGTAAAATTTTGATAATCCAAAAATACTAAAGTTCATATTTTTTTATGAAGTTGATTAAAATGTAATATCAGACAATTTATATTTTTTATTACTTTATTCTATTTTTATCGTAAACAAGCTTTAATATGAATAGAAATTTAAAATAATGACATTTACTAACATAGATTTCATTAAAAAAATTACCATTTAAATTCACATTGCTTTCTTCTTGTTTATCATAAATTATTAAAATAATAATAATAATAAAACCGGGTAAATGTTTTCGACAAAGTAATTGCATTTTTTAAATATTTTGATAATGTTTAAGGTAAATTTACAATTGAAGAATTTTCTTTTCATTTTTATGACAAATTTCTTGTTTTAATTTTTGATACTAAGTTAAGTTTAAGAAATATATTGCATTGTCTGTAAATTAAATAGAAATTGAGCGTTCCGTTTAAAAATTAGGGCATTCATATATCTCATATTATTTAAAGATAGTATGCAATTTCTATTCATCATGGAAAAATAAATTTAATTAATATATTATGTATACAATATTCAGTTATTAAATGAGCTAAGTACTAAGCCCATTTCGTATGTAAAAATTAACATTTTATTGGAACCGTTAAATTCCATCTATTGTAGTAATGTTACTTAATTATATTGTTTAAAAAACTATTTCTATGTGTTCTTATGAATAAGTAGCTAAACAAAGTGGGCACAACATTTTGAAAAGTAAATTAAATATTTTTAATTAACTTAAATATGAGAAATTTACAACCGAAAAATACAGGTGTCTTCAAAATGTCTATTTTTTTATGTCTAAAAGATTATGCAAAAATTAAGCTACAAAAAGATTAACTTATTTATAGAGTAAAGTAACTTATGTATTTTTTACAATGGGAAAGTTCTCTCACGATTTCTTTTTACAGTTAAAATAGCTTTTCCTTTTTAAACATAATTAATTATTGATCATTTTTCCAACTTTGAATCTTTTCTTTATGTTTTGCGTTGATATTTAACACAGTAATTGTTTTATTCAATATACATTATTAAGATTTTTCTTCTTAAGAATATATAAAGAACATTGCTTACAGCAGGAAGATGTCGAGCACTAGTGAATTAAAATCTTGTATTCAATTGCTGTGAATATCGCCAAATTTACCCATACCAAGTGCAAAATCGATTACTGTCTTCATATTCTCAATGTCATAAAAAGTGCCGATATAAAATTGTAATGAAAATAGCCAAAAACATTTCCTATTTATCTGTCCATTAAAGTTATTAATTAAATCTGTCTTGATTATTTTATGAGTTTTTAAGTATTAAAATGTACCAGACGTTTTATAGATACACTACTAATGAAATTATCTTCTACTTATTATAACTGAAAATTTGAATCATAAGTATTTTATCGATCAAAAATTTTCAAAATTTCAAGTATATCATTAATTTATTTGAATTTTGATATAAATAATTACAAAACATTAGATGATTACATAACAAATTAAAACTTGAAATAAAGTGTGAACACAGCATTTACAAAGGTGTATTAAAATACTTAAAAATTGCATTCACATTTGCATAAGTACATCAAAATAAAAGTACCAAACATTGAAACACGAAACAGTTTATATTTAATAATAACAGATTAAAAATATCGGTAACCATAGCAAATAACACTTACGAAAAATTTCAAGTTCATTTTATCTACAAAATGATTTTGTACCAAATTTCCATTTGTGAGTGACGACATATAAAAGTTGCTTGAAGACTTTGTGCAAACACAACTCATATATGGTCACACGTCGTTTGGTCGAAATCTTGTTAGATAAATACACTGGTAATTATAAAAAGCACCACAAGTTACGTGGAAGCTGAGTTACAAAGCCATTAGTTGCTTTTGATCTTTGATTGCTCATTAGTAACAGTTTCACTAGCTGATGCTCCGTTGTAGTTGACGCCATTATCCATTTTGACTCCATTCTTCTGAGATTTGGTGGGTTTGAATGAAGTCTGGTAGAAATTGTAGAACAGAATAAAGAAAAGGACGGCAGCCACGACATTAATGTATATGCTGGTTTTAGCTGCTGTGCATCCAAAGGCAGGCATAATCACCATAACAAAGAACAGGATGAGAATAAATTGAGCCTATAAAAAGTTGTAAAATATTTTTGTTTTTGTTTTAAAAATTATAAAAAAATCGCTTTAATATAACACACCAATACAATAAATAAGAAACAGAGTTAAAATGAAATTGTTGAGAAATGTGATATAATCCTTTTATGTAATGTCAGTATAAACGCTGAAACTTGTCACGCCATTGTGAATAACCTAAGAATCAAAGGTGATTATAAGGCGTTCGAACATCTGACGCGTACTGCCATATGCAAGAAATGCTTTCATATATAGTGGGCTATCAATCTTATATTGCAAGGGAGGAAATCAATAATTTTTCTAAGCCCTCATTTTGTTTGGTAGGCATTTAGAGAGCAGAAGTACTATATTTACCTCCCGATATTTATCATGCAATGTTTATGTAATGAGTGAAAACTCCAGGGTTAATGTATCAAACCTTGGAGTTTTCACTCTAAAAATCATGACTTGTTACTATGTCATTAAGAGTCTACTGACACATACTAATGCTTTTTAAGATTAACATTCTAATATTACAACTTGAAACTGAACAATATAACATTGATACATAATATATTAATACAAAACATTAACTATGAAAAAATTCTTGTAAACAAAGTAATAGCAGATCAAAACTTAATGCACGAAATAAGCTGCAATAAATACCATATTTTATGCTTTATTTTTAAATTTAAAATATGTGATGAATAACAAAACAAACATGAATTGTGTAAATTCTTCTCAAAAATGCAATATTTACAATTGCACCTTAACTTAGCAGCTCTTTAAATTAAGATGCTAAATCTAATTTATCTTTGTTTCTTTATATTGCATTATAGACATTTGAGAAAATGTAAAAAAAAATGCAAGCGTTTTCTACTAAAATTTAAATTTAAAAATATTTAATGTAATTGGAATATTCAAGATAAATTTTAATCTTTCACTTTCTCGAGTTAATGGGAAAATTAAGTTTTCTTTAGATTAGAGTAAGGTAGAAAACTTAATTAAATTATAATGTAACGTACAAACTGTATAACTATATCTTCTTAATATAGACAAATTGATAGAGATCAGTACCTTCTAGTTCAAATATTTGTGAGATCAACTTTTATCTGAAAATATTATGTGGATGTTTGACGTGGTTTGGAGTCCACTTTTAATTGCAAAATTTAGTCTAACCAGTTCTTGTGAACAAAAGGTGATCGTAGAGTGATAAGCAAACTGAATCTAATTGATCTAATAATGAAATCGGGGGCAAAGTTTTGAGAATATTAATAATTAATGTACTTACTGCGCTTATTAGTAACTAAGGGCATTTTACCCGTTACGCTTGAGTAAATTTTAGAATTATACATGAGACTATCTATGAGAAAAATATTTTCATTATCTAACATATTAGCAGTTGCAAGATAACGTTTAAGAGAAAACACCATGAAAAAAAAGACTCACAGATTTATGAAATAAACACAAGGAGAGACCTCACTAAAAGTATCACTTGCCTTAGAACCGGTCACTATTGAGATATAAAGATCCAGAGAGATGGCAACAGAACCTATCATCTCTGCATTAAATGCATTAATATTTCACAAACACCAAAATACATTTTTGACTACCATGCCTTTTTAAGATCTCTGGCTCAGCTCGGGAAATTCTCCCCCTCGACATCAAAAAGTGCATATACTCCGAAATATCAACGAAATGGCCAGCTGTGTTCTGCACACTCCTGGTCATCTATAGTTATCCCCTGGATACGACACCAACCAAAAAATCACCGTATGAGAGATATGAGATAAATGAAATGAAAAATAGATTTGTCAATCATAAAATGGAAGCCAGATTTCATTAATTTTTAGAAAGATGCTAAGAAATAAAGAGATTTATAAGAATGGGAACTATTTTTGACATTCTTATAAATCTTTTTTTCTCACAGTTTTATGGAAATACTTGTTAATAAATAAATTAATAGCTTTTTCAAATTTAACAAAATGTTTTTAAAAAGTTTGAACTATTTATGATAATGAATGTTCTTGTATCGCTAAATTAATTTTATCACCTCAAAATTAATATTTCCCTTCCTTTTTTTCCAGTATTTGACAAGGACTGGAAGGTGAGATAGCGTGTATCTACTTTCCACCCTTAAGACTTCGCTAGCGAGAATAATTCATCTCTTATCTGTATGCATCAGAAATTCGCACTGTTAAATTTATCAATCCGTGTTCCTTTTCCACGGTTAGTAGCGTTTCGCTTAAGTAAGCATCAGTGACATGCATTTCTTATCGGTGTGATTTCTTCCATCTGTCACAAATCTCGATATTTAAGAGTATATGGATGATGCCTTGCGATTTCTTTTATAATTAAAAATGATTATTTAGTATTATAGAATTGGATTGGGTTATCATTTGCTCTGTAGACAGCATTTACAAGAAACCACTGAATGGCTTACATTCTTGCCTGGAGTTCAAATCATGAATTTGATTCCTATCTTTCTTGTAAATGCTTATAATGGCTTGGAATCTACATTAAATTTTAGGTTTCAGTCAAATATGACCTTAAGTGAATATAGTGATGATAGGGTAACAAACAGACCAAAATATTATAATGTAACCAAATATTAAACCAAAACCCTAATTCAAAAAATTTTATAGGCTAATAACCATTATATAATGAAATATTATACGATTTAGATTATTTTTTATCAAATAAATTTCTATTTTCAAATATTCAAGATAAAAATCAGATAAGGCAAACGAAATTCTTAAAAATATTTTTTTAGTGAATCATATATTTTAGTCCGACTGTTATATGTGAAATGTTACTTACCATTTGAGCGATTGTGAGGTATCTTTTCCACCATAAATATTTTCGTACACTAGGACCCATGGCAGCTAAGCCATAATAACTGTACATTACAATGTGAACAACAGAGTTGATGATGGTTGGATATGCCTGGAAGCCACCTACAAATTTACAGTGATGAATACATTAAAATTAATGGAGTTCAAATTATTTAGTGAAGTTCTTTCAAATATGAATTTATCATTATCAGCTGAAATTCCAAATATACAGTTAAATTCATTTAAACATTAAAGTAATTATATATTTAAATATAATCAACAGAAAATAAATTGCAACAATATAATCAAAACAATTTTGAAGGTTTAAAAGAAACATTTTTATGTAAATAGTTATAAAAAACCAGAAATTAAGTATAGAATTTATTTAAACGATGATTTCGTTTTCTGAAAGTTTATCGCTATTTGGTAATAAAATTAAAATTTTTGAGATTTCTTGCAAGATTTTCTATAGTAAACATTGATTTTCTCTATCAGAAAATTTTAATTTATAGAATAAATATTTTTAATTAAACATGTTTATAATAACAATCTAATAAATTATAAAAAAACGAAATAGAAATAAATATTGTCTGCGAGATTTAAAGTCAATAAATCGCAAATTTAAAACGGAAGTTATAAAAGCAAATTTAAAATTCTCATTTTTATCAATATGCACACTAAAATTATGTTTGCGATAAAAAATAAGTTATAATTGTGATTGTTTTCACAGTACAATCTTAATTTTTTCTAAACATTACATTATAAGCTATTGATTATATGTTCTAAACAATACATTATAAGATACTAGAATGTAGTATTTAGAATAAAATTTATTGTTAAATACTTATTAAAATATAAATAAAATAAAAATTTTTGAAGTCAAAAATAAGAATAAATAGTTGCATATTTTATTCAGATCATTTTCTGCAGTTTAGTATAGTTTGATTATAACTTTGATCACTAATGAATACTATCCTTAATGACATTAAATATAAATGCACGTATATATAGCCAGACTAACAATCGAATGGTTAGCACTCTTGATTCAGTTCAAGAATCCGAGGGTTCGAATCCCATATTGGGCATGGATGTTTGTAGTGATTTGGAATCCACTTTAAACCGTAGTTTCAAGTCTAATTGGCCCTCATGTGCAAAAACATGAACGTTGAACAAATCCAACAAGAGCGTACATATGTTATGTTTATACGAAAAAAATGATCAAATTATCAATTTTTATAGGTTGCAAAGTAGTGAAATTTATAACAGCCCAGGTGTTTAAACCATTATATGTAAAATTAGCTGTATTTTCTATTATTTTTAATATAGAAATACCTATTTTAAATACATTAAAGCAAAGCTTCAAAAGATATTATCAATAACATCAATGTTGATTGAATTAAATCAATTCTATACATGTTATTCTCAGAAAATTTATTCAATAAATTTTTTTTTTTATTTAAAATATGCTATGATAATTATTTTCGAGTGTATTGGCTCTAATTAATACATTTCTGGCCTTATTTTCCTTTGATACTCAAATTTACAAAATTATTTTTCTATATATATATGTGTGTGTGAAAACTTGTCAAATAGTTCCTGTTTTTCTTAAAAATTTAAATGAGAGTATATGCAAGTTTGAATATCACCATATACCAAAATAATAGAATTGTTACAAATTATATGCTCATTAAAAAATTTCAATATACTATTTTCTTTAATACAAAGCACAGTAGTTAACATTAAATTTTTCTTTTTCTGAATTACAGCTTCATAGACAATTTGGATCTAATTCAAAGGAAGTGATTATACTGAATTTTGAAAAAATATACATAAATTGTTGGTATATTTACCTTCAGTGAGTAATATAATATATAGTCCAATAAAAAAGTAAGTAAATTTAAAACACAAAATTAATTCATTATCAAATCAAATCATTTCAGCCAATGATTTTGAGACAAATAATTGTTAAAAATATTTACTCCGTTCAGTTCTGAAGAATACCCATCCACAAAGAGGTAGAACAAAATGATGAATGACGTGTAGATTTGTGATGAGTTTATCTTTTTTTCTTAGAACAAAGAAGATCTGCAGATGTAAAGCAAATGTAATAATTAATTTATGGAGTAATTATTATAAATTCAATAAACGTGCGGACATCAAGATAGGAAATCATTGTCCTTAAATAGAGTAATATTTATTTCTAACAAAATCATGAAATTCTAAGAAAATACAAGGTATTTTTTAGATTTGAAAATTTAAAATTAGCGTTTTGCATTAGCACAATTCACGAAGGTGTGTGTTTGTGAGTAATTATTTAATTATTTTAAAGTACACACACATTTAAAGTAAAAATTTTTCATGCATATTATTATTTTTGTTTTCTTGATTTTGAATATAATTGAGTGTTATGATGTTTAATATTACATAAGATGAAGAATGCATTATTATTTTTATTAGATGAAGAATGCATTATTATAACAATTAATGCCTAAAATAAAAAACATATATTTTTGAAAATAAATTTTTTAATTTAAACTTTAATCTGTTGGAAGTCTACTCAATGACTTATAAAAAGAAATTTACATTATATATTTATATTTTAAAATTCAAATCATTGTGAATGGAATTAAATTTCAAAAACATTTTTCTTATGTGGATAGTTATAATTAATTTATTATTATTACTAAAATTTTTATATTAAGTAATTTAAATATAAATTTCGGAAAACTTAGAAAGAAAATAACTTTTCCTATTTTAGAATCTAGCGAAATTCAAAATTTTAAACAGATTTACATTTATATCAAGTTAAGAAACCTTTATTAATATGTTGATTAGCGGATTTATTATGATACTTTAAATACAGTAAAATATAATGAATAAATTAACAAAATATGTGTGTATCAAATTATCAAACTAATAATTATTATTATTAGTATAAAGCCTCTTCCTGTTTAAAGTTTTAAATATTATATATATATATATATATATATATATATATATATATATATATATATATATATATATATATATATATAAATATATATATATATATTAAACTTAATGACTTAAATTATGTATATATTATCATATACATTTTTGGAAATACATCACAAAAATGAATATGATGTGATGTGTATTACTATATACGTAGATGTATATTCATACATCTATGTATATACACATATTTAACTTACAGAAATATCTGCAATATATTTTTCATTTTAAAAATATTGACTCGTTTTAGCTTGTTAATAAAGTTTAAACCATTAATGAAATGGGTTAACTTACTTTAAGGCTATGTTAACAAGATTTAGATCTTTTATATTTTGATAATAACGTAATCTGCCTATTATAATATTTTTATGCAGAAAATGTACAATTATTTCTATTCTTATAAAAGAGTAATTTCATTAATTATATTTAATGTTTTTTAATTTACAAAACAGAATATATGGATAGAAGACTTTTCTTTAGGTAAGAGAAGAATATTTATTGTTATAATAATGCCACAACATGCTTTGTTTTAATATAAAATAAGTGACAGTAATATTATGTTATTATTTAAAACAATATTTTTATAGGAATCTTAAAAAATGTTATACACATCAAATAATTGATAAATAAAAGAATGTTCATACAGTTATTAAATACTAAGAATATGGCTTATTGTCTTGTAGATTTTATCAAACAAAAGAAAAATTAGCATACTATTGTTATATTTACCGAAAATTAAAATAAACTGATATTTTAAGGCATTCCAAATGCTAATTAAAAATACTTATAATTTATTAAACTAATTGGTTAATTATTACTTAGTGAAAATATCTTAACTTAGTGATGTAAAATTAATTTATAAAAAACCAATGAAACATAATAAAAAAGATATGTAGTACACAAAATGATAATTAATTAAAGAATAGTTAAAAAGATATTGTATGTAATATATTCCATTATTACATGTAAAATATTCCAGCTCTTATATATTATTATATGTAAAATATTTCTAAGCAATTATTTAAGGAATTTTGTCTTACAATTTAACAAATTTTTAAGAGTATCTTTTTAAAAATTAACAAAATATGATTAATTGTTATAATTTAAAGAAAATAAATTTATTTTTAAAAGTGGTCCTTAAAATTGCTTTTTTTAAAATATTAAAATTTAAAACATAAATTTTTAATTGGAATGTTTTAATGAAAAATGTATATTTTTCTTAACCATTATACAGTTATAAGTAAAAAATATATTTCATGATTCATAAATAACAGAATTTTTATAGATATGATCTACAGAAATAAATGAAAAAGTTTTCACGTTAGAGAATTATCTATTCTTACGGTATCCAGAAACTCCACATATTTCAGGATGTAGATTACCCAACCACATGTTGCCATCTAATAAAAATGCAAGTAATAAATTAATATTTAGTAAAAATCGAACAGAAATTCAAATTTTAAGGTTATAAGGATATTTTTCTAATTAATATCAAAACATACCCAGATTTATTTTTGTATTTTATTATTTCAAAATATGATAGTATGAAATTTGAATTATTTAAAAGTATTTTATTATTTAGAGTAAGAAATTTTAATATGGAAAAGAAAAACTAAACTTCTGGGTACCTAACATTTCCTATTAGTTTATTTAAGACCTGAAAAATAAAAATTACTGAGCACTTTCATAAAATTTTAATTAAAATTATTTGTTTTTAAAATAACAAGCTTCTAAAAATAAATATTAAAATAAATATAAGAGGATTATCTAATATATTTATGAAAGTAAAAAATAAATAAATAACACAAAATAATCATTACTTCAAACGACGCTTAATAGCATTTAAATTGAATCGGTAAAATCTTTTACCAAATTTTAAATTCATAAAATTATGTAAATATAAAAATTTAACCACCAATTTCATATCGGCATGAACGTTTTGGAGCACAAATTTTAAATGATGTAAAGTTTACTTTGAATAAAACAACATTAAAAAATTGTATTAAAAAATCTTTTGATGTAAATTCTATGTATAAATTATTTGGGACAAAGAATTGTTGATGATTAGGATTTTGCTTTACAATAATTCTATCATGGTAACATTTCTATAGTCATTATTTGGAAAGATCTTCTAAAAGATAAAAAAAGATATCTGCCATAAAATATGCAATGATTAATAATATTTGTAACATTTCATGGGGATTGCACTATTTTAACACAAACTGTCACAATTTTAGGGAAAAATTATACATTGTTTTTCATCGCTTAATAAAATGACAAGTATTTTGTGATTATAATTATTTTAAATATTAAGAATTTTTCTTTTTTATATATAAGAGTGTTTTTTAAGTGGCGAATAAAGTTTCGCTTATAACATGCCTACAGGAATGAATTGTTTATTTTAGCAATGAGTACATTAGTTTGAATTTTTGTTCTCATAACTATATATATATACTCTTTATGTTTTCTAAATAATTTATAAATTTTCTACTGTTTTCCTCTACCAGAGTCTTAATGATGACATGTTGAACTAAATTATACATACATAAATATATGCGTGCTTTATGTATTCAAATAAAAAATTATACTATAGAAAAGCTATTAATTAGTATACAAAAATATTAATGAATATATACGTAACAGAAGAAAATTATTCTGTCGTGTAATTACTTTTACTAAAGAAATCACATTGTATAGAAGCAATATCATACAGTTATGTCTAAATTTAAATGTCAGTCAAAACAACTTACAAAAATGTAACGATATGAGAATACTTACGGTGTAGGTACAGTCGTTTAATTTAACAGAAGTATTTTTACACAATACACTTGTATCAATTTTCCTAATGCAGTTAAATACCTAGAATAAATGTTTCAAAGAGTATATATATGTATATATATATATATATATATATATATATATATATATATATATATATATATATATATATATATATATATATATATATATATATATATATATATATATATATATATATATATATATATATATATATATATATATATATATATAATAAAGTAATCAAAAATAAATAAACAAATAGTGCTCTTTCTGAAATCTATGAATTTAGTTTTTAATTTTCAGAATGACACAAAGATGATTTATTACAGTGTAATTAAGTTTCATAAAGTTCATCAAATGATCAAAACATTTATTTTATAAACTAAAACTATTATTCCTTTATCCAAGCAATCAATACTCATGTACCTGAATTTCATCATAACATTCTATATAAGCCATTAATACTAATGATTACAGTAAAGCAAATTTTAATTTGGGAAAAAAATTATGAATATATTTATTTCAAATAGTACATATTGAAAGTAACTACATGAATAAATCACAGGAAATCTTCGATAAATCAGTTTTGAATTGATGAGTAAAGTCAAAAATTTAGAAAGCAGCATTAATTGCTCAATGAAATTAATATACAAACAATACATATTCATTGAGCAGATGTTGTTTAATATTCCATTTTAAACATATGATACCAAACTACTAATGATGCCGTGATCAATTTGATGAACCATTATAAAGCATCCTTATTTCAAATAGAAGAAAAACAGAGAAATGAAATATTCATAGAGAAATTTTAGTAAGTACGTTTTACATTCACGAATTCAATAAATGCTAACTGGGATTAATATATTGATTGTCCATTTTAATTAATACCTAAGACATAAATGTTGATGAAGATAAACTTTATCATTTATTTAGGCATTTAATTCCAAACAACTAATAAAGAAAATATAAATTAAGAAGAAAATTAAAAAGTATTCATTTCCAACACAGAAGATATAAAGAATAAATTGATTTATCACTGAAACTCTAATAAAACTAACTTTACATTGACGAATTCAATGAATACTTGAAGAGAAAAGCATTGATTGCTTTGTTCAATCAATGTCTAAGACAAAAATATTGATACAAATGAATTTTATGGTTAAGTTTTACTAATTTCTTGAAAAACTAGAAATAATGCAAACACTAGTTTGATAAGAAATTAAAATATTTATATCAAAAGCCAGAGTTTATAAAAAATTTTTAAATTAATTATTGAAAATTCATAGTAAAATTCTAACTGTTGAATTCAAAGAATATATTTCCAAATACAACCTTTCATTAGTGAATTTAATAAATATAAGAAGAGGGCATGAATTGATATATTTTTTAAAGGCAATATATAATATTTGTGAAAAACTTTTCTTAAATATTAATTTATTTTGATTATAATCATCAATAACTGAGTTTTTAAATTTTTACTTTTAGACTTCAAGAAACTTTTAGTGAAATAAAATAAATTATTGATAATATGATTATTAATAAGTTAGTTAAATTAAAAAGAATTATTTATTACATATGAAAAAATATTACAAGACATATGTTAATACGTTCTGATACTTGATTCATTTATAGCTAGAAATTAACAAAATATTTTACTTACGGTAGAAACGCATGCAGTGTAAACTACTACAAGAAACATGTTGTAAGCCACCATCGTTTTTCTAAGCTCAAATGGTTTTCTATCTCGCATAAAAGAAGGCAAAATTACTTTGATCGTTAATAAATACATCAAGCACAAACATATTGGCCAGAAATTACTTTTTATAAGGAACCATTCTTTTAAGACTGGATCTAAAAAGTATAAAAAATAATTAATTCCAGCATTAAAATTATCAAATTCTTTCTGATAAAACTTTTAATACTTTTTACACTTATATCTTTTAACAAAAAGTTACCAGAGTTGAAATACTTCTTGTTTTATTTTAATGAATTTCATAGTAATTTGATAAAATAAATTTTTAAAAAATTAGTATGAAATGATTTTATCATACAAATTACTATAAATTTATTTGTTTAAATAAATTTTTTTAAATAAAAAAAATTAAGAGATTTGAATGCATTATGTTTTGAATTTCCATATTATTTTTTTAATATTTATCAACATATAAGTCGAATTACATTGGATGTTTGTTTTGTACAAAGGTGAGAAAATTGTTTTTAAGTAATAATTTTCAGTTCCAATAAAGTTAAAAATGACGTAAGAAAAATAGTGTTGTTTATAGTAATAGCTTATAAAATTGCTTACATATTATTCCCAAAAATTGTATCTGATGATTTTAAACCAAAATATTCAAAATCACATATCATTGAAATTCACAAAATAATCTGGCACAGAAATTTAAAAACTCAAAATACAAGAAACTAGTGATTATTAGCATTAGATGAACTCTAACTACAAATTTTCATTGCACAGATACTCTATATAATTGAACATGCTTATAGTTAAGCCTTCTTCCGACTGATTGTACGTGCAAAAAAGAAGAAAAAAGGAAAACTATTTTCATTATTTTGAAGGGAAACAAAAATAGCCAAAATACTGACGACAGTTGTCAGTTGTGGTATTTATAGCACAAATCACCAGTTTGAATCTAGAAAAAGCGATTGATTTCTAAGGTGACATTATTGAGCAAGTGTATTAATCAGCAAAATACTGATGGCAGTTGTCAGTTGTGGTATTTATAGCACAAATCACCAGTTTGAATCTAGAAAAAGCGATTAATTACTAAGATGACATGATTGAGCAAATGGGACAGAGAGAAATAATACCATTCCTTTAGATCTGAATTTCTTTATTTCCATACGGGGCAGTTTGTTGGGTTTATTTTCCAATCTGCCAAGAGTTTTACAATTTGCTTATGCACGAAAAATAGGGATTGGAATGTTTCAAAAGAAAAACGTCATCAAGCATAAGCAACTCTTTTCGAAAGATTATTATCGAAATAGTTCTATAACAGGAAGGGTGCATTATTTTTGGTGCAGTAACTAGCAGATCACTCACCCCAAGTATGAGCAAAAAGCAATTTATAGTAAATAAAGGAACTGTTATTATTTGATCTGGATAAAAAAAAATAAAATAAGACATACAATGAAAATCAACCTCATAATAGGAAGCATCGTACGATAATGGAAATGTGAAAGGTGTTAAATTAGCTTTATTAAATTCGTTACTCTGTAATTTTAAATATGTAACTTCATTGGAAGTATAAATGTTTCCCATAAAAGAAAAATACCTTGAATTTTTTCCTTTTATAATCATTTTTATTGATTCGAGATCAAAGTGTATTTCTAAATTTGTAATTAGAAGTATTGAAATGTTTTAGAAATATGTCGAACATCTCCTATCAGTTTCTGAAATTTAAAATATTAAAGTTTCCTATATTTAAACAATTATTTTAGCTTCATAAACGTCAAATCTTTACTCAACATTAAAACTTATTTAAGACATATTCTCTAAATCCATATATTTTTCATCTTTGAAAAATGATTTTAGGTTCATTAACGATGATTCTTCATTTGATTTGCGAAATATATTTAAAACATTTTTTTCTATATTTTTGAAAAATTAATTCAACCTCTAGGAATGTAAATCTTTATTCGATATACCAAAGTACTTTAAAAATATCTTATTAGATTTTTCTCATATTTGTAAAAACAGTTTTATTCCAAAATAGAGAAATCTTCATTCGATATTTGAAACTATTAAAATTACCCGTACTAGATTAATTTTTTGTTCCATCTTTGAAAAATCATTTTGAAATCTGAAAAAGTTTAGCTGCAGGATCATTCGAAATACGAAGCATTTAAAACATTCCTTCTAGAGTGCTAGAGAATATTAAGAACATGAAATCTTATAGTAGTGTACAAACGAAAAATAAGAATAAGTAACGAAAGGAAGCTTTAATATAAAATCATTCACTGTAAGAAATAATAATTATACTGTAAATTATTTAATTAAAAGTGTAATAATGCTTTCGAATTATTTAATTAAAAGTATTTTCAAAGGATTCAATATTAATAAATAGCTTATTCAAATTATTTTAAATATATTTCATGCCATCAATTCTAACCACGTAATATTTAAAGAATAACTGAATTTTTTAAACAGAAATTGAGAATGTGTCCTTATTTTCATGTTTGTTAATAAAAGAGTATGACAAAAAATTTTATTACATATATGAATTTAATAATTAGTTTCTTGCTTACTACTTTTAAATCTAATGTATTTTGTGAAGTATTTATCTTGGTTATAACAATTTAAAATTTTGTTTTGTATAAAAATAAGCTCTATCTCTTGTAAATGTATCAATGTTTTAATCACATTAATTATGCTGCAAAATGAAAATACATGCAGGCGTTTTTCTGATAAATATAGTTTTTAATGAAATTATGTTAAATTTAAAATGATACGAATATTTTTCCTTTTTCTTATGCTATTTTTTGAAATAGTATCTTCATTTCCTTTAACAATATGATATTAAATTTGCAAAATGAGGAACATTTTTACTTACTGATTATTAAGTTTAATTTCATAAAATATTAATTTGTCTTTTTAATTTCAACATTTTTCATGAATTATTACTTTATTATACCTAATTAATTATTTAATGTGATGATGTCACACAGTATTGCACAGAATCCTTTTACCGATTTCAGAAAATGGTACTATTGAATAAATTAAAAATATTACTTTCTATTAAAACAAAAAACAATTATAAAATTTGTATAGAATTATAAAACATAAAAAAATATATTAAAACTTATAAAAAATTACTGAATGAAATACAGTATCACTGACCAGCTTATTAAAATTCATTTATATCAGCAACAATATTTCATAAGTTCAAATCAATTCTTGGAAGATTTATTTGTATAGTTAAAGGATGGGAACTGAATCATATATCTTAATTCAAATGATTAATTGCAGATATTATAATGCTTTGAAACTGTTCCACTGACCTTTATAATGGCCACAAGCCTATTCCTCATGAATAAAAGAACGTCCTACCGATTAACACAGTAGCATCTTGGTAGGTCATTCATACAAGTTTCAGCAATGTGTTGTTGTTTTTTTTACCCGACGCAGTCTAACAAGCTCACAGGAATAATAACCTTGAAATTATTTTAATCAAAGCTACTTATCTTTAATATGAACTTCCTTAAATACATGCCATCAAGTTCTCGTTAGTACTCTTTTGATATGCCATAAAAAGATAGGCAATCAAAAGAGTAAAAAACATTTCACTTGGAGAAGTACTCTTCTAGGGTTGTTAGTAGTCATTCAGATTGAAAAATTGCTCTCTTACATCAAGTGTAAGCCATTGTTTATTGTTATCAAAGCACAATTAAGAGTTTCACAATGAGGATCGAGTTTGTTTGCATGAAATAATTATCTTTCTATTTAAAATGCAGTCTTTTGCGTGAATTAAATATAAAACAAATAATTTATAAGTACGAAAAAACTCATAAGACATTTTAGTAAAATATTTGTAATTTTTAAATTTTTTTACTAGTCTTAGTAAAATGTATTATAGTTTTTATCAGCAAAAAATGCTAAACCAATAATTTTATTCTTCAAATATTGCTTCTTATTATTTGTCAAAATTCAAATATTGCTTCTTATTGCTTATTGTTCTTCAAATATTGCTTCTTATTGTTGAGTAAATTTATAAAACAATAATTTTGTTCGTCAAATATTGCTTCTTATTGTTGAATAAATTTATAAATATGTAGAATTATCACTTATACTTTATTCATTTGTAAAATGTTAACTTGTCCTATGGTTTACTTCTTATTTAATTCATTAATATTACAGAACAACGCCCTCTGATGGTTAAAAATTACTTTCACAGTCAGCCATATGAGCTTTAACCCTAGAAACTGCTGATGCTCGAAGATTTAAAAGTTGTTTTGTTCTAATGTTTTCGTATTGTGTTGTGTAATTTTTTTTGTGACATATATGTTGTTAAATTTAAAAAAAATGTTTAAAAAAATAGCCGTTCGATTATTTCGAATATCTCTGACACACTTATACTTTTTTTCTAAAACTTTATTTCTGGAATGCTTAAAATAAAATTTTTCAAAAATGCGATATACAATACCTTATTATTATTACAAAAATTGATGTGAACATATTTTTCAGATAAATACTTAATTTTAAAATGCAGTAAATTGGATTGAATAATGTATAATGTAAATCTAGAATTTTTTTTATATTTTTCATGGATTGTTTTCTTTATTTTTGCAAATAAATAAAATGTGTGTACTCAGTTGTAAGCAAATTCTTTATTTTACACATTAGAAACAATAAATGGTAAACAATATATGAATGCTTAAATACATATTAATTATACAGATTGTTCTAGAGAGTAATTTAGAATTATTCTTTTATATAAAATAGTAAAAATTTCAAAAATTACTTATATATTTAGGAAGACTTCTTTAACTAATAGATTGTTTATTTTCATAAAAAAATTTAAAATAGGTATTTATTTTTGTACAACATTAAACGTTAACTTGTGATTAAAGCAATTTATGATTAAGTCTTATGAAATTGTATATCAAGAGACTAGAAAAAATTAGCTTAAGCATACAATAGATAAGAATTTTTCATATCTACGCGCAATACATAATATTATTATAGTTATATGATGATATTTATATATTCTTAATGTTTTTTTACTGTAAAACAAATATTGAATACTAAAAAGATACAAAAGTCATGTCGTGTGCGTCAGGCAAAAGAATAAAAACTCAATATAGTATAATTGATAACCGTTCAAAACATTAACATTTAAAACATAAACAATCCAGGGAGATTAAAATATATGAAAAAAAATCATATTTTGTAATATTTTATTACAAAAAATTTGTAAAAGATCTTTTCCTCTCCATAAAAAAGAAACTTTTTATTGACATAAATAAATAACAAACATTTACTTTAACTTAATAAAATAAAGATTAATTATTTTAATTTGAAAAATATTTATAAATTTATTCAGAAATGTTTAATAGACGTTATAACTTAAAATTTACTTCAGTACTTAAATGTTTTTGTTAGTGAAAAGAAAAACTAATATTTTGCAAACAGCAAACAATTATAGACTTAATATTCTTACCTCCTGTGTTTAGATGTTCCCCTAAACTATCAAATATGCTCATAAGATTGAAAGTCCTTCTTTCAACGTAGTTAGCCATTTTTGCGTTTCTTAGTAGATTTCTAACTTAACTATCCTGAAAATATAAATAATTTTTCTCTTTAAAGCACATTTCATAAGCAGAAAATCAATGAAACATTTTTTGAAATATATGTAAAATCCTATAAGATTTAAAAATATTTGTTAAAAATTTGAAGTTTTAAAATTTACTATTGAGCTGAGCAGATCCTGTAAAAATTACTTAAATTTAAGAAAAATAACAGTATTTTTACTAATTTATTTAAAAATGATTTTAACAAATAAATTAAATTTTTTACTTTATTTATAAGTGATTTTAATTCAGTAAGTTAATTTAGATTGTTTAATTTAAAATAAATTTTTAGTGCAACATTTTATATAAAATTTATTTTTAAGTATAAATTCAACTTATTAGTACCTTTAAATATAAATTTTGTACATTAAATTACTTCTTTACGAAATTTATAAATGATTCAAATGCATTTATAAAATCGAAAAATTTAGTAAAAATAAATTTATCATTTAAAAAGCCTGAGTGAAAATTTATTTTTTACATTAATTTGAAACTTTTAAAATATATTGAGACTTTGTAATACGTGAATGAAATACAAAAATTTCTTTTAAAATCTGAATTCAATGTGATTAATTTATACATATCTATTGGTTTACATCTACTTATACCTCAAGTAGTTAATGTTACGTGTTTTTAAAATTCATATACAGATACGGGAAGTAAGAAGATAAGTTTATTTAAAAAAGAATTGATAATATTTAAAGGAAAACTTTTTTACTTATATTATATAGTATATCTTATCAATTTTGTCAAATAAATATTTCTGCTAAAATCATAAAACTCATTAATTTTTAATTAAAATAAGCTCATAATTTGAAATTCCCACACGTTAGTTTTTAAACAAATATTGTTTTCTGCATCATTTAATATATTACATTATTTAGCAGATAAAATTAATTAGATTTAATAATTTGATTATTTCTTTTCGATTGAGAAAAAAGTGGTTAAACATAGTCAGTTGCTTCGTAATTATGAACTATGATCGACATTTGATTTGACAGATTTCTCGCCAAGACCCAAACTCTAATGAAGGACATAGGATCATTGGAGCTTTTAATGTGCATAAATGTTCTCAACACTACTGATGAAACAAGTATGAAATCCGAAACTATAGAAGCACAAGAACAATTTTTGCAGTTAGACTACAGAGAACTTATAAGCAGTTTTTACTGTTAGCACAAGTGTGATTGAATTATTAATCCTTTTCCCGAAATGTATATATATATATATATATATATATATATATATATATATATATATATATATATAACTATATATAACTTTATATATATATATAAAAGAAACTTTTCAATATTATATATATATATATATATATATATATATATATATATATATATATATATATATATATATATATATATATATATATATATATATATATATATATATATATAATATTAAAAAGTTTCTTTTTTGATATGAGAATACATACCTGAAAGATTTTGCAATGGCGTTAAACTCAAACCAGTGATGTATGCTTTGTCATTATCTAAAATGTTTGTGACTTCTTGGATGTGCTACCGGATCGCTCGAATCAAAATTTTTAAATGGAGCTCAATGAGTTTAAAGTTCTCTTAAAAGTTGTCCAAAGAGTCCTTGCTCAAAACTGGTTGCAGACGATCTTAAAAGTCCAACCGAGAAGAATTAATTGCAACACTTTCAACCTTCATATCTGTGACCTTAACTCTTATATGAAATCTCAGTTGACGTCCCCAAGATTTGATTTGTCTTCCCCTCCGATAAATGTGGACAGTAGACCAAAACAAATGATTCATGACGTATAATACTTCTAGACGTATACAAATTATCATCCTTTGTTTTACTTTCTAAGAACCAAACAACAAAATGTCAAGGTTGGAATGTTGTTGGCTCCAAGTTAGAGACAAAGGAGATATAATAAATTGCTTCACACAATTAACACACTAGAAATCTTGGTTTAAGCTGCAGGGGTTTTTTCGCAACACAGAGGCAATTTAGTAGATAAAAAGTATATTCTTCATTTAATGAAATATCATTTTCATTATCAAGGATATGATACAGTTTTAATGGTATTATAAATTAATACTCGAGATAAAAGTCTTAATATAATAAGCAAATATTTTAATTATAAAATAAATATAGATTCTATATTTAAGAAAATATTTGTGAACAACTAATTTAAAGAAATGAAAAAAACGAATTTAGATTTTTGATGTGATTAAGTGTAAATAAAAAAATTACCGTGAACAGTCTTGAATAATTTAATATTCCTATGTTAATATTTCCAATCCACACAAATAAAGGTGTTATGTACACAGTTTTCACTTCCTTGTATAAATATAAGGAAGTGAATAATATAATAATAAAAAATAGGTTTCCATATAGGATTTTGAATATTATAGAAAATAAATGCATTGTGTATGTAGTAATGCACGAAAAAATTTGAGCGATGGAAGAGAGAGATTTCTTGCATACAGTAAGCAAATTAATATAATTTGAAGAACGTTTCCAAAAATATCAATGACATTACAAAATAAAATTTTCAGTGAAGGTTGAATCATTTTGGTATTTTTCTTAAAAAAATAATTTATTATTATTATGTTTAATGCTTAGTTGCTTAGTTTATTATTATTATTATTCTTAGTTGAAATAAGTTTGAAGGGAATGTAAGAAAGTATGAAACTGACTTTAATGAAAGATATTTCATGTTAATAATATTAAATAAAATGATGCGGTACATGCTTTAAAAAATTAACTGTTTTTTTAGAATTTGAGAGTTAATAATTATTTAAAATTAATGAAATCTAAATCATTTCTGTACTTTGGTACTTAATTAAAGTTCCTCATTTCCTCAGATTACTTACAGTAAATGTTATGAATTCAAAAATGAATAATTATTTTTATATTATAATTTAATTCAGAACTATTTTTATTATTACAATTCTATGTAATGAGTGAATACTGACATTGTTTTCAAAAGCACTTTATAAGAACGTATATTGTATAGTATTAAATAGTCTTTTAACAAAAATCTTTTTTGTACTTTTTTAAACTGTAATATTATATGAACCTAAATTGTTTGTGGAAAAAATGGGTATATTTTTTAATGAATATAAATTAAAACAATGTTCACACATTTTGAAAAAAACTAGCATTAATGAACTGATCATCCCAAAATTTCTGATACAAATTCTTTTATACAAAGCATGCAATTTATTAAATTTTCACAAATTCAATAAGTTTTATTTCTTAGATAAAGAGCAAATTTTGTGTGAATTGTAATAACTGATATTAAAAAAAATTGCAATAATAGGCAATAAAAAAATCAATATTTAAATTTCCCCCGAATTACGAATAATAATGCCACACTGGCAGTTGAAAATTTAGAGTTCATGTTTTAATTCAACCGTTCGAAGCTAATATAGACGTCTTAGACATAAGTGTTCGTATATATTTGTAAGCAATTGAAAACTGTAAGTTCTCATAAGCTTAGACCTTCTGTGTAAAAAGAGATCGTAGTGTGTGATTGTGGAAACTGATGTCCAGAGTAAAACCTAAATTAATAAAATTGAAATTATGATTTAAGAGAAAAGATCAAACAGAGCTGAAGACCATTTTCTGATCACTGTTCATAATTACAAAAATTGATTGATGGCTTTGATGCCTCTTTATGATGATGAGAATTCTGATGATGTGTATTGCCCTAATTAACAATCAATTCACAGTCCAAATTGTTTGATAGAATTAAACATTTTTCACAATATCTGTATTAACCGTTAAGCATGCTGCAGCTTCTTTTGCTTTATTTTAGTTTTCCGAATCTCAAAGAGATTTTATTAAGTCTATGCTATTGTTATTGTGTTACTTATGATATTTACCTTAGCTCCCACAGCCTTAGCAAATCATTTAAAGTGGCATCAAAGTCGATCATCGTAGCTTTGAGTAGTCTGATAAGCTACAGTATTCTATAATTAAGTCCATATGCAGAACATTGAGGTAAAAGTTTCGATTTCAACTTTACAAAGTCAAATAAACATTTTTAATGTGATAGAACGCAATAACACCTTTTACAACAGAAAGTACTGCTCTTCATCTTGCTTACAGTTTAAGCAATCCAGCCATATGAAGAGGGAGATTGTTTTAGTTATCCATTGTTGAAAGTCATTTGAAAACCATTACTCCAGCAAGATAATGGAATTACGTAAATGCTTCAAAAATATGTACACTCTCATATTGTTAACGTTTTAAATATATATATATATATATATATATATATATATATATATAAAGAAAACGTTAACATTATTGTTAACATCTTCTTTCAGCTAAGAATACCATAAAATTTTCCACATTTGGAACTATTATTCATAGATGTCCAGCGCAAAATATACCACCTGACAACATCAGCAAATTTCATGGAATCCTGATCTGAATTAGAAGTAATGGGTAAATTTCAACATAGCATTAACATTATTATGGCTTTTATAATGAAATTACAAACGTGTTTGATGAACACAAGCAGTTTTCTTTCTAATATTTTATATTAGAACACGCACACACACACACACACACACACATATATATATATGTATGAATATATATATATATAATATATATATATATATATATATATATATATATATATATATATATATATATATATATATATATATATATATATATATATATATATATATATATATATATATTATGAATAGTTTTCTACTAAATTTTCATAAATATCAGAAGCAGCTAAAATCTTAAAACAAAGGAACCTTAAAGGTATGTGAGTTTTTTGTTGACCTTTCAAACTGACAAAAACTTGCACATTTCGACCTTGGTTAGTGTAAAAAATGCAAGTGATTTTATAATTAATTAGATCACGAAAAGAGATCTCTCTTTGTCTGTGTTAACTCTTTCTCAGTTTGCAACATTTCATCCATAAAAGAAATTTAACAGGTTTTTTCTTTAGAGGTCGAGAAATATTTTGAAGAATCTCACGTATCGCATTCTTTTTGTTTGCTTTATTACCAAATTGAACTTCTGACAGATTTTGGATCAGACAAGGTTAGTATCATAAGTCAATGAACAGAAAAGAGTTACCAAAAACGAGTTTTATGGTAAGAAGAAGATGAAAGTATCTTTATAACTGTGCATTTTCCATACACATGTTATATTCTATGTGTGTATGTGCGTACGGATATATTCTGCATATGCACAAAACTTTAGTAAAATAATTTTTAATATTTTCAAATCTATTATTAAATATAATAAAACAATTATATATAATATGTATGCTAGGTTTCATATTCTTACTTTTATTACCAAGATCTGTCAGGCAGAATCAATTTTATACTCGAGAAATTCATATAGTAATTCATTTTTATATTTTCATGCTGTTAAAAACATTTGTTGAAATGGAGTTATGGATATACTTAAATTTCATGCGTTTTAGTATCTTTTAACACTTGTGATTTTAACAACTCATGGTTAAAAAATTGCTAAATGTGAATCACATTTTACAATAACGAAAAATAACAAACATGAATAAATATTTGAATAAATATTTAATTTGAATAAATATTTATTAAAATTTATATAAATATTTTGAATAAATATTTATTAAGTTTTGATGACTTTTTGTCTGAAAGTTAGTGTCGCAATTATGCAATAAAACGATGCTGTCCGTGAAATAAAATATTTTTCATTCGAATTAGAGAGAGGGGGAGGGTTTGGTTTGTTTGTTTGTCATTTTTGCACACGAGGACTAATTAGACTAGAGAGAGTGAGGGAGAGAGAGAGAGAGAGGGAGAGGAAGAGGGAGAAAGGAAGAGGGAGAGAGAGAAAATTGTGTTTTAAAAAATATTTCCTCATATTAAGTTTTCAAATAAAAATATTTACAAAATTTCAACAATTATTGCATTTATTAAAATAATGATTTTATTTTATTCTTAGTTTTTGAAAATGCCACACTTTAGTCTAACTATTTACTTTTAATGCATTAATTATGATAAAATATTTAATTCCAATAAATGGATTACTATTACCAATTACTATTTCCTAGCTCTACAACTTCCAGTGGAGTGTATCTATTTTAAATAGAACAATGATTTGGCAAGATAGATATAATTATTATTCATTAGCTTTATTCAAAACTATGTTTTGTTTCATGAAAAGGGATACACTAATAAATCCTTAAAATATAAATTACAAAAAGGCGTGAAGTGATAAAAAATTATTATTGGATACGAAGCTATTAAATATTGATATTAGGATATCTTCATCAGCATTCCTATAACTTTCTGATTGATTCAAAAATCCCTAAACATGTTCGTTGCAGGGAACAAAAATAACACACTTTTAAAAAAAATACACTTTATTAAGTCAAAGAAAAAAATGTGGCAATGTATCGTGCAGAAAAATTATAATTTTTCAGCCTAAAGCGGTTGCACATCGATGACAATTTTTAAAAAGGAAAAGAGTCTCACACCCTTTCGTGCAGTGAGAAGAGCTCCAGAATGGTGTATATCGTGAATACGAAACTTTCAGATGATACATAATCAATGCTAGTTAAAAATGTTGCAATTGAAATTTTGAAATTAAATACATCCTACGTTTTAAGTTAGCCAAATACCAACATGTTGATATAAATTTCCTTTCTTTCACTTAGTAGTGGTTTTTAATCTAACCTCGGACAAAAGTTCTGCAGATATACAAAATAAATTCTATTGTGTGTACCCTTAAAAGTCATCATTGTGTTTGTTTGATAAAGAAATTAATTGCAGGAACACTAATGCTGATAATTTTCCTGAGCAAGCAGGTACAATTAGCTTCTACTTTACATATGTTGTTTTTGGATACGCATTCATCCCATTTATTGTCTTTTATAGAACAACAGGTGTTTTGAAAACTTCCATATTTGTCCATTTATTCCAATTAAAAAGTGAAGAAACTTAACCGTTTAAAGAAAAATTACCAGATGTTATCCAAGTGACCTATAGCATATAATACTGTTTTTGTTATAATTTTTACTCGATATATAAATAATAACAATTATTAACAACATATAGTCTATCCATACAGAAAAAATTCTATTAATATAGATTAAATGTATCTTATATATGTACTTCAGAAGTTTTTGTATTCTTGCTCAGAAACACAAACAATAAGAGAGATTAAGATTTTTTGAATTTTTTTATGTGAAAGTTCCTTGTGAAGTACAATAAGTAATCGTTAACTTCTCACCATTCCGTGTGGAACGGAGTGCGAAAATCGTTGATAAAGTTTTTCCCAGATTAAGCAATAGAATACTTATTAAATGAAGTATCGGAGCATATCTGAGCATTTATTTTGTTTCTTTTTTTCAAAGATGGTTCAAGTGAATGTGGATTTTCGGGAATTTCATTTCATTTCAGAAGCCCGATTTTAAATTCTTGTAAATATTGTGTTTATTTCAATAGCATATCATGAATGAACAAAGTTTTCTTACAAAATTGGAAAATTATTGTACATGAAATAATTGTACAGTAATATTGTACATTAATATCACAAAATGCGAAAATTATTGTACAGTAAATATTCTTCAATATTATTGTTTGGCATCACATGGGGATATATTAGCCATTAAGTAGACCGTAGTTAAAGCTCAATTAAGTTATGTTTTTTGATTTACAAAATGCTTTTGTTTAACCTGAAGATAATGTAAAGGAAGGAAATAAAAGAAAACAATTGAAAATTAGAAAAACAGGAAAGAGTCAATTGTAATAAAGAAGCATCCTAAAATAGGCCTATACATTGGATTTAATAGTAAGTGAAATTAATTAATAATGATTATCTATACAGCATATGAGAATAATTAATTAACATGTTAGTGTGATGAAAAGGTACACTGGTACAATATATATAAGAAAAGAGTTAAAAATAAATGAGATAAGTTGTTAAGGGAAATGAAAAAATTAGCAAATATATATATATATATATATATATATATATATATATATATATATATATATATATATATATATATATATATATATATATATTGTAGTAAAAAATTAATGGCATTAGAGAGAATAATTACATTGACATTAAACTGAAAAATAAACCTTTAAGAATAGACGTTTTCCAAGTTAGTAAATTACTTCATAGATTTCAGGAAAAAACCTTGGATAATGACAATGATATTTCATATACTCTAGTATACATTTGAGCACGTAATTAATCGTATTCTTAAGTAGCTTCAAGCACGAAGCCTATTTTGTAAGTAAAATGACCTTGAATTTACTATGGTTTTAATAAAAACTGGAATAATTTCACGCAATTTTATAAGCGTACAAACTACAAATACAAAAGTATCTTCATATTAATTTTGCACGATTTCATAAGTGTTTAAACTGCAAACGTAAAAATTTTTTCATATTCTAAATTACCATAAATTATTGAGAGTATGAGAGTATTTAGATGACTGGAATTAGTATCACATAAATTTTTAATGATATTATATATATAAAGAATTATAACACAATTAGCTTCTGTTTTATGAAAATATGTTGAGATATAAGTTTCATTAAAGATATCAAACTTATATATAGCAAAAAGAATAACCTCTATTTTAATAAAAAAATATTTATGAATGGGAACTTTACGCTCTCAATATTTTATACTTGCTTTTGAGTAAAATAAGGAAGCGAGTAGAAAGGAAATTATAGTAAGATTTATCATATTTTGAGATCTGCATTGGGAAATATGTCTTTCGTGTCACGTAAAAGAATGCCCTTGAAAAAGTCAGAGTAATTGCTCGAGTTAATTGACCGCAGGCCCAACAAAATGATAAATGAGAATATCAGCATCCTTGGTTAGAAAGGACAAAAGACTCTTTCCTATTCAATTCTATCTCGCAATGGGCGAATTTGAAATAAACGTGATCTGTGAAAATATGTGAAGCAGATAGCTCCGATAAAGATTTTGAAAGCAAATATGCAAATATTTTGTTGTAAAGGTCAAGACTTAAGTATTAGTTTGCAGAATTTTATTATTATGAGTTTAGATCTAGAAACAAAAATATTGTTAAGATAATTTATTTATTACTTTTTAATATATATTTTTTGAAGAAACTTATTTTTCGGTTTGTTTATAAAAGAATAATCAATGATGTTTTAAACTTAAACAAATCGTTTGAAGATTGTCCTAGTTTTAACTATTTCTAATTCATATGTGTGAAAGTGCGAACGCTTAAAGTTTTTATACAAATACTTTCACGTAATTTTTCATGGAGATTTTTTAAGATTTTTGCAGAAACATAATCTTTATTTATCTGTAAATGCATAAGAATTAAAATTTTATATCTAAATGTAAAATTCTAGTGATTTAATTCTTACGAAATCACTTCTAAAATGTATACAGAAATAATTTTTGTATATAATTATCGTAAAAGTTTTTGAAGAAAAAATAATGCTGTTTCATTTATAAAAATTTTAAGGTATAATTTGTATGAGGTATAAATTAGTAAATAATTCATATTGTTAAAGCCAATGAATCTACAAATATGAACTATACCTGAAATTCATTTAGACAATAATTTGTAATTTTTACTTTAATAGATAAAGAGCCATTTTATTCAAAAAAATATAGCAAAAAAAAATTCAACTGGTAATTCGGCAATTGAAAATAAAGCATATATTAAGAAATTCATACAATCAATAATTAAATTAAATTAAAAATTATAACAAGTTATTTAATTAAATTCAGTTTAAAATTTAATTTTTAATAATTACTTGATTACAAGATTATTAATCTTCGACAAAAATAAGCTTAATGAATAAATTACTATATTTTATGTTCCATTTTTGTAATAAAATCAAGATTTAATATTGTCACATTTCTTTACAAAAAAGAAGTTTAAAATGTTTTGCTTTCATATAGATTTTATTATTTTATGAATAAAATTCTTTTTATCTGTAAAATGCAAGCAATAAATTTTCAACTTGTACTTCTCAGCAGAGAATTACATCCTCAAATATTAATTAATAGAAATATAGTTTTTCTTAAATAAGGTAGAGATTTAATAACAAGCATGTTAGTTATTAAGAATAAAGTATATAATAAATATAATAGAAACTTTATTTTTAATTTTACAAAAAATGCATTAATAATAAAGAATAATAATGAAACATTTGTATAGCTGTTTACTTTTCATACATATTAAATTAAAAAGAGAAGACCAGACAACTCTAAGGTATGCAAACGTATATGGCTATGATTTTAAATAATAAATATTCCCGATCAAATAAATGGAGAAAAAACACAAATTAATTTAATCTCTCCATACTTTCACTAGCATACGTTTCAATAGTTCAGCCTGAAAGTATAAAATTTCCTGTCATTTATTTGAAAAATCTAAGCGTAAGTATTACAATAAATTTTTGAATGTTTTTTTTTCATTTTTTATTGATGACAGTTCATGGCTTTGACCAACATCTTGGACAGGAGTGTCAGGAGCCGTTTGGAATCAATTTTATACCCCGTTCAAGTGATAGGGTTGAAGTTTAATTTCTTCTCTTCCTATTATTCTAAGAACATTGTATACTACTTAACGCTTAACATTTCACATGCATAGATCTTCTCAAAGCAATCGCCTTCAGCTAATTCATGTATACACTACCTTCAAAACACGAGAGCAATTTCTTTCCATACTTAGATTCCCCAAAGCCTTGTTTCAATTCTAACTATATAAGCATTAATAATGATAACATCGATTATTGCCAACGATGTTAAAATATTTTAAAGCTAAAATAAATCATGTCGATGATATTCCTTCACCCAATTCAATGTCAGATTTTCAGCATCAAAAGCCACCCACGTAGCAGAAATGTAACGGCCTTGTTTCGACCGAAGATCACAGAGACGAGATTTGTGCGCTTTTAACTTATAAATACTCAATATCGCGCTATATTTTCATGGAGTTGAAGTTTTGTGCAATGAATAATGGAATCAATGTTTGCTTTGTTACTGAAAAGAGCAAAATAAAAAATCTTTCAAAATTATTTATTTTTGATTGGGCTTCGAAATAAAACCAAGGAAATGTACTTCATTCGATATCTATTTAAAGGGGAGAAAAACTGAGAAGGACCTTATATTTTGAAAGAAATTTTACAGTGACCGTTCTTCATTTATCTCTTAAAGGTTAATTAAACAAAAATGCATCAAGCCCAAAGTAATAAATTTATATAAAAATGAACACATATACGCTTTTTTCTGTTCATAATGATTAATATAACTTTTATTAATGGAACCAAAATTAAAAGTATCCGTATATTTTTTAAATTAAAAAAACTAGAGTTTAATACATTCAAATGACTCATATTATTCTTTAAAATATTCATAATTGAAAAAAATTATTAACCTGTATTTTTATTGAATTATTCAGTTTTTATAAATAATATACTATATTGTATGTACGCAAATGTTCTAAAATTTGGGTTCCTTAAATTTTCTAGTAAATTCACTTTAATTTATAATATATATATATGAAATAATTTTTTATTATTTATTAGATATTTAAATTTGTTATCGCTATATAATAAATAATATAAACACTCTTAAATAGTTATAGCCAATAATTCTTTCAATTATCTAATGAGTAAAATAGAAAACATACCATAATAATTCCTTAACAATAAAAACTTGTTAATTTTCTAAGATTTTAGCAAATTTTTAGCAATTAAACTTGATTACTTTTTAAGAAATTAAACTAGAAATAAATATAACAATGGGGATTATTCATGATAATTTTTTTGCGAAGAAAATTGGTTACAAAAAGAATTCCTACCTTTAGTTTCAGACTTCTACGAAACAATCGTGTGCTTGTCAATTTTAGAGTGAACTCAAAATGAGAAAAAAAAACTGATTTAAATATGAAATAAATAAGAAAAACGCTCTTCTCTAAGAAGCACGTGGGGGCACAAAAGGAACCCCGCAGAGCTGTTTATTTAATCATTTGGCTTTCAGCTCAACAATTCGAGGTTTCGTAACCCACCTAGCGTCTAGCTGTTTGCAATGGCTTAGAATCCATTTTAAATCTTAAATCTCAGTATAATGAATTCTTATGCATTAAAACGTGACTATTGAAGGACAGATTGTCTATTAATATTTATTAAACAAGTCCTGAATTTTAGGTAAATGAATATTTGTATGAAATAAATAAAACATTCTATGTGAAAAATAAATTAATTAAAAAAAAACCCTGTAAAATAAAGCTTCTGTGGTAAAAGAGAATAATGGAATTTAAATAACTTCATTGTTTTATTGAAATATCATTTGATTTAATTAATGTAGAGCTCTGGGTTTTTGTGCTTGAAGTGGAGTGTTCCAAGTTCAATCTCGGCTATTGTTGAACGACTAAAGATGTATCTATTATTTCTGCCTGTATATAAGTTGAAATTAGTGTTAAAAATTTCAAATTCTCTTTTGCGAACATTAAAATGTGACATTGTGTTTGAAAATCTTTATTGGAAGATTTCGGCTGAGAATATTCAAATGCTTTGAAACAACTTTCAGTATTTAAACATGGTAAAATTTTTAATATCAAAACGGTTAATTTGAGAGTTATTTTGTTAAAATTAAAATCAGTTCTGCTATGGATATAAAAGTCAATTAAAAAATATTTGATTCATAATTCTTTTCTCAAGTGAAGGTTTAGTTGCCAAAATCACTTAGAAAATTATTTCATTTTTTATATTATTTAAAGCTTTTTAAATATAAACTAAATTTTTGAACGCATTGTTTAAAACATTGTCAACAATTAAAATAATCAATAATTTAAATATTTTATCAGTAAAAATATTAATACTGGATTTTACTGAAATAAAAGATTTTGAAATGAAATTTAAAAGCTAATAAAACTTATGCAATAACAGCAGAAAGGGAATGGATATATTAAGAACTTGAGATATGCCTGTAAATTGTATAACTTTGAGAAGAGTATTTATCATATCAACATGATTTGTGAAATACAGAATTCAAGTTGGAAATTACAAAGTATTTTCAAATAAATATATATTTTTAACTAAGAAGAATAGTTCTATTACTTCTTATTATTCAGATACAAGATATATCTTATAAGCAAACTTTTATCAAATTAGTTAACTTTTAATTTTATTTGAAAACTTTTAAATTTATTCTTCCCCATGAAAATATTTTATAAAATTTGCACATCATTGTTGCATTTAGATTAAAATTTAAAATTTTGCATTAATTTATGTAATATTTATGCATTTATTATAAAATATGCCAACCTAATTTGTTGTTTTACTTTCTAATATCATATAGCAAATGTTTCGATCTATTTAAGATAAAACACTTATTTCTATATTGCTATTTTAACTATCTTAAATAGACTGCTTTTTTAGCTAAAATTGTTCTTTCTTTAAATATTTTCCTTTCAATTAAGGAAAGATAATGATTACTACTTTCTAAAATGAACCTGAACAATGTAATAAAATGTATTGACTCACTATTGATAAAGTTAAGTAGTACTATGTATTGACTTACTATTGATAAAGTTAAGTAGTACTATGTATTGACTTACTATTGATAAAGTTAATTAGTACTATGTATTGACTTACTATTGATAAAGTTAATTAGTACTATGTATTGACTTACTATTGATAAGCTTAAGTGTCATTAAGTGCACTTAACTTTATCAATAATAAGTCAGTACTAATTATAAACTTAAGAAATCATAAAAATTCAGGGGACATCTTAGTACAAAGTATAAACAACTAAGTGATATTTGGATGATAAGGACTAGAACTCGCTCTTAGTACCTTTAGTTTCTTTATTACCCACTATCATTTCTTACATACGAAAGTTAATTCAACAGAGATCTACAGACTAATGTAAATTGCGATTTTCTACAAATATCAACGATAAAAGTTGAAGTCTAATCATCGAACTATTGATTAGAATGTTTATGCTCTAATTACATATTACTAAGAATTTAGTGGCCTTTAATATCAATAAAGCACGAGAAAAAAATAGATATTTTTTAGTTTTGTATAAATATATGTGTTAGTCATAATTCGTAAGTTTAAATTTTGTAACTTACAATCATCCAAATATAACCTATTAACAGAATTTCTTCCCCACTCCAAAGATTCTGAGGCTGTTCAAAAATTTGTTGAACAGGCATAAGTTACTAAATTATATTATTACTAAGTGGCAACGTTACAATGTTTTGAGACACAGAAATGCATTAATCTTCCTTAATATAATCTTTTCCTGTACAAAACGCTGCATTAAACATAGAAAATAAAATTTTCATTGTTTAATAACATTTTAAGTAATTTCTTAAATTACTGCTCGTTGGTTGAGAAAACGTATTCGTTCAAGTTTTTTTTTGCGTTTTAAGTAATTTATTCAAATTTTCCTGAGTTTGTAAAAGAAAATTAAAAAAAATTCATTAAAAATGTAAATATGAAACATTTTATGAATAGTTTTAATGCTGAATTGTTTGAGAAACGGACGATAAAATAACAAATAATGCACAAAGTTGAGTGCAATTAAAGTCCGGAAACAATCTCAGCAAATAAAAATGTGATTGAAGTCACTTCACGACGCATAACATTAAAGTAACTTCGATGTGAAATATACATACTCGAGTAGATTGGATACAGATGCATTGTGAGATGGTCATTTTCAAAGAGGAAAGAAAATAAATAAAAATATGATATCAATTAAAATGTGTTTACTACAAGGTCGCAACTTGACCTTATTTCGCTTTTTTTATAAGTGCTCTTATGAGCTAAAAATAAATAAATATTAGAAAATTTTTCTGCTCTTCAAAGCATGAAATTAAATCTACAAATACATCAGTACCATATAAATTACCTGTTTGTAAGACACGTTTATTGCTTCATTAAAATATCGGTAGGAGTGAAGGCAGTTAAAGTTCGATAATTAAAAATAGCGGTAAGGAGCACTGATGTGAAATATTTTGAAGTCTTGAAATACAACTTATGAACACTTTCTGCGTATATATTGTCAACATTTCAGTTTTGAATTTTATTCTGTGTATTTTACATAATTTTTCTGTTCTATTGTCTCTTTATTATTATTTTTTTGGTTGATGGCATTGGTAAAAGATTAAGTCTCTCCTTTAAGCTATAATGCAAATAGCTTTGAAATCTTTACTTTTTTCCTCTGAAGAGGAGGAAAACATTTCTAATCCCTTCAATTTTTACGCTTTTACTTTTTCCAAATTCATATTTTTCCTCTATTTTTCTTTTTTTTATATACTTTACTTTTTAATCAATTAAACATTTTAAGCTTTCTTTTTTCATTTTTTTATTCCGCTTAATGTATTTGCTTACTTAATTAATTCTCTGTTTATCTTTTAGATTAATATTATGTTATATTTTTGCTTGCATTTATAGAAGCAAAAATTTAATTTAATAATTTATTTCATTGCTTTAATTTTAATAATTTATTTTATTGCTTTCTATCATTTCCCAATTGTAGACTAAATTTGTTTATTATTTATGTTATAGTTTACCGATTTAATTCATGCATTTGAGGAATAATTTGATTACCAACAGCAGCTGGAATTTACATACAAAGTCCGTACAAACTTCCTTGGTTAAGGAGGAAATTTAAGAAATGAATTATTGAACTGATGACTAAAGTGTGTGCTTAACGTTCAGTTATCATCCCCCACACTTACTAAAAATGATTGAAAAACCAAAAATAGCAACAAAATTGCATCATGTAATTGCAATGAAAATTTTTTTACCGAAGACTATAAAAATACTTAAAAAAATTACAAACATTTTAAAATTATGTATGTGATTGCTAAGTACTTTGTAAATTGCTAAATTTGCTGAGACTCATTTGCTGGTAGAGTGCTTATTTCAGAAAAAAATAACCTTAAATTTGATTTTTTAAATTTAATTAAAACATGTGCTTCAAATAATAGTATCTTATTATACTTTTAACAAATAGTTCCTTTCCTAGGTACAATTTAAGTATAATTATCTTAAGAAATTAACATCTTTTTGATTTTAAACATGGTAAGAGGCATTAATAGTTTGTTTAAGCTTTAAAATAATTTATAATTAATTTTATTTCTTAAGGATTATTTCCTATCTAAATAAAACTTTTAAAATTAAATTTTTGAAAAATGATTCAACTATATTAGGTGTTTTCAAATAAAATATGAAAATTTAATTATCATATAATGTTTTTTTAGGAAATATGAAAGTATCAACAAATTATCTCTAATTTGAATTACATATAATTGATGCAATATTCTTAAAAATGTATTCATTTTCAAATGCAACTTATCCTTAAAACTTACCTAAATAAACTTCTAATAATGCTAACTCACTTTTAGTTTTTCAAACTCACTAAAATTTAAAGTCATTTTTTTCAAGAGGAAAGTAAATTTTTTCCTTTATATTACAATTTTAAAAATTGTGTTAGCTATTGAAAACATTTATTAATAAATAAAGTTTCTTTGTATTTTAAAAGTGATATTACTTTCTAAAAATAATTTAATGTATCTTTTACTTGAAATGCCATACTTTTTATTGTTAAGTTTATAAAATCTACGTCTTTTTTGAATTGTCAACTTCATATGTTTGAATTTATAGTTTTATATATTTCAGATAAAGTAAAAATAGTTGTATATTTATATTCTAATTGTGAAATTATGTTTGAATTCTCAAAATACCATTGATAAATATTTGCTGAGTTTTCAAAGTAATATTATGTTCTTAAAATTATGAAATATTTCTTTTACTTGAATTGATAAGTTACTATTTCTTAGTTTATATAAAATAATCATTTTTAAACTCTCAAATATATACAAGTACATTTGAATTTATATATTTCTTATTATTTTCCAAGGTAAGTAATTTCTTGTAAATTCCAGTTTCAAATTTTCTGTTCAGTTTTTTTTTAAATCTTTAATTAATAAAAAAACTATTTCTGCATTATCCAGTTTTATTTTAATTATAAATGTTAAATATTTATTTTAGTTGAATTTATAATTCTTTAATTTTTGATTTGAATTATATCATGCTTTCATAATCATAAATTATTATTATCGTATTTAAAAATATATAAAGGAATTTGTCAAGTTATCTCTAATATAGAATTATATGATTAAATTTTAAATTACTCTATACGATTTTAATTCCATTGAATTATTTTTTGATTTTTAAGTGAAGTGGAATTTATTCAAATTTTTTTTTAAATTTCAAGAGCATTTTTTAGCTTTACGAAACATTCATCAACAAATAAAATTATTATACTTAAAAATTGTTATCTGAACTTAAAATTATCAAATATTTATTTTATTTGAATTGATATTTACGAATAACATCAGTTGTAAAATTCAATTCTTTAGTTTATATTGAATATAAACCTTTTTAAATTACTTAAGTACGATAACATTTGAGTTCATGTATTTTTTCTAAAAGGATATAATAATTTTTTTGTTAATAACTACATTTCCTAAATTATATTTAGTTTTATAAAATATTCATAAATGATTAAAATTATTTGTAAGTTTGAAAATTAATATCACAATATTTCAAATATATACACTTAAGAATAAAATTTTTTTATCCTACCTGAACAATTAAAACGCTACCCGGTTCTTGAGACCACAGGAGCAGAGACAAGTTGTCTCCAATACTGATGAAGTGAGAACGAGAGAGACCTATTTGAACATCCCTCCCTTTCGTTCAGGCCTTGCCTTCTCCTTATTCGTGTGACGTCACTTTCTGGACGAAATGCTCGTCAAGCAAGGACAACGGTCTGTTTCAGGTACCATTCCCAATAGAAGAGAATCCCTGGAGGTCAAAATTTCCCTTTCCCACCCACTTCTTTTGTTAAATGTTTGTCGAAGCAAATGTAAATAGCCCCAGGCCTTATTAATTGTTTAGCTATATTTATACAGGAACCAAAAATAATAAAGTTTCCATAAGACCTTGGCGTGTTTTCTTTTGAGATGCTTATCTTACTAAATTAAAATTTACTTAGTCAAGCACTTTATTTAGTGATCTGAATATTTTTCTTAAATAATTAATAACAGAAAAATTAGAAAAAGTTAAAATTTATATCTTGCTTTCAAAGTTGGAATAGAATATCACCTTCAAGTTAATTGCTTCAGTTTTTAAAGTATTATGTAGAATATCCTGGTTAGTACGTTTAATATAAATAATAATGATGCAAGAAATTTCTATAATTTGATTGTACTAGATTTTTAAAAAAACATATACATTTATATTATTAATTAAAAATAGTATCTATTAAGTGATATTGTATGTGAAAGAAAAATAATTATTAAAAATTAAATTTTTCATTTTAGTTATCTTTCCTATTTTAATAATTTAGTCCAAAAATAATGTTGCGATAAGAAAATTGTACAATGAATATGTATATTTAAATATGTTAGACTTTTTATGAAATGGACAATAACGTATAATTCATATTATATTAGTCATTTCTCAAAGTGAAAGCATATTTATTTTTTTAACGCCTAAGATTTCATCATAAAAATTGTATATGTGTTTATATGAAGGTAAAAAATAAAAAATTCTTTTTAAGTTCTGAATAAAGAATTTTGGAAAATGACCACTTAGACTTAAAATTACACGGTAATGATCCACTTAAATTTCAATTCACACGGGTTAGTTAAGTGGTAAGATTTCAATAAAGAAATTATAGTAAACAGGTATATAAACAAAGAAAAATAACTTTTGCATATTATATTTTTATCATTTCTTACCAGTCAATCATTTTATTTTAAATTAAGCCATTTTTATTGGAAAAGATAATTAATTTAAAATTCAACATTTAAAAGATAATTGCTAAAAATGGCTTTATTCATCTGAACATGAATTTTTATGTTCATCTGAGCATAATCTCATAAACTGGTAATTTTTAACTGGTAAAAACTGGTAAACATTTTTTCAAGAAAAAAATTGTATTGTTAATTTTACGTTTTATGAAAATAAAATTTCGAGATTATTTTTTGCAAATAAACTAATTTACAATAAAATTTGAATGCAAAAATCTCAAAAATTCGTTCTTGGATGCTTATATTTAAAAGAAATTTCATGTATACATTTTTTAAAGAAAAAAAATAGTATAATTTAGGAAATATCACTTGAAAATAAAATACTTAATTTTGATATGATTTGTTATTCTGTGTTCACTTTTCATGAGGGTAAATTCAAATCTTATTGGCATGCATGAATCGATATTGGGATTGAACCTTTAAACTTTTAATCAGGATGTCTAAATTTTTAACTCCTCAACCATCATCTTGGTTTCACTTGCCTTGGTGATATGGATCAATGAAGAAATTTTTTCTTGTAAATATCTTATGCCTTAAAATTCTTATGCATGTGCTAATAATTTATAACTCAAATTAAATTTTATTCCTAAATAATTAAAAAAGTTTGCTCTGAATAATATCAGAAAGCTTTAATAGTTTCTAAAGCTAATTTTTCTATTCTGTAAAAATAAAATGTTAAAACACTTCATTTATTTAGAAATTTAACGTTTGAAAAAGTTTCTTTTTGAAGAATTCATAATAAGCCATTCCTAAAGATAAGAAAAGAGGGATTAGTCAAAAATACTTCTACTAAATAAGAATTACGTCAAATTTATGTAAGATTTCGCGTTTAATTATGTGTCTTCTTGTAGCGTTGAGTTAGGACAATTTTATGAGTAATAAAACAGGCTTTTTCTTCACAAACCTTTCAAGACTTAGCATAAAAATGTGTCGGAAAGAACTGGATTCTCTTAAGCGTTGAGGATTAAATTTTAAAGAAGATCATCTTAGCTTGACCAAGTGAAATGTCTTAATGACAAGTAGTAAAATTTAGGGATTTATTGTATACATACATATATATATATATATATATATATATATATATATACAATTGTGACTCCAAATGTATTTTTTAAATCAGAAATTATGCACACTAAGAATTTGCCTGATATCTTATAGAAGAATCACAATAAAATATAAAAATATAATTAAAAAATTAATTCTAGAATTTTTTTGTTATTATAAAAATGTTTATAATTTAGCAAAAGAAATTTATTGGTTTTTCATTACGTTTATGTAAGTGTAAGAAATTATAACAGGTAAAGATTTCTTGTAAATGCTTAGAAATAATTGATAAAATAAATTCTAAAAGTATATTACTGAGAAATTTAAAAAAATGAAATCTTTAAACACAAGAAAATTATATTAACTATATTCTAATTTTAATAAGAATTAGTAATACAGCTCTAATAATACAATTTTACTAATATTAATACTTGTGTCACATATAATTTAAAAATTGTAAATCCATAAATTAACATCTCAATTAGTAAACAATAAATAATAAACTATTTTAAAAGTTACTAAAATACTCCCTACCAGGAATTGGAAAAAAAAAATAAAATCAGAGAATACTATAAAAGCATCCAAGTAGACATGGTGCAGTAAAGTTATAATATTTTCGAGACTCTTCATTTAAAAATTAGAAATAAATGAAATTAGAGAAAAATCGAAAAGATACCAAAAAAAAAGAAGAAAAGGTATTCAATAATAAATTAAACTATATTTGAAAGTATACTCAATGCAAATATATGTTTAATACAAAAGCATTATAGTTATATGTTTTTAAAACTATTTGCGTATGTTTTTTGTAAGGATTGTATCTCTAATAAATATTTATATTCACTCGTATATTTAGCGTCTCTTTAAAAATTATAACAGGAACAAAATATTTAAAGATATAAAATTACTTTCTTAAATATATCAAATACTTTTAATAAAAGTCTCATCTTAAATTTGTATCCTGAGATATTTCTGAATTATATATATATATATATATATATATATATATATATATATATATATATATATATATATATATATATATATATATATATATATATATATATATATATATATATATATATATATATATATATATATATATATATATATATATATATATTAATTTCATTGTTTATGATGCAATTTATGTCGTTTTTGTTTGTACAAACAGTATTTATTTTTACAGCTGCAATGGTTTTAAGATCATTGCTGAGTAACTTACATTTAAAATATGCTGTATTTTCCATAATAATAGTATAATTTTTTACGATAATTCCGCGAATATATTAGTTCCCAAATTTATTGGCTTAAATTCGTCTTCTGTCTTTGTTAATTACATCTGATGGCAACAGTTTGCAGTTTTCTTTTGTTAATTAATTCTTTATGGAACCTTAGACATAAATATATACCTCTTTAACACATTGAATTTTATATATTGAAGAAAAATAGTTGGTGTCATAAAAAAAAAGGAAAAGTATCTATAGCAAAATGAAAAACACTTATATTTTTCTATTGCAATATCGATGCAACTTCATTTGCTTTTGCAATATCGTTAGCATATTGTTGGTGGAAATTTAATCATTTAGCTACTAATTAATCATAATTTTTAAAAGAGAGCATTTCTTTCAAAGTTACTGGGACGAATGCACATTGAAATAAAATAATTAAGTGAAAACGAAAGAAAATGTTTGTTCAAGTTTCTATCATTATAGTAAATTTTCTACAAAGTATTCATAAATAAAAGAACTGTCCTTGAAAAGTGTTAAGTCGCTGAAACAAATCGTGACTTTTAATCTTTCAAAAATTTGAGTGAAATGACATTGTTCTGTCTGAGATATTTGCTTTACAAAAATATTTAACAATGGAAGTGGAGTAAGTAGTAAAAGAATGAATATTTGGCAAAATTAAAAATTTAATAGAATTTAATGCGAAGCATCTCTTATATTTGCGAGGAATGGAAATTTAAAGCAGTATTTGTATAAAAATAATGTTTTAGATACCACGATACATTCAGAATTTGTATGTGATTGGAAAATATAAAAATGCATCACATTATATAATACATTTTTACATTATTTTGCGCCATTACAATTTATTAAATTATGGTCTCTTAAGAAAATTTGAATTTTTTTTTATTAATTTCAAAAATTATCTGAGCTTAGCTCCTTTTAATTATCGTTCAATAACATACTAAAAATAAAATAAATGCCATTTTGCAATAACAAGTTGATAGAGAATTGGATATTTCTCATACATTTTGAATATTAGGGAAACTTATGCTGTATGATGCCTTTTTCACGAGGTATTTTATCCCTGAAAAATTTATTGTAACATACCACTAAAAAAAACTTTTTTTACATATACAATAATTTGAAGATCATTATATAATTTTTAAACATTTTATTTGTCTGTCCAATTCAATTAGTTTTTTTCTACTATTCTTTGCTCAATTGAAAGAATATAACTTGTTATTTTAAAATTACAACTCTTTTAAAATAATAAAAATATGATATAATATGTATATTGAGTTATTATCATGAAAGAATAAATCACTGAATCAACGATTTTGCTCAACAGAAAGAAAATGTTAAGAAATTGGCAAATATTAGAACAAAATTTCACTTTTTTCAAGAAAGTAAAACAGATAACATTGACCTATATGTTTGATCTTTTATTATTTCCTCCCTGAATATCACATAAAATCATTCTTAAAGAATGGCTGATAAAGTATTTTTAATGGCTGTTTGTATTATATGCGAAACGATAAAAGAATACATCTTAATCCGACACGCTCGATTGAGAGATAGAATTTTGAAAACCATTTTTGCATTTTTTCTCTTAAGCAAAGGATAAAAAAAATTGTGCATTAAGTATTATTGATATTGTTATTAATTGTTAATAAAGAGTGAAAACAATATTTTTGGTAGTATTTTAAAGAATTTAAATTTACAAAATTTTAACAGTCATATAAACGATGAAACTATTAATTAACATAATTTAATTTAATTTATTTGAATACATTTGAATAATTTTTCACCAATTAATTTAATATTGATATTTATCAAATTTTAATTTATATTTTGTATTCTTATAAATTTATTATAAATATAAATCTTTGATAGTAATATTAAAAATACTTTTCATATAATATCGTTTAGGAATAATAATATTTAAAACTCATAAAAACAAAAATTTATAGAATTTTTTATTTGAATTAGTAGATAAACTCAGTATACCGAAAGGTATATATATATATATATATATATATATATATATATATATATATATATATATATATATATATATATATATATATATATATATATATATATATATATATATTATATATATATATATATATAATTTTATAAACATAACTAAAAAAATTTTATTAGCAAAATAAGCAGAAAAATTTTAAGTATATTTTCCATTGTGAAAAAACTTAATTTTTCTTAAATAATGAAACGATTTTCTTTAAAAATGTAATACGTCATTTTTGAGTTTCACATTATAATTTCATCATATAGGTTTTAATATTTACATATAAATTTATATTAAAAGTAATGTCATAAGATAATTATCTTATATTTATCCTTGTATTATTAACAATATTATAAAAACTTATTCTATTTTATTAATCTTACAAATATTATTTAATTGTCACTGACTAAAATTGCCGATAAAATTTTAATATTTTTCATTCATAAAAATCATAAAAAATATTAATGTAAAATTTTAAAGATAATATTTTAATTTTATAAAACTTCAATTTTTTCAAAGCTTCGACCTTACTTATTTAAACAGCATCAATATTTAAGAGTTTGAAGCTTTTATATAAAAATATAGGTACCATTTCAGATAAATATCCTTTATCTATTCTATAAATTTTTCAAATTTTATAATGATAATAAAGTAAAAGTAATATGCTCTAGTTTATTTATAATTATAATTGATGCTTTCAGCTATGCTAAATTTTTTATAGTACAAGATAAAAATGTAAAAAGAACATTGGAATTCTTACCAATTAGTAGAATGCAGTAGAAATTGCAGGATGAATTAGTTTTACATAAATATGTCTTTGTTTAGGTGGTCAGTGCTTTTCCCAGCTATAAGAGGATGAAAGGTACATTTTCAAAGCAATGTCCAGATGGAGAGGACGATACCTTGCAGAAGGCTAATGATAGTTCCTTATTTGACGTCTTCTGACCGGTTGGCGAGTAGTGGCGATCTAATAATCTTCTTCAAAATGAAGGAAAAAAAGAAAGAAAAATATAAATCACAAAAAGATACAATATCCGTAGAACTAGTTCCATGCTGTCAGTTCTACCGGCAGAGGAAAAAAGCCTTCAGGGTTCACTTTGAACTTGATTCGACAAATGTTTGGTAGCTTTTTTTTTATTCTGAGTTACTCCCTAAAACGAGGGAAGGTCAGAAGATGAAGCATCTTTGTTTTGATTTTATTTTTTTTAATGTGTAAGTAAAATCAGGTCGACGAGAAGGTATTCAAGAGGAATGCTGACGTTGAAATGCTTAATAATATAGATTTCCTCTCTGAAATGAACTGACGAGATGAACGTCACTTTCGCGTTTAGAAACGGAGAAATGTATAGAGAATGATATGTTCACTTTTTAAATCTATTCATATTATAAGCAACAATGCTATTGTTCATTTTGACTAGATTTATTTTTTTATAGTCTGATGTTTTATTAAGTGATAAGTATTAAACCCTGTTTTGTCTTATTGAAATTCCGTTTTATATATGAATAAAAAAATTTTTATTGAGAAATTCTTATTAATTATAAGAAATTATAAATTAAGAGATTAGGAAATTATGAAAATATTTTCTAACATAACACGCAGTTTTGACTAATCATTACTTTCAAAATGATTTCATTCCCATTATTAGGTCCATCCGAAATTATTTAAGTTTGAAATTTGAAGTATCTATATCTATCTATCTATCTTTATATATACATATATATATATATATATATATATATATATATATATATATATATATATATATATATATATATATATATATATATATATATATATATATATATATATATATATATATATATATATATATATATATATATATATATATACTATAAAGATACTTAATCTGAAAAAATGAATGACCTCAAATGAATCACACTGTTGAAAACATTTGATAATAAACTGTTTTTTCGAGTCTATCTCGATTAAATTAGAATGACATGGATAATTTTATTTGTATTTTGGCATCATAATGCAGTTTCACATAATCAGTCGTAAAAATCGAAGATATTTTTCAACAAATTATGTCACAAACAGCAAGATTTCAAAAAAGTTAAAACAGATCAACAATGGTATCAAAATTATCTCCTAAAAGACAAACAATGTAAACATTGAATAAACAAAATGGTTTAAGAAAAATTCAAAGATGGAGTGACACAGCAAGTTCCTGTCATTTTTCTTAAAAATATTTTCTGCTAAGCAATTACATAAGAATATTGTCTTAATGAGTGATATGAATATATCGTTTTAATACTTAAAAATATTTCTGGACGTCGATAAGTATAAGATTGTTGCATGCTATCATCTTCAGTTATTCGGCCCCAAGAAAGGGGAGAAAAAGGTCAGGTTAATGACCGGATTTTCATGGGCACACGTGAAGACTATCCACGTGAAGAAAGCGCTTCCCCCTCCCTCCATCATGAGTCCTCATTTTAGACCAAACAGGAACGTGACACCATGCGACCCACCTCTGCGTATCGATTGTTTATTCCGTGTTGAACTATGCTCACGGATTCTCTTATCCTGTTTAGGTGATCACTTACGGTACGCAGAGTTCATGAAACCAATCTCTGTTGTAAGAAACATTGCTCTGTAGTACGCAAATAGCTTATTGGCATAAAAATGATGTTAAAATATCATTTTACATTTATTTTTTCTTCAGCTTAACTGCATCTCTATTATTCGAAACCTGAGGTACCATGAGTTTGAAATTTATGTACGCATACAAAAAATTTATCTATACATGCATACATGGTTAGAATATTAAGTAATTGTGCATAATATATAAATTCAATTGAAGAAAAATAAGAAGATTAAAAGAAAAATTTATTATGTAAATAAATATGTTGCCTTAAAGATTTGAATGAAATTTGTAAATTTTTAAAAGTCACTAAATAACATATTTAAGAGTGATGTTCATTTAATCATTTAAAATTGAAAAGGAATATCTGGAAAAATAAAACTGTTTAGAGCAAGTCAGTAAAATTATGCAAATTAAGTGACCTGGAACTTGTTTTTCGCATGGGAAACGGGGAAAAAATCTAATAGCATTTCAAAATTATTTGCGCAGAGATTGAAAGGATAAAAGAAAAATTCAAGTAATTTGTATCGAATGTCTTTATTTAAGGGAAAATAATGTAGAAATAAAGCAAAATTATACTAAATGAAATAAATAAATAATAGAACTAAAATGTAAAAATATTTTTTAAGTGATTAAATTAGAGAATAATAATATAAACATTATAAAAAATACAAAAATATATTGAATTGAATCATAAGGAATAAAATTAAATAGAGCAAAAATTATATTCAAAGAAATAATAAGTTATATTAGTAAATGAAAAAAATAATAATAGAAATAATAAATTCAAAGAAATAATAACTTAGAGAAGAGTAATATAAACATTATAAAAAATCTAAAAATATATTGAATTGAATCATGAGAAATAAAATTAAATAGAACAAAAATTATATTCAAAGAAATAATAAGAAAAAGTTATATACAAATAAATATATATATTACTGAATAAACGAAAAGCATATTTATGTATGAATAATTTTTTTTTAAATTGGTAGATTTAAATAAATGATTCAATAAGGAATAAAAAATTTATAGAAAAATAATTGAATGTGAATAACATGCATATATAAGAAAACTTAAAAAGAAATTATAAGTGGATTTATAAGAAATATAATATCATTATAACAATTCAAAGTGACTATTGTAACCACTTCAATGCTATATTAAACTAAACAACAATGAGAAATTAAAATAATTAAAAATTTTTACTTTCATCAACAAAAATACTTATTGCAAAGTATACGTCATTTGAAGCCTTTAAAATGGGATTCTTCACTATCCACATTAAAATGATTCAGAAACTCCTTAATCAAATTAAAACGTAAATCAAACAAATCTCCCATGATGTCACATACATTTTCTCGTTGCTCAGCATTTTTATGTTGGGACTAACCTCAAAGTTTATTATTTCCATTAGAGACGATATTTACCTTTATTTCAATGCACTTTTTACCACTTATTGCAAAGTATACTAAATACTTATTGCAAAATACACGTCATTTGAAGCCATTGAAATGGGATTCTTTACTATCCACATTAAAAAATGATTTAGAAATTCTAATTAAAACGTAAATCAAACAACACTACCACGGTGTCACATGCATGTTCTCGCTGTTCAGCATTTTTATCTGACGACTAACATCAAAATTTATTATTCTTATTAGAGACGATATTTACCTCTATTTCAATGCACTTCTTACCACTTGCTGGCAACAAGAGATTTATTAATTTTTTTATGTTCTGATAAACATCCTATTGATAGAAACACCCACTGATAACACTTTAACTTTTAATCAAGTAAATAAATTTGCATTTTTTCTAGAAATGTTTTATATGAATAGCTGGATAATAACTATCTATCATAAAGTCTAAGTTGACTACTAGTAAAATTTTGAACCCTCATGAAAATTTCTGTATTTTAGTGAATATAATTTTAGATAAAAAAGCGTTTTATCTGATCATGGTATATTGACACTTATTTATATGCTATACCAAGCAATCAAATTCTGTGCAAAGATTCGATTTTAATATTAAAGATACAATTTGATTGCATTAAGTCATAAATTAAATGAAATATTGCTTGATCTTATCAGGGAATGGTATTACGATTTAAATGAAAACCTAATTTTAATAAAAGTGAATGCAAAATGAAAAATAACAATATATATTGAAAATATTTAATTTATATTAATTATTTGTTATTGAATGCAAATTACTAAATTCATTCCAGCTGTGATAAGGCATTTGCAGTCCTTATTTGACTCTGAAAATATTTAATATGAATATTAACAAGTTTATTTTGTTATTTCCTTTCTTCTTTCTTTTACTTTTTTCTTTAAATCTTTCATCTCATGATTTATTTTCAATTTGTTATGTAGTACATTTGTTGTAACTTCGGTCCCTGAAAAGTATTTTTTGGTGCACAAGAAGATACTAGGGTTACCAAAATAGAATTTTCTGCATAATTCTTATAGGTCTCCATATGCATGACGTAATAAAAAATGAGGTTGCCAGATACATAAGAAAATCTACCAAAAATTCGCCAATCTCAGAACTTGGTATCCTGGATTATACGGCACCTGTACCGAAGTTATCAACTCGATTGCTAATTCCATCCATTAACATTGATTCAAAATTGTAAGCTTTTGCTTCGTTTAATGAATTTGGTGGGCGTGTTGCAACGTATTGCAATAATCTAAATTGAATAAACTCTTAAAAAATTCTAATTAGACAATAGGTATTCTGAAACTTCAAATGTGTCTTATTATCATCAGTAAATATTGCTTTTAGAATGCGCTAAGCATTAAAATGTAAAAATTAGTTTTATGATGTTTTAGGGTATATTAGTACCATTATGAGAAAATATGCCATGATTTATAAAAAAGAATAATTAAATGCTTTCTGCTGCATTCTTTTAATTATTTTTATCTTGTTATGAGAAATAGTCATTATCTTTTATTACCATAACCCAGCTTGAGGAAACGTAAATGATAGTGAAAGTTTTCTAAACTGAAGAACACGTTATTAGTTGAATTACATGCATATTATAATGCATTCATTTTTTCTTTACTAAGTGACATGCATATCTTATGACTCAATTATAATAAAACTTGTGTGTGCTTTAATTTTTGTTACGTTCACTATCATAGTTGAAATAATGGAATATTATTCTATTTTACTTCCTTGAAAAAAGAAATCATTTTCATATAAAAAAATTTTGAAAAAAAATTGTAAAGAAGAAACAACTTAAAATACGAACGCAAAATGCTATCATGTCTCGAATAATATTGTAAGAAATTTTACTGTGACACTTTAATGTGCTAAATCTGAATATCGCTTTTTTATTTCGGCAATAAACGTTAATATGTCTGTACTCAATTTCTGGATAATCTATAAAATAAATCACGACTAACATTTTTTTATTATCATGTTCTTATACGTTTTTTGTTAGTTGACCGAATATTATGTGATTATTACAAGATAATAAAAAATAGTATATTAAAGATTTAATATACAAACCAAAAACACACACCAAAAATTTTCTATAACTTTCTCTAATCTCAAAAATTCAAAATTATTACGGAGTATGAATCTCAGTCGATATTTACCAAGTATGAAAAATTTCTAAAATTAATTTTCCATATCAGTAATAATATAACCTGGATATGATAAATTTCATTAAAAACGAAATCTTTAATGTACATGCTTGTAATTTTAGTTTTCTTTAAAATATACGACATTTATACTGAAAAAATAATAAAAATAAGTTTATGAGATATTTGAGTTAAGAATTGGTTATATTAGAACCTTCATAATAAATAATTTTACATTATTTTTTTTATATTAGAAGATGTTTACGTGTTATGTAAGCAACTTAAAGGTCAAGTAAGTTTATCCATCTCGAGTGAAAGTTTTGGGACAAGGATCACTTTAAATTCTGAAATACTATCAAAATAAAGGCTCATTCTGGTATTTTTAAGCAGAAAAAGGCCAATATTGGTTTATATTCGACATTCGTTAAAAACCTGTATCACACAGAAGAAACAAATATTCTTAAATTTGTTTTGTAAAGCTTTCACATTTATCTTACTTCCTCCTTGACAAAAAATACAGTAAAAATACTTTCTTTTTTATGTTTGCGCTAAAGAATAAATTATGTTTTCTTTTAAATGTAAATATTTGTTATATGAAGGCATTACATACCAATCAAATGGCTTACAGAACATAATATAGTTTCACGATGTCCGCATGCTTTTCTCCAGGCAGGAATGCAAATAAAAATAAGAAAAAGCTTTTCTTTAAATGAATTCGCCATCTAAACTATAAGGCATTCCTTTAAAACTTGAAGTTGAGATATTTTAATCACATAAAAACAATATGTATTTAACGATATAGCATCCTTTATTCTAACTTTAGCTGTTATGTAATTTATGATATACATCTACCTCCAAAATAATGGAACAGCACACATTTTTCAGCAACATAGTTTGGTGGAAAAGGTACATGCGTTAATTAAAGCACTCAGCGTCGACTCTGGATTTTTTTATAATTGTGAATATATAAAATATATAAAATGCAACTTATAAATAATATGGTCCAAAAAGAAAAATAATGGGTTTTAAATGATAATACAGTATTTTTTCGGCTCCTTTCAAAGTCTGATACGTAGATGTAATTAATTTTAAGCCTCCAAATTTCAAACTTTCTACTTGAATATTTAAAAGACAATATGAAGAATGTATTAAACCCTTGTAATTAAAAAAGTCCAGATTTAGTTTTCTTCAAGCAAAAATTCTTAAAATCATGGCTGATTTCATGTTTTTTAAGCAGAATGGTAAAAATTAAGTGGAATTTAAGCACATTCTTTTAGAAGTCTTGCTAAAATAATGTTAAAAGAATTTGTTTCACTGATTTTTTTTCAGTCAGTTTTCTTACAATAGAATCTATATGGTTCAAAAGTGATACTACAATTATGCAGTATGAGCTGACCATGCGGGGGATTCCGAACTATTACAAGCATAAAAGGTAAGAATGGTACCAAAGAACAGAAGTCAATTTACCAGTTATTCAGTTATCAACTCAGTTTTGTCTAAATATATACTAATAAAATCCTAATACATATTAGAACATACCATTAATAATAAGAAATAAATTTTCATTCGCATATTAAAACGGTAACTTATTTTATGATAATATAGATATGCACAGATACTCACAGAAATTTATTTCTGATAATTTGGATTACTGTTGCAATATTTTTTAATTTGTCAATATAATTTTAAATGCAGTATATTCTCGTGTAGCAAATATATTTTAGCTTTTTTTATTTTCTCTTGCATTAAGTAAACACAATAAACACTACAAATAACAATTTCTTAAGATTTAACAAATATCAAAAATAATATATATAAGCAGGCACTAGGCATTAAAAATTAAACTATGGTATATATATATATATATATATATATATATATATATATATATATATATATATATATATATATATATATATATATATATATATATATATATATATATATATATATATATATATATATATATATATATATATATATATATATATATATATATATATATATATATATATATATATATATATATATATATATATATATATATATATATATATATATATATATATATATATATATATATATATATATATATATATATATATATATATATATATATATATACATATATATATATATATATATATATATATATATATATATATATATATATATATATATATATATATATATATATATATATATATATATATATATATATATATATATATATATATGTATATATGTATATATGTATATATACATATACATACATACATATATATATATATATATATATATATATATATATATCAATAAAGCAAAATATAATATTTACAATGTTAAGATTAATATGATAAACAAGCATAAGAATAATGTAAAAAATAAACACTGTGTGATAAAACTTTAAGAAAATACAAAATATAAAAATTCTAATTGGAAGCAAAACTACTTTTTTAATTTTTTCGTTTATTTAGTTATGTTTCAAATTAAATTGAAGCTTTAGTTTTCATTTAAGTGAGTGCCTTACTAAATTAAGCTGTGTTAAATCAAGTTTGAATGGAGTACCCGAAGCAAAAAATGAAGAATGAATAAAGGAAGTTGAAATTATCTCATTATTTATTCATATTCTGTAGTTTTGAGTAAATAAAATATTCATATAAAAATTACATTATTACATAATGTACCAAATGAAAACTTTTATATGAAAAGGAAAATAACATAAAAACATTGAAACTTTTAAATTTAGAAACTATACATATTAAGATAAAAAATAAATATAGGATTTTAATAACTTGTTAAAAAAATAACAAACTTTTAACTTATAAGTGATATAAAAGTATGTAAATTAGGACCTTCAAATACAGTGGAAAATACGAAGGAATGAATTAAATTACGTATTTCACAGAGTAGTCAGAAGAAAACGTTTTAATAATGTAATGTAAGCGATATTTAATTATCCTATTCATATGCAATAGTCAAAGCATAATTGTCCCTGTTTATAATCCCGAATTCAGTGAAGATGTAGCTAAAACGTTTCGATATATCGCAAAATATTTTCACGAGTTCATTAAAAAATTTTAATCTTTGTTCGGAAAAGAAACAATGTACTGTTTTAAAAATTTCCATTTTATACGGATAGCTTCATTATTATTAGAAGAAATAAGAAAAGGGAAAATCCATATATTACTTTGAATCGATTTTTGTTTTCATTCCTGGATGGTGCAAAATCCGTTTACATAGTCAGATTAAATATATTTAATCGAATTTTATTAGACTTATCCATTATAAAGTTTAAAAGAGTTTGTATGTATGTGAATATATATGTACAAGTTTGGTTTTAATTTCTACGTTTCCCCTAGTCCAGTTTTTATTCGTGAAAATATTTTGAATAACACCATTAACTGCGCAAAATAATTGGTTTTATTGTTTTTCTTTTACAATCTTTCCTCTGTAAGTATAAATAAACAGATTAATCATCCATTCTTTTTAATTTATTATTTTTTATTAAACATGCGATTGGATTACTTTCCTTCTATTTTTTATGCCGTTCATTTGAAAGTGCCTATATATCTTTAGTTCAATCATGTTTATTAGTTCATGTCTTTTACAAAATGAGAGAGAGAGAGAAGGCATGTAGTAGATTATCCATTTTACAGCAATTGTTGAACTTGAATAAACTTCCCTTTATCAACAATCTAGTAATTCCCTATATAAAGAAATTTGTATTTCAGAAAGTATATCTCTAAGGAATTTTAATATACATTATCCTGGATGATAGCAAAATATAAGAAAAATAAATAAAATTGAAAAGGTTATATGCATATTATTTAAATAAACTTATAATAAATAGACAAAATAAAAAAATTCTAATTGGGAGCAAAACTACTTTCTTAATTTTTTGTATATATTGAATATAATAATATAATATATTATTATATTCAATATATACATATAGTATAACAAAATAAAATTTTGTGAAACTTCTGAAGATGCATTCAAATCCTTTTTTAAAAGCAGATAATACTAAAACTAAAACTGTTTACTTTTAAACCTTTGAATCGTTTGAAATTAATCGAATGTTTTTATAAATGGAAATTGTATATTACTTTTAAAACTGTAGAATCATTATTTTTTCTTTTGATATTAGAATAGATACTTTTAAAAATAGGAAAAACTAAAAAAAAATTGCGTCTTAAATATCTAAAAGTATATACAGAGAAAAATATCAAGTAATTCAGAAGAAAATATTTTTATATAAATTTTTATAAGAAATATTTTAGATAGAATGAGAAAAAAGTAAAGAAAGAAAAAGAAGAGAGAAAGATGAGAATTTTAAATTATTCATTTCGATTTAATCCATCTTATTATATTTCATTTACAGCATATAGTTCAAAGTTTAATGAAATTATATACTCTTCATATATATAAATTTTTTATATATCATTATAAATATTGAAATTTATTCAAGTATATAAGAAAAAATTTTTCAAATATTATTTTTTTGATTTTAGTTATTTTTTCTAGAATATTCTATTAAATTATCGCTGAAACTTATGGCATAATTTAAAAACTGTATGTCAATGAACTAAGAAATTTTTTATAATTTATTCAAATCACAATGTAAGTGCTATGTTTAATTCTACGCAAATGTCAGAAATAATAAAAATAAAGGAATTTAAAGTGCGATGGCTGAGTGGTTAGCGTTTCTGACTCCTGAGCTGTGGGTCCCGGGTTCGAATCCCGGTTCGGGCATGGATGTTTCTTTCCTTCTCTGTTCTCTCTGTGTTTCCCTGCCCTTCCTTCTGTGATGTGGTATGAATGTGGCCCACCCTATAAACGGGTTTGTGGTGGTATGGCGCGGGTAACGCTACTCGCCTCCGTGACTTGGTTCACAGGTGCCCGCTGGGTTACGATAAATGAGAAGCAGTTTTTGGCCTTGTTGTTGCATAGGGTTATTAACCCAAGTGTGCCCGCCATTGGAATAAAACAAAAAGGAATTTAAAGTACGCCATCTTTTTTTCGTAAGGAGTTATATATGTGTTTATTTTTTTGAATGTGTAATTTTTTCTACTTCAAAATATGGCAGTAGAGAGAAAAAGAAAACAAATTCAAAATAGTGATTCAACTCACAAAATACTTTTCATTTCCTGTTGCTTCTCCTAATTTTAATTTAGGTTTACGTTATATAGAGTATTAAATTCCTTTAACTATTCATTTAAATTAACAGACTGTTTAATTTATTTCATAGCTCATTAATGGGCTATTATTAAGGATGTGACTTGCTTAAGGAAGATTTTCTAATAATATGGTTGGCAAAAAGATCAATTAGAACTAAAACAAACTGGATTGTGTTTCAAAATTCTTATCTTACCAAAGAAATCCAAGGCTATTTAAAATCTTAATTGATCTTTATTTCATCAGATAAAAATAAAGACCTTCCTGCGCGTACTTTTGACAAATAGGTATTTGCCCATCTATGAAAATAGCATTCCGTATCACTTAAGAATCTGTATCATTAAGAATATCAGGGAGACAAATAGTTTTTCCAGTTATTGATCACGTGGCAGAAACAACCCAGTTGAGTGTGTTCAATGAATGTGAATGTCTAGAAAATGCTTATAATAAAGAGACCTTTGCACTGAATATTAATGTTTTGTTTTCGCACTTTCGCTGTTGTGAGAGGGATACTGCTGTGGTGAACAATAGCTTCATTTTTGCTCTGAGTAGAAATCACTAGGAATTACGAAATAAAGTCAAGAAGTGTTGCCGAAGGTTGTGAACGGAAATTTTATTGCAAAGGTCATCTCTACCGCACGCAGTTACCAATCAGGGCTTACTAAGAAAATACAATGCGATGCTAACATATGTGTATATTTTTGTGCGTGTGTGCATTGTGGCAAAATAAAATTTATTTAAAATTCTTTTTTATATTTGTAATTTTTAATATTTATTACTATATCATATTATTACAATATAGTAATTGGGTGTTGTTATTTATGATTTAGTATATCAAGATTTTTCCCCAGAGGAATCAAAAATCTATTTTGTTATTTTCAGTATTACCAAACATGAAGATTACGTGCAGCTATAATTATAGTAGCTACAAGAATAACCAAAAATTATTTTTTCCTAGTCTAAACAAGACAGATAAACGGTACCATGATGGAAGCACATTTTGCACATTTTGTGTAATCAATTATTTGGACATTTTGAAACTGCTAGATCCTTGGATGCACTCAGAAATCATATCTCTAAAAAGAGGCATGTTAAGTGATTGCACTAAGTTTATTCTGAATATTCAGCAGACGAAAATCATTTGGTTTAAACGAAACTTAAGCGACTTATTGGGTACAAGAACATGAGTAAATTTTCAAAGCAAAAGTACTATATAAATTCTATCAGTCTGTCGTTGCTTTCCACCATGCGTGGGAATAAGTATTGCTTTAGAGGTAGCACGAAACTAAATATATTTTTAATGTCTGCCTGAGAATAACATTTCAATGATTTTAAATTAAAATTTGACTTTTTCATTCAAAACCAACTTCAGTTCGATGCCAAATTTCAAAATTTTATTCCAAAGTTTGATGTTAAAAGCTGTAGGAAGAGGATCATGAGCAAAGCCTCAATCAATAAAGCCCCATCCATGTTTAATAGGTTTCAAATAAGTATGCCAAGGAAAAATATATGTGCGTTCTACCGAAAAGAAGTCTTGGACATTCTTAGTAACTTACAGGTGGCTAGTATTCTGTTAAAGATAGTTTCAAAAAAGCCTAAAAAGGAAAGATTTTTAGCTCCAGCTTTTCGCTTATATACATACTGTTTTTAAGATAGCTCATATTTCACAGAAACTGAGACCATCCTTGGTGTGTATTCAAATACTGGTACCGAATGTTAAGACAGGATTTGTCAGAATTCTTGGGAATCTGTATTCGAATCTCTATTTTCATGAATCCACTGAAGATGGCTGTCATCAATGGTTTAGGGACCGAAGGATTTGACATGCAGGAATTCTTGTACGCAGTCCAAACACAAATATCGTCGAATTGACAAAACAGTGATACAAGTGTAGCAGTGATTCAATGTGATGCCATCTACCTCTATAAAAACTTATTCTATTCGGATTAGGATTATCAATTTTATATGGACTAGGACCATCAATTTAATTCGTACCAGGCGTCTATAAGTATACTATCACGGATTAACTTGTGATAAGTTAACAAAGTGGATAAGTTATGATTCTAAATTTTTAATCACGTGTGGAACATTATTATTTTACTTTTGTTGAAAATTTCAACTCCATCATATCTTGTCTTTATGAAATAACTTCATTTGTTTTAGAAACGAAAATTTAGATTGATATCAGTATATGTCAACTAACATTAAATTGATTTGTAAAATCATCTAATAATCTGACGCACATATAAATGAATTCATTTTTTTAAATTTTATGTCTTATTTTAGGAATTATTGATCTTTAATATGATTAATCTTATCTCCCATATTCCTAAATATTCACAAATGATTTTATCATTACGAAAAATAAACTGCTTAAGAAAGAATTAAAATACAATTAAATTAAATATTATTTATTTTGTACATTATTTAAAAAATGGTGATCAGAAGCAATGGGAATGGAAATTGCGTCTTTAACGGATTTAAAAAAGTCATGACATTATATTAATCAATGAATATATATATACATGATCGACTCAGTATATCTAGCATATTTTTTTCTTATTTGAGCTGTGTTATGCATCCCTAAATCAGTCAGTTTTGAAAGTTTGGATTTATTGAGCTATAATTTGTAAAAAGATACAATCTAACATAAAACAGTTAAACTTCATTTATGTTACGCGTTACTAGACCAAGCAGAAATTTTTATATTTTACATTTTTTCACTTCTTTTTTTCCATTTGCCACAATTTATAACCTTTTTTTTTCCAAAATGACGTTTTGTGATACAGTCTAGTTACGCAACTTCGTCTAGTTCTGGTTTCATTTCGTATAATAATCCATTTCTTGTTCTGAGCTAAAATGTATCTTAAAATTTATTACATACCATTGCTTTAAACGGAAATCAATAAAATTAAAAATTAGCGTCTCATATTTTACTGCCCAACAATATTAAATATTATCATCAAACATATCAGGCATGTACATCATACATATATACATCATATATATGTACATACATACACACATCATACATATATATCATCATACATATTATGTGCGATTAATATACTGATACTTATTTTCATCTTTGAATCTGGTGTAAAAATGCAAACAGAAAATTTTATTCAGATTTCAAAATTACATAAAATATCCCTATTTATCAAACTTTTCCAAATATTATTAGTTTTAAGGAAACATCATTAATAATTCAATAACAAGAATATAATTAATTCCCTTCTTTAATATTTGTTTCACACAAAACTGAATAAATTAAGTTAAACTAGTTTAATGCAAAATCAAATTTTTTGTCAGTTTAGGCTATCAAGTACTGTCAGCAACTCCTTAATTTTGAGTTATCCTCAAAAGACTCAACACTGATGCTGGCATTCTTTTATTGAAACATTTATGCCTGAAATAATGAAAGATAAATACATATATTTCCTTCCAGTGCCATATTTTTTGATATATTCGGGTATGAAACTCATTACTTTCCAAAAGTAAAGCTTTACCTTGTTATAACAAGCTTCTTCGGAATGTAATGGGTAAAAGTAATGAGTTTTACTTCTGAAAAGTAATGGGTATGGAACCCATTACTTTATAGAAGTAAATTTTTACCTTCCCATAACAAGTTACTTCGAGATTTACAATAAATTCGCAAATTTTACACAAAAACTAAATTTTTATATTCATCCAAGCGAAAGAATTTAAAAATAAATCATCTTTAATTCTGGTTCTCGAATTTCCAAACTTTAATTTAAAAATTATCATTTTAAATAATTAAATAGTGTATGTACTTATCTCCATCCAAACAGGGAAACAAACTAAATGTTATGGTTATGAAAAATTTATATTTAAATTAGTAACTATTTTTCAAAACAGTTGAGCAACCTTGATGAGGAGTTCTAGTTAACGATCTATTTCAAGGATATAATAATCTTTGCGTAACGTGTCCAACCAGCTGTGGTAAAGCCTGCCAATTTTACACTGTTGGCGAGATTGAGAACAAAACATCCGCTTTTCATTTTGATGAGTGAAATGCATGACTCGTTAAAAGGTTTTCAAATGTGTGTGTGTGCGTGTATTTCAGCTTGATCTCTTGTCACGAAACCATGTGTAATGGACACAGCACACTTCTTTTTCTCACGAAAACAAAACAAAAATGGAACTGTTGCGCGGTGCTAAGGATAAACAGTGACTGTAGATCATGCTTCGATGATAAGCAGTTGATCGAAAATTTGAGATTGTTCCCAAAATTAGAATTTAGCAGTGTGAAAAATTTTGAAAACAATCGAAGATATATGGAAATAAAAGTTGCTTTTTACACACATAAATCTTTTTTATATATTATTTTACTGTTAGAAATTTATTTAATATCAACGTGAGCTATAAAACAAATTCAAAAATTGTTCATATATAATTTAGTTAACAAATTATATGTAGCATGATAAGTATATATTGATATACATATAAATTCGTATTTCTATGTAATAAAAATTTGCACTTATATATTTACAACATTATGTGTGCCAATTTTATATATGAACACATACTTAAAATTGGCAAACGCTTTCAAAGAAAAATTGATCAATTAATAAATGGTTGGTTTGTTTATCACAGCAGCCATTTTTTGCACATTAGTACATTTAGAGCGGAAATAAATTTAAAGTGGATTTAGAAGCACTGTGAGTATCCAAACTAGCAGTGACACTTGAACCCCTGAATTGTCGAACCAACAGCCAGAGCTAGAATTTGGTGGCTGCCTACCCAAGATCATACGATTCGTTTTACGCTATAAAATATGACATGAAATATGTATAGAAATATTTTAATGAGTTTTTTAAAAATAATATGTTGTTAAATAAAATCAAGGATGTTATATTTTAAAGGGAAATAAAAAAAGGATAATTCTTTATATTTATAAAAATAGATTTTACATTTAAAATCTTGCACTGCTTTAGTAGTTTTTAACATCCGGTTTTTGAATATGAATGAAATATTAAATTATTTTTATAAAAATATTTTTATTTAAATGAATATGTTACTTTGTATGTAATTTTGCATTAATTTTCTTTTAATAATTGCTTCTGTAAATGATTTTTATTATTTTATAGAATTACATAAATTTAATTTGTGAAGGAATACATTTGGTAAATCTTTACTTCATTATATTCCATTAATTAGAGTAAAATTTCATAATAAAAATTTTTGATTTTAAAATATAAAAACACATTCTATACTTTTTTTGTATAAAATTTATGATTTCAAGTAATGAATGTTCTAATTATATAAAAATTTAATTTTTGTAAGAAACAATTAAACCAAACACACATTTACTTCTCCCTTTTTCTATCTAGTTTCAAACTTCCTTTAATAACCATGAAAAGTTTTTTTAATAAAAATTTTATAGATTTAAATAATTTTACTTCTAACAGAAATTGTGTACCTATTTTTCAGTAAAATATATAGTCTTTATGGAATAATTTTGCAATAAGCCTTAATCTATATCTATATGTCTGTATATATATATATATATATATATATATATATATATATATATATATATATATATATATATATATATATATATATATATATATATATATATATATATATGCCACCCAACGTGTCTAGTGATCAGCGAGCCTGACTGTGGATAGGGAGATCCTGGATTCGAATCCCGGCTCGAGCATGGATGCACTTTCTCTCTATATATATCCTGTCTTTATCCTTTCCTTGTATGAATGGGTTGTGAATGGTTGCCTACCCTATAGACGGGTCACTATGGCATGTGTGTACTGAGGAAGTCGGACTCCACACCTAAATATGGTTCAGTTCGAAAAATAGAGCTGTGCACCCCATAATGGCAGCCAAGCTGACACACGAGAACCACATCTATCTATATATGTGTATATGTAAACTCACACACATATATTACACGAAGGGAAGGGAGTGGAAAATATATATTGGAAGTGTAAATTTGAAGGGAAATAAAATGTTTTAATGCAGAGTCCGTATTTTCTGTCAAAAGATTGTCGTGTTTTAGACTCACGTTTTGTTAATTAGAAATTGTTGAATGTTCTTTCTTACTCGTATTACGCATTTTTTCCAACAATGTTATAAAAATCTTCTAGGATATAACAATGGATTATAATTTCTAAATGGACCCAAAAAATAATAATCAGCTGTAACAGAGACACTTATTTATCTGTATTTAATAGGCATTTATTTTTTGTATGAAATTAGTTTTAATAAGAAACTTTATAACAGTAAAGTAGCATATCGTAATGTGTATGACGTAAAAGAAATTTAAAGAACCAAACAAAATAGCCAGTGTGTTGGGATAATCGATGCAGTATGTATTTGAATAAACTTGTTCTGAAATATGAAAATAGCGATTATAAAATTAAGGAGTGTTAAAAAGTTATTATTTATGCTTTCAAATATACAAGTATCTAAGAAACAATCAGTTTTTTCTCAGGAATATTTAAGATGCGGTTTTGTTCTTTCAACTGCATAAAATTATTGTCCTTTTCTGTTAATGTCTGATATTGAAGAAGACATTGCATCACTTATTATAAAAGGGTTTAAATTCTGTTCTTTCTGATCCAAATGAATTGCATGGTTGATTATTAATGATTTAACGAAAGATGAGGAATCTAGTCCTTATCAGAATTATCTTTTCAATAATTTTGATCTGATTATCTTCAGTCATCAAATGTAACAGATTAGTATGTTCTGCTAAAAGAATTTGAGGGAATATTATCTGGATACGTTAAGCTTTATAGCAGCTTAATCCATTCCTTTTTCACTGGAATCAAATTCATTTACCTTGATGACATTTTCATATAATATGGGGCTTTATAGAACTTTATTAAAAAATAAAATATATTTCTATGCTTTTTTATATATGATGAAATATAAAAAGAGGACTTATAAAAAACAAATACAATTAAAATAATTTATTCACTTCGAATTATAACTGAAATGGCATAAATATTATAAATAATGGAATTATATAAAATGATTGTTTATAAATAAAAATTAATAATTAGTAATTATTTAAAAGCCTTTATTTCTTTGTGATTATAAATTTTAATGAAGAATATTCATTTATCATTCCTTTTATTGCTTATTTCACATCAATAGCACCCAACTTCTCTGTTTAATTAAGAGAGGAAATTCGATATTAGTTATATCTTTAATGTTTGTGTTAAATACATTTATCAAACTTTTTCTAAATGAATACTTTTTAATTTAAAGAAGCTTGCTCTGAATTAAAAATATTACAAAACTCTTCGGAGAAAATATTCCGCTTCCATACCTTACAACGATGAACACTGGGTAATAAATGATGAGATTTTGTCTTTTGCATAGTGACCATCATAGTCAGTGCTTTAGAATATTTTCTGGGTTTTTTTCTCTTGTAAATGAAAAATGCACTCCCCAATTAAATTGAATTGACGATATATCCTCTCTGAAGCATCATATAATGATTTTGGGGAGGATTATCAGACGCTTATTAATGTTTTATGTTGTTAAGCTATTTATCAAACAGTGTATTAATAAACAAATAAATTTCTTTTATAATATAACGTTTTCGTTTATAAATATATTTAAATATTTTTGATTAAATATTTAACGATTTTCACAGAAAATCAATGTAAATAAAATCCTAATTCCGTTGGTCCACTGAATTTTTTTCTGCATAAAACAATTCAACTCTAGTTAACATAAAGCAATTAAAGCATATTTTCATTTCAGTGTTTGTAATTAATTTTAAACAATGATTATAAAGTTGATTTAAATTTTCTGTAAAGTTGTTTATAACATGATGTACACAATCTTTGAATTATGGTCGTTTCAAGAACAGAGGCTTGTATGTCTATTAATTCCTTTAAAATTGCCACCTATATGTGCAACATTTCTTTTTTCCTTGATAAAATAAATTCTAATAATTTGATATATTTTGAATCCATTGGAGGTTAGTGAGGTTATTAATAAGTAGCAGAAAATGTTCCGCAGTTATTTAAAAACTAGAATTTTAAATTAAAAAATAACAGATAAACTGGATATTCAAAGTTTCAAATGCTGCGCCCATTTTCCTGAGACATTCTTATAATCCTTATGTTGCTGTTGTCGAGTGACAACTGCAAAAAAAAAAGAAAAAAAAGAAAAGAAAAAGTAAAAAAGAGAAGTCATATCGGATCAAAGGCATGAAGCCCTGCCTTGGCCACATCTTCAGCTTTTTCCGTATAAAGAGTGTCATGGCAGCAGTAAGGGTTGATGTTGAAGAGGGTCAAGGCAACAGAGATGAAGTTATAGAAATACCTCTGATCAAGCGGAACTCCTGTGCAGTGCATGCATTCTGCATAGGTTCTAGATCTGTCGGGCATGATTTTCATACCCCTCATGTGCCCAGTCCGCATTATGCTGATGGTAGAGGTGATACCACGGTCAGGATTAAGCTCTGGTAGGCACCATTTTTTCCGTAGTCCTCCGCAGAGCTAGCTGATGCCTTGCGACGGCGTTTGCATCAAAGCAAGTGGTAGTCGTCGGAAGGGGATTGATATTCTTCCTGGGCGAGGGAGTCCGCCTGTTCATTTTCCTCGATGTTAACATGCGCAGGGACCCGTTGGATGGTGCAGATTTTCTCCCTTGCAACTATGGTGAACAGAAGCTCGTTGATGTCTTGGGCAAGTCTCGTTTTACCTCCTTTAATGACCTCCAGAGATGATTTACAGTCAGAGAATATGTTGATGCCATTCAAGGGGACTGACTGTGTGAGGTAAAGGGTAAGAGCTGCCTTTACGACAATCAGTTCACTGGTGAAGTTGGAGCCAATTTTTCCAGTTGCAGCCCGATGTTTGAGGGATGTTTGGTCTGGAAGGATAATTATAATCCTTATAATTTGGACAAATAAGATAAATCAGATTTAAGGTAAATAAATTCTGCAAAAAAACAGTGCTGTTGATAATTTAGAGATTCAAAAAATTGTTCTTTTTCATAAACACATGGTCTGAAGCTCTAAAAATTATTTGTATGTCGAATAGAAGGTACGGCGGGTATCGAGATAGTTATAAAAATGACGAGAAATAATTATTTTCACTTCATAAAAATAGAAGTTATTATATAAAAGCATATATCCCACTATCTTGAGTGGAAAAGGCTGAAACATCTGATAGAAAAGCTGTAATTTGTAAAATTCTATCATACGTGAATTCATTACATGTCAACAGTCAAATACCACCTTGCTAGGAAAGGTTTTATATATTAAAATTTCAAAGGGTTCAATAACTTTCCATTGTAATGGAGAGATGTACAGTGTAGGATACCAGGTCAAATGTTAAATTCATTATTTGATAATATTAGATGGTTTGTTGATAGATGAAGATGTACCATTATTAGTCTCTTAAAATAAAATGAGCACAGACTTCTAAACAAAAACGATACGTTGTTCATAGATAGTAAAATCACTAATTCTTGTTAATATATCATTTAATATACTTTTCATTTAATATACATTAATGTATCATTTAATAATATATCATTTAATTAATATATCAATTAATATACATTAATAACTTTTTTTTAACCAAAAAAAGGCTGTTAACAATTTTTTTAAGAATCTTGAATAGTTGGAAATAACTGAAAACAGGAAAGTCTCTAGGAGAAATGTCTATTTACGTCTTCAAACTACAAAAATTAAAATCTATTAATAAAAAAATAAAACATTGGAGACTTTAATGATAATATTATATTATTTTCAAACGTAAATAAAATCCATCATAAAATATTGTAATATTTACATAATACTAATATTTACATAAATTCAGTAGCTTCTTTGCAATTTTGAAATAAAATTACAGATTCGAAATATCATGAAATTTTATAAATTTAAATAAATAAAAAACAAGAGTCTTTTGCTCATAAATGATTTTTAAAAATTTTATAAAAAATAATTAGATTATTATAAAGAAAATGTTTTCATTATTGAAAGAAATCCATTTTTGTTGAATCGTGTTTTCCAGTTTAGCATTTTTGTGAGGTTTCAATACGTAGTTAAATTTACAGATAATGAAAGGCATTCATAAAGGATATGAAAAGAGATCACAAAGCAATGCAGTGACCCCACAAATGCTTCCTGCACATTTTAGTAGCTCTCAAGAATCTTAAAGACCCTATTTCCGATCACTCTAGAAAGAATCTTCACCCTTGTTATATTTCAGATCATGCTTTGCAGCGGACAAGCAGATGCTGTAGCCTCAGGTAACGGTCAATGTATTCGTAAACACAAAAATGACTTTCCAAGCAATCAATCTGAGCTTGTATTTTATTTTTGTTTGTTTATTTTCATAATTGAGAAAATTACCGGTGAAATATGATTTCTTTTATTAGATAGCCTTTATTAGGTTTTGTGAAGTAATTTTTCATACCAACACTGAGCTTAATAAATTCATTTATTTATTACGTTTTTTTTCGCAATTGGAGAAGAAGAAAGAGTTTAGAAAAGAATATTTTTTTCCTTCATTATTCTACTTTGGGTTTTTTTTTTTTTTGGCGATTTAAGTTAATTTGGGTCATTATTATACGCTTGGGTGCCAGTTTAAACCTAAAATTATTCCATAATCAAAATAATTCGTATAATAATTTGATTTTTTTAATGTGAATTTGAAAATAAATCAAACTTGAGCCAACTTCAAAATTATGAATATTTAATATATTTGAAGAAAAACATGAAATATATATTTTTATATAAGAAAATGAAGCAAGTGTTACGTTTCAAAAATGGTAATGATATTACTTCCGATTTGTTCTGCTAAATTTAAAAATTTTAGCTATTTCTTTAAGTTGAATTCCAAGAATTTAAGAAATTCTTTGTGATTCTGTTGATGAAAAAATCATTTAGATAATTTTTTATCAATTCATGTAAAACTATTGATGAAATTGTAAACATAGGCAATCAATCAATTAAAGGAAATTCAACAATATTTTGACGTATAAGATTGAATAAGCAGAAGTCAAAATAATATGATCTCTTATTCACTTTTAATTTAACACATAATATATTTAAAATTATATGTAATCCTTTTTCATTTGGTCAAAAAATAATGTGCAATTTTTTACAGTCAAGATATTCAAAATTTATAATATTTTCGAAATCACTAATGATTATTGATTGCTTTTTGTAATTTCTATATTTTAAATAAGACAATTTATGGATAATTTTTATTGATTTCTTCAAATTAAAAATTGAAATAAAGATTTTTACTCTTTAACATTCAGAATAAACTTTTTAAATGACTTCTATATTTAACCTTTTAATTGTAACTGCATCAGGTTAGGTGAATAAATTCAGTACAGAAATTTATAAATTCCGTTATCAGAGTTTTATGCATCCTAATATTCACTACATTTATGTTTAAACGAATAACAATGCGAAAATTTCTATATAAATTAAAATATTAACTCATTTTAAATCATGCCTTTTTTAATTAAACGTATTGCTGTTCCCTAAAATTGAGAACAATAATTATGAGAATATAATTTATCGATAATTTTGTACTTTCAATGGCGATATTACAAATTTTCAAAGAAAGTTAAGTAAATATTCAGCTTATATAAGAATAAGATGATTAGAACATCAGCAAAGATTATAATAGTTATTGTTTGGACACCTTTCAATATTTTTATGACTTATATATATAGTTTTAGAACAGTATAAAAAAATGTTCCTCTCACATCTTTAATGTCAGTGTGACAACCTACTGAGAAAAGAATGAAGAAGGTAATATGTTGGATGTCTGACAATGTAATGCTCTTAAAAATTTCGATAATGTTCAGTATTTCCCTGATGTTTCAACTCAAAAAGGAGAGTATTGTTGCCCGATACTTGTACAAATGTACAAGGCGATTGACTATATTTAACAGTTTTGGCTACATGGCATAGGGAGTATGGACCTGTGAACTATAACTTAACTATAGTTCACAGGTACTTAATGAAATATTATTTTTACATAAAATAATATAAAATATATTATTCTTCATAATGTAAAATTTAATCAGAGAGACATACGGCAAAACTAATTCCAATGTATTTAGTACGCAAATATTCAAACATATTTCAGAATTATTTTCGTATTTATTAAGTTGTTTATTAAAACAACCTTTCTTTTGCAGTACGTTTCCGTTTGATTGTTTCTGGTGATTATAAAGCAGCTAAATACCAATACTTCGTAATTTTAAACTGTGGTCAAATGAACAGGTTGACACCTTACACTCTTCTGTACATTTAAAATAGTCTTACACTTTATAGGTAGAAATAAAATTTTATGCATAAATTTACACAACCCAAAAATATATTCTAATAATGATGCCTATTGCCACGTTTACTTTGTTGAAATTTTATATATTTTCTCTTTTCTATTTTTTTTTAGATTTGTTTATGTTTCAAAGTAATTTTTTCAAAATTTGTCATAAAAAATCCGTTAAATAATTTCGAATAGTTTTTAATATCGAGTTTTTTAATGCAATAAATTTTTTCAACTACATATTTTGAAATTTTTTTTTAAAGAAAGATTTTATTCCTGATTTTTTGAAAGAGTTCAGTGCGGCAACGAAAATAATTTCCTTCAAAATTCCGAAATAGTGTTTTTTCAAATTAGTTAAAGCTATGGAACCAGCTTATACCATAAACAACAAATTTATATTAAAAGCAACATCATTTGTAAATTATCTCCCTTTTGATTTCTACTTTTCATTCATTCTTAACCATATATTTATACGTTTCAGATTAAATAGCTCTGCTTTATGACTGCTTTATAATTCATATTAGTGCACATTAACCCTTTACTATGACATTGCTATAATAGTAAAAATAAACAAGATAAATTGTTTATTTCTGAATACTCATACACATCTTTAAATTAAAAAGCACATTATATCTTCAATATCTTCTATCGTTATCTACGAAATCTTAATCGTGAGTTCATAAACAGGAAGTTTCAACGGGAGATATTATTTACTATAATATAGAGCTTTAACAATCATACATTTCATGCTTGAAAATGTATCATTTAAACTACACGAACTAGAAATTTCAAAACTAATTTGCGTCTGAGGCTATCATTTCCAAAAAAAATTACGTTTCTTATTTTTAATGGGATAAGGAAAATGTTATTTTATGGACATAAAGAAGTTCAATAAACTTTTCAAAAATGGGCTTCTTGAATTGTATTTCTTACTTACAAAGTTTATTATTCTTTAGTTCCTTTTTCAAATAGTTATTTTATTTTTTATTAAAATGTTTTTGTATATTTCAGTCTTCATAAAAAGGAAATTATAAGATTCTTTAATACTGCGAAATAAATATGAATTTGAAAACAAAGGAACATATTTATTTCATAATTTCCATTGTGTAGCTAAATTATTATTTCATACCACTTAAAATCTGAAATCATTCTTTTCTTACAAAATTACTTAATTATACAACTTTTATATTTAATAGTATACTTTACTTGTTTTGGAAAGTCTCGTAATGTTCTAACATCATTAGTATTATTGCAATAATTTTACAGTAATTATACGTTGTTTTTAGAAGGTAATTCATGTAACAATATAAAAATCAAATTTTGTAGTTTGTTATATTTAATCCCATAAAATTAGGATTTATCATTAAATTTGAAATCTAAAATATCGTTACCTAATTCTGACAACAATACTCTATAATACTAATATAACTTACACTTTGTCCACAATTCATTGAATTTTACAAATTTTTGACAATGATTAGCTTTTTACAATTATATATCACTTGATATTGCTTTATTAAATTCTCACAATTTTTCAGAGTTTATTACATTATTGAGTTTAGGTGTTAAGAAATAAATAAAAATGGTTTTATAAATTACTAAGAAGAATATTTATTGTAGTTTTTGATGTATTTCACTAATTTTGTTACAGTATCTGTATGGTTATTTCACAAAGTTTAAAAAAAATATGTATATTAAAATAATTTTCATTTTTTGGAAAATATTATATATTTTTTATACTAATTTAGATAACACTTGTTTATATTTTTCTTCTCATATTCAAGCATCGTAGAGGATATAGATTAAGAATACTTAAAAATTATCTGCATTCATTAACGGGGGCTATAAGACAACATGATAAACAAACTATGATGAACAAAACTAACTAGCAAATGCCATAGAAGGTTAATAGCAGTATATGTTATTATATATCTAAAAATATATTATTAAATAATTTTATAAAATTATATTTAAATAATGGTAATAAGCAATTATAATATATATAAAGATTTGTATCTATAAGCGCGCACTCAAGCACATAAACACATGCACGCACACACACACACACACACACACATATATATATATATATATATATATATATATATATATATATATATATATATATATATATATATATATATATATATATATATATATATATATATCAGTGGTAACCAGAATAATGATGGAAAAATATGGGAATAAAAATGACGTTTTTAAATGCTATTCGTAAGTATTAAAGTATATTAATAGCTATCAGTTCTTATAAATAGAAATATATGTATCTATTCTGGTTGCATGTGGCTGTTTTATGGAAGTTTTTAAATCTTTGATTTTTTTAAAAGCGTAAAATACCAGACCTCACAGATTTTCAAACTAGGCAAATTGTAGGAACCCATCTATCGAGAGCAAGTGTAACCGAGATATGCAAACTTTTAGGTTTACTAGGCGCATGGTGTCTAAAGTCATGCCAGTATAAACTATCATGGCAAGACAAGCTTGGCAAAGCAAAATAGAGGATGGAAAGAGAAGCACAGTGAAAGGGACCAACTCTGAACAGTTTTTAATTAATCAATTAATGCAAACATTACATTATTTTTGAAGCTTTTGAAGCTTTCGAAGAACTATTGTAACATTGTATGGAAAGGCATCATTCTCATTTTATAAATGCAGTGTGTTCGATATCTGAAGACCTGAGAAGCATATGCACAAAAATATTTCTTGTATTAAATATAATTCCTTTTGTAAAGATATGAAGGCCTATATGTATTGACTTCGTCACTTATTTGGGGCTCAAAATTATACGGTAATTACTTTTGTTAAGCAACTTTTGTCTGCAGAAACAAGCAGCTGAAAATATTCAAACTACTTAAAATTTCTGATAATTTGCTTTATCAAAGAAAAATAAAACTTCTATAAAAGTACTCCAAAAGTATGCCTTCATAAATTCGAATTTTCTTTAAAAATCAAATTACTCATAGGTATTGAGTATAAAAATATAAAAATATTAATTTATTTTCATATTTATAAATTTATTTATTAAGTGTACCCACTTCCTTGCATTTCGATCAAATACCTTTACAACTGGTTCAATTAGTTTATAGTTTTAACCAAACTTTTCACATGAATAATTAGCTTAAATTTTATCAGAGAAAAACGTGTACATAGAATTTGGTGATTTTCCATAGTTACGAACTTCAGATTAACTTCAGAACAAACGTCAAATTAATGCAGTAAATTTAAAAAATAAATTAGATCTTGCTACGAAATAAACAAAATCTCATAACAATAAAAAATCCACTTCTGACAAAAGTGTAAGTTTAATCTGAAAAATGAAACTCTACAGTTTATCATATAAAAATGCATATACTACAAAACATATTTTAAGTTCTAATTTAGTTATATACTGAAAAGTATAACATTAACTTAATGTAATGAAAACAGGAACACAGAACTTGTATTAAGCATTTTTCTTTAGTACTTACTTAAATAAACAAAAACTACCAAATTAGTAAAAATTTACTTCTGTTTGTCTGAAGTTTCTGTTTAAGTGTTAATTTCTACAGTTTAACTCATAAAAGTTTATACACATTTCAAAATAATTTAATTAAGAGCTCTATTCAAAACTATACTATGTATCAATAAATGAAGTCTCATGCATATATAAGATATAAGTGTATTGTAAGAGGCACATAATGCTTGAAAAATTTTGTAGTTACGTCCACGAGCAATGACGTACCAGAAAAGACGAAAACGCATTCCTTGAAAGAGACAAAAACAATATTTTTACAAAAATGAAAAAAATTGTAAATATGTATATTTTAAAAGACAAACCAAGGAAATGTGAAAATAAAGGGGATCATCAGCTAAAAATATTTTTTCTGTACTCTCTGTGGTAACACATAGATGCTAATTTTAAAAAGAAAAAAAAAAGAGCGTGCTTATTTCTTGAATCGAAAAAGTTCCGGAGTCACTGTATATATATATATATATATATATATATATATATATATATATATATATATATATATATATATATATATATATATATATATATATATATATATATATATATATATATATATATATATATATATATATATATATATATATATATATATATATATATATATATATATATATATATATATATATATATATATATATACACACACATTCCATCACTTAAGTGAATTATGTTGTTGCATAAGCATTTTTATATGGAATTCAAGTCAGCGTTAATTATGTTTTAAATTATTTATAAGCACAGTAATCAAAATATCGAAAGGGGGATTTATTTTATAACAGCGAAGAACTGAAACCCTGATGTAAGTTTCTTTTTATTTATGTAGTCATTTCTCAATTCATTATCGGACAAATTGAAAAAGGATTTTATATAAATATTAATAGGAAATAGAAGACAAAATTGTTAGAAAATTAATTTCAAAGAGAAATACTTTAATTTTATAGAGAAATATTAAATATTTTTTCCTAATATGTCTTTATATTCATATGAACTATATAAGGTTCACATCTTTCTCACGAGGGGCACAATTCAAGGGAAAAACTGAAATCATAATTAATCCTTAAAAGATGAGTAGAGTAGTCCGGAGAATGCTGGTGAGGCCTTAAAATAGGATAAACATTTATGATTAGTGTGAGGTGTGTCTACATCTTTAGCTAAAGGAAAGCTCGGTTCAACTTTTTTTAAAAAAAATATTGATTTTAGTGAAAGATTTTTAATTGATTATAAAAAAACTAAAAACACGACATTCTAAATTTTAAACTTATTCATTAAATAGCATCAGAAATAGAAACAAATAAGAAATCAACTGAAAGATTTTTCAATACATTAAAAAATTAAATAAAATTTATCTTGATTTTACTTTTTTTAATAAATTATTTTGTAATTAGACTATATTTAGAATTTGAATATATATTTTTTGTAATTTATATAAAACATAAATGACATTATCATTTTTTTAAATAATTCATTCAAAGCATGTTTCTAAGTATGTATGTAGAGGAGAGTATGTAGCAATGGAGAGGTAAGCCCCACTGTGTACCATAACGTTATAAGAGGTTTGGAATACTCTCCTATCATCCAATGCCCCGTAATTTTTAATTACAGTCAGGTGACGAGGTCACTCCTGAGGTGATACTTTCCTCTCCATATTCATGCTACACAAGTAGAAGCGTTTCGGACGACACGAGTTAACGTGGGCATACCTCCAATCCACGGAACAACAGCAACCAAACGAGGGATAATGTGGCCACTCTCCTAATCGTTACCCGCGGCAAGCTCCGTAATGCTGTTAACCTAATCCTTTAATGTCAGTTAAATTATTTTTTATTAAAAATTTGAGAAGAGACCATTGAAGAACATTGGAAGGTTTTTTAATATAGATAGTTTTTGCCAAAAGCTAATTATTGAAAATTAGTTTTATTCAAAAATTGCATGAAATTTTATCCAATCGCAATGATTTGCGACACAATTTAATTAACTCTAAAAAATGATAGCATATATGATTGATTCATTTGCCAAATTTAATGAAACTAATTTGATGCTACAAGGAGACCAATTTAATTTAATCAAACCTAAATGCGTTATATCTGCATTTGTTTTAAAACTTTTTTTATTCAAGCAAAATATGGCTGGAAGAAAATGTTCCATTTCCAAATCTTTTGAAATTGCAAAGCGCAGATGGAAAAAATTTTTTTACTAAAAAGACCTTATGGCCTTTTATATAAAGCCTGGACAAACTGAGATTGCAAGCGTAGATACGTACACACTCTAATACAGGAATACTTTCTTGAAGTATCCATAAATGAAGGACTTAAGCCAATGTTTAAACAAAAATACCACAAATTCTGGTTACAAAAGATGTCACTTTTTGTAACCAGAGCATTATGGGAGAACCCGGCATTATGGGCTATTGTAAAGAAGTTGTTGACTTCTTTCCTGTCTTCCTATTTTGTAGTGTGTTTCATCTTGTGTTGTTATTAATATTATCACAAGGAATAAACGGAATAGAATTCAGTGCACGAGAGGATTTGCGGTTACTATTCATAAACATTGAGCTGGACATAAATGCTCTTATAATATTTCAAGTTTACGCAAAACATTAATTATCTTTATTTTATTTTAAACAAGTTATAATTTTTAATAAATATTTTTAAAAATTTTTTCTAACTTAGCAATTTTTATACGATGGACTTATGTAGCTTTTTCCCTTAGGGGTTCGTGGGCAAGTTTTGACTATAAAAAAGGATCCGTAGGTGAAAGTAATTTTGGAAACACTGGTCTAAAGGATAAAGATTTATATATTGTAATTTCTTTTTCCTTTCATGAGACTTTTACATTTTAAGGTCCTTATTATCTATTACTGAAATTTAGTAACCATCAGTGTATTATACATTCCTATTTAAATTTAACAGATTAATTTTATTAAATTATTGATATCTGTGGTTACACATATAAAACGTGACACCAACATTTTTTATATTTGTCTTTCATTTTTGTATTTAAATATTCATCATATTCTATAGGATTTTATTTCCTGATATTTTACCACACTACAAACATCAAAGATTTTATTATAACAATCATCAATCAGTCATTGTATGTACACGTCACAGAATAAGCTATATATATAATTTTTAGCTATAATAACTATTTTCCATGTTAATTTGTTAGGTTAATTTACAAAATATCAATATTATTTAAGAATATGACACTTCATCATAGTAAATACCATATTTTTTAGATGTTCATTTGAAATTCATTTTTTATAGTAAATGTTTCAACTGTTATTCTGCTTTGTATCAAAAATTGATTATGATGCGCTGAATCTAGTTTTAAAATTTATATAAAAAAATGTTTGTCAATAAATAGTTATATTTGTTATAAAAATATAATTTGAATGAACATTTATTTTTTGGTATTATTGTACACTATATCCAATTTAGAAATTATTTAGTAAATATTTTTCACATAATTTCATTGGATGAACTTCAGAAACAAAAATTGCAATTCCTAAAAATAACAGTGACGAAGGGGCTTTAAAAAGTGAAGTGTGTAATGAAATGTAAAATAATTACCTAAATGATAAATCATGAACATAGCAAACAACGAATTTAGTATAAATTATGATAAAACTTTCTCTTCGAGGAAAGAGCTTCTTACTCGTTATCATAGTTAAGAACTAAATGAATAATTATGTGGAATGTTTTCATAAGGGAAAATTAAAGCTATTTTATGAAAGGAAGATTGAAAAATTTGCGTTTCAATGAAATAACTAAGCTGATCAGAGAATCGTGAGAAAATTTCAAATTCTTATTATGGTAGATGATTTTTAGGAAGCAGATTTTATGGTTAAATCTCTTTGCCTGATGATCATTGATGATGCGTGGGGTATTCCAGATGACTCAAAAATAAATCGTTCAAAATATGTTTTCTTAATATTTTGAAATTATTTATAGTGACTTTTAAATTAATTTTAATTGAAAATTGTACGGAAATTTTTTTTATTAGGATTAGCATTTCTAAAACGTAATAGTATGCAATTGCATTTGATGATAGTAATACCTTTTGATAATATTATGAATTTCGCTGAGGAAATACATCAAACAAATTCTACTTAATCGTATTCCTCTTTAAGCTTAGATTTATTTCTGATATTATTCCCCCCCCCCTAAAAGTCTCCTATAAAGAACTCAACTAAAAGGTTCATTTTCATGTATCAAACTTCAGATGCATTATAAGAAAACTTAACAGATACTTTTCAAACCACTTTTCAGGTAATATTTCATCGTGAGCTAAATATTTGTATTAATTATGGATGAACTGCTCATTTTTTATAATACTTATGCATTTCAAAAAAGTTAATTTTCGTACATTCATTTGTTCATCTTTTAATTCATATTTTTTAAATTAAACATGACTATAATGCCATAAATTGAAATAAATAATTACATTTTATCAAGACTTATTCTTTTATTTTTTCTTTACATTTTATTCTTTTATAAACAATCTAACTAACCCGCAATTAGGGGTCCAGATGGCCTGGTTAATAAAAGAAGTCTCTTTGCCGGAAGGAAGCGATTTCTATACCTAACCCAGCTGAAAGCCCGTCGTATTGGTTAATTGTAACTATGTCACATAAAATGTATCGTGGTTTCAAAATCCTACCATGAAAATGTTAATTTAGGATATAATCTGTCAAATCGAAGTTTCTTTTCCTTCATCAATTTTTTTCAATTATGACCCTTTGTTCTACAAAGAGGTCGTCGGATTCCATAAATAAGATTGGCAATTCATACGAATGGAACTGAAATGCCATGTGGAGTTTTGAGATATTTGGCATAAAATACTACATTAAAATAGAGGTACCTAACCCATGGTTAACTACGGACAGTACAGCATTCTTTATAGCAAAACATTTCGGGCTGGATTCCGAGGGAAGAATTTTGTATTTCTGCTTTCTTTGGGGACGGCTAATTGATGTCAGTTCCAGCTTTATACCTAGTAACACGAGAACACGGCTCACTATTAGAAGAAGATAGTAGCCAGTATTCTCGAGTAAATAACGGACATCAAATACCAGATGTATATTTAAATAACAGCTTGTTGGTTGTCCCCTATGCGAAGTCTAGTCAATCCAGCTAATAAGAAAAATAACTTGTAATTAAAAAATATTTCTTAAATTAATCCTTAAAAAAAGTGCATTGTTAAAAAATAAACATAAGAACTTATTTTATTCCAATAGAACTTATTTTAATTTTGATATATATATTTTAAAAATTAAATCATTGTTTTTTGAATAAAAAAGTTAAAGATAATTGAGATAATTATTTATATAAAATAGGAAATAAATATTTTTGAAAACTGACCACACACTGAACATTCAATATAATGTGAAGAAACTTATCCAATATAATAGTAGTATTTAAAAGTGATGAATATGTACTTATCTCTTATATCAATTTTAGAAATAAAAAATTATATAAAAAATATACAATAATTCTTGTCATATTTTAAAACTCCTTCGAAATATCAATTTATATTTTTTAAGAAATTCTAATGGAGTGTTTGTCGACAACAGACATATTAACGAATATCTGTTTTGACACACTTTTTAAATCCCGGAAGTATGTACTTTTAGAAAAAAATCTAATGAAAATCAATTTGACAGCTTTTATAAAAATAGAAGCTTAAGGAAAAATAATGGATGATCATAGGTTGACCTTCGAATTTAAAATAAATAATTTGAAATAAATTTGCTTTGAACTGTTATTCAAATGATGTTAATGTATTCATGTGAACTTTAAGCTAGAAACCATCTTGGAAACTTCTTAGACTGAAATACTCTGATCAATTTTATTCTCATTCTTGAAACAAGTTATATTTTATTATTAATTTTTTTTCATTTTTTGTAAATAGTTAGCACATGGGTTCCCAAACTTTTTTTTCTCGTGGACCACTTTCAAAGTTTTCCTATTTTCGGGAGATTCCCTGCTGCTACATTTCTATTGTATTTCCAAAACTCTTAAAAAATAGCATCCTAAATTGGGGATGTTAAGAAGAAAAAAAGTAGCACATTTTCTTTGTCCTATTTATTAAAATAATACTTGTGGTTATACAAAATTATAAACATTTATTATTACAAACAATCTCAACAATTGATAAAAAATCAATAGTGAACTCTGAAATGTAGATCAACAATAAAAAATAGTAATACTTTTAATTTGACGGATGTACTTGATGAATTGACAGCAAATTATCAATATTTGGCTTAAATTTTCTAATGAAGTACTTAATGTGTTAAAAATCTAAAGAAAACTTAACAATTACAGATTTCTTTCTCGGAAAGTATTTTTAAAATAAATTAGTATATCAAATTGGCATAATATTAATAATATAATACAAAATAAAAATATTTTTAAATATATCACCAAAACCTAAAAATCTTTTCATCCTTAATATAAGATATTTGATCTTTTACGCTATTCTAGCAATAATTTTATAAGGATCAATGGCAATATTAAGGTCTCGAATTATAATATAATTTTATTGAAAACACTATGAATTAACAATTTCATTTATAGAAATATATTGAAATCCATTTGACAGTAATAAAGAAAAAAAGAAACAAAAAATTTAAGCAACCAAAATTTTAATTAAATGGTTTGGTTGTTTTAATTGATAATTAATTATTAGCACTCTCTCTCTCTCTCTCTCTCTATGCAAATTACGAAAAACGACTTTGTAATTATTTAAAAATATATAATACCATAAACATAAAAATAAATAATATATATTTAAATATATTACATATGTGATAATAATTAACTATTATCACATTACGCAAATTACGAAAAACGACTTTGTAATTATTTAAATATATAATATCATAAATTAGACACTTTGAATTTATTTACAATTAAAAGCATTGATTAAACAAAGAACAGAAATGTTCATAAAAGAAACCATAATTAATATTTAAAATAACATTTGACATCAATTGTATGATATTTAAATTTGGAAATTTATCATTGTTTTAAACCATGGGTTCCCAAACTTTTTTTCTCGTGCATCACATTCAATGTTTTCCTATTTTCGGTAGACACCCTGCTGCTACATTTCTACTGTATTCCCAAAACTCCTGAAAAATAGCATCCTAAATTGGGGATGTTAAGAAGAAAAAAAAGTAGCACATTTTCTTTGTCCTATTTATTAAGTACTTGTGGTTATACAAAATTATAAACATCTATTATTGCAAACAATCAACAATTGATAAAAAAATCATCAATGAACTCTGAAATGTAGATCAACAATAAAAAGTAGCCATAATTTTAATGTGACGGATGTACTTGATGAATTGACAGCAAATTATCAATATTTGGCTTCAGTTTTGTAAGAAGTAATCTCATATCTCCCCGTTCTGTAATGTTAATTCTGCTCCTTTTTTTGTTAACAGTTTGGTAACGGCACAAAAACTTCTTTCAAAAAGATATGACGAGGGAAACGCTACCAAAAATTTTCTCGCAATTTCCCACAGCCCAAGATATTTTTCGGGGATTTCTGCCTGCAGCCAAAGTGTTTGACAGCCTTTTTAAAATTTCACCTTCAGTTCCTCGTTGGTGCTGAGCTCAAGTAGTTCCTCTTGTATTACCACATTCGTTTCTTCCGTTTCTTCAAATGGGGTTAAGAACCATGGTGGAATTTCCATCGTCAGAATAATCTTCAAATCTATTTTTGAAGTCATCATGCAGGGATTTAAATGCTGTGAGCGTAAGTCTGAATGTCCTGAATGAAACTGGGAGTCAAGACATTCTATCTGTTACAAGTGCGGAAACTGGGAGAATTTGCGCCAACTAATATTTTGCTTCATTAATTTACATTTACCAAGTATACTTGTACTATTATCTATTTATTCTATTCAATTCTGTGTTTGAACTGAGTCTCGAATATTTTTGGATATCTACCTAGTGAATGATGCCACCTGCCTACATTGATAGGTAAATCCAAGACAAAATTTTTGTTCTTTATTATGAAAACGAAAAAATTTTTCCTGGATCCTCACTTACAAATTATGAACCCCTGTTTCCTTTTCACGTCTACGTGGACCCCCATGTGGTCTCCTATGGACCCCTGGGGGTCCACCTGGACCACTTTGGAAACCTATGAGTTAGCATGTTACGAGTCAGGCCTCACTAACCTGATTGAGTGAGATAACAATTTTATTACCTGGAGGATGCATATTTTATACTCGACCTAGTCAAACCTTTGTCGTATTCACAAAGAGCTACTGAATCATGTATATTAAGTATTAGTTCAAACATCTTCGAGTACAAACGTTAACTATGACTTAATAAGCTGCTCGGTCTATAGCGTCTACGAAACTCTGTTTCTAAATTATGAAAATTCACTTTCCGGAACAAAGTCAATTTTCTACTTTAGGGTGAGATCCACATCATAAGATGGGAAGAACCTACATTTGAAAAAAAAGCAAACTAAAAACTAAATATTTTCCGGCAAAGGCACTGCGTAAATACTCTAAATAAATACGCAATTGAAAATGTAACAAATATTTAATAACAGGTAAAAATAACAAATACTTTTGGCCGATTAAATCGACCCGAGCTGAGAAACACAGTTCTACTACAATAGCTAGGAAAAACTAAAGTGCGGCTAAAAAACTATATAAGAAATATAAGTTGCAAAGAACGCCATCTAGCGTTCAAGCAGAACCAAGTGGATTTCTATGGATTGATATTTTCCCCAACATTTCTCTGTTAGATCATAAAGATTCAGATGACATGGGACTGGTCTAGAAATTATCGTTTTGGTTGGTGGATTTATCCACAAGAAAAATAATTATGTGGTATATTTAGAAATATTTATCAAAATTATTTAATTTTCTGATATTATATACTTTATTCTTAAAGGAAAGGTGTTATAAACTCAATCTCAAAAGACATGCTACCTTTAAATCAAAATGTTTCTGCAAGTCTGAAAAGGCACAAACTACAAAAATATTTTTAGATTAGCAATTTTGTTATTTTATTTAGTAATTTATTAAATTTTAATAAATTTATTTTACAAATGCCAGATATTAGTGTCTAAGATATAAGTTCAAAAGCCCTCTAAAGCTTCTTGACAATGTCCTCATATTGAGAAACTACAGTACAATTATTTAAATGTTCAAAAATCATTGTTGATTAGAGTCACACAAAATCCAGTTTTAGGAACGCACCTCTTCAATTCTATAGAGATGCTCCTGTTAGAAATCATGTCCAGTCGATCCTCTAAACAGAGACACAGTGATCTTTCTTAGAAAACTGAACAGTTCTCTCCTTTCCCAGAATCTTCCATCCCTTATTCCTTGCTCGTTGAATCATGCTCTGTTTAAGAGTTTTTTTAAGGTCAGATTCATAAGCAATTTAGTTGTGTGAAAAAAAAAGGGCAATTTATACCTCGTTCTGTCAAAGTTCCTTTTTTATCCAATGCATCAGTTTTTTCATTATCCGTAATTCTACAAGTAAATTTAAATAATAAAGAATGCATATCAAGTAGAAAATTGTTTAGAATCTTTTTATCTGGCTTATACAAAAATGTTTACTCAACTATTTCAATAAATTCAGAGTTTTTTTGATGCTGGTAAAATTTGTCTCCTGTTTTTGTAAACGAAATTTCCTGGAATATGTATTCATTATATTATGTGAGACTTACCAATGTGCAATTTATATTAAATGAATAAAATATGAATTTATTTAACTAAATAAACATTAAAGATATTAATATTATATTTCATATATAGCGCTGGAATTCTCCTGATCTATTTTGCATCGGGTAAAAATTACGAGCATTCCGATTGATTTGTTTCAAGTAATAAACATAGGGCTTATTTTTAAGTGGTGTGGTGTTACAGATTCTTTTTACATATTTCAGCCACTGTAAAATAGCGATAGATGGATGTTGTCCTTTGCTCTCCTGTCAAAGTGGGTGCATGGGTGATTTGATTTTCACGCTTTTACCGATGTGACATTTTAATATAGCCCATTTTTTATGAATATATTATTTTTATATATCCATGTATGGTTAATTTGAAAAATGGCTTACAACGACGATTCTCTAGTTGATGTCAAAATAACAAACAAAACTTCTTTTTGAACTCAGCCCTTTATTTTTTTCTGTTATCATTTCAATTCACAATAAGTTTGCTTTCAAGAGAAAACCTCTTGCTGTTTTTAAAATTCGATGATTATATTTAAGAAAAAAAATTTTATTACTTATTTTTATGCTATCATATTTTCATTTCGAAAATAAAATCAAAAATTATTTTCTTATTTTTAATTATGTAATATGAAACACACGTAAAATCTATCTACTTACGATATTAACATAATATTTTTTTTGAATGTAAAAAAAATATTTTTAATGTTAAATAATATTAAACTTCATGTTTAGTAAAAAAATAATTTATTTAATATAACATATTTGATTTCTTTTAATGAATTTACTTTAGATATTACTTTACCAGTTAAAATCTGCATATTTTTTTAAAAATATATATATTAACTTAAAACCTAATTATAATTAGTTTAATTTATAATCCACATATTTCTACATTTTGTGGTACATTTGTTATAGTTAAACAAAATCTTTTTCTTAAATACCTGAAACAGGATTTCCTGACTTTCTTCCTCTTTTTTGAGAGAGTGTTTTATGTTACAAATAGAATCAAATATCTATGACGCGTCAACTGAACATAATGAAACTATAAAATATTATTAGCGATTTTTAAATAACATCCGCAATATGTCATTCCTTTAATATCCAGAGGATGGTGAGAATTCGTTTTCCAACACAGATTATACCATTGAGATATTATATATAAGACGTCGACAAGATTTTATAAAACAACAAATGTGACGTTTAAATAACGTTAGAGGACATCATTACATTGCATTTATAATTAAAAAACTTCATTATATTCACATAATTTTAATTAACTTGAACAAGTTTAAAATTAATGTAATTGTTTAAGTAATTAACAATTAATGTAATTGTAAAAAAAATTAAAGTAATTGTGTTCAACATTTATAATTTGTAATTGCTATTTGTTTTTAATCAAAACATATTAGGTTACTTTTTGAAATCAATCAAAATAAAGATTAAATACCCTAATAATATTCTGAGTTTATCATTTTTAATAGCTAAATTTAAATATTGATAAAATTCTGATTTTTTATACGACATGAACCATCAGCTTTCTGATAACATGTATTGAAATTACCATTTTTTACAGTATCAGATATAACTATAACCCAGCAAACAGAAACTGCCGGCAAAAATCCGGGCCGTTGCTGGCCAAGCCGGTTTTCTGTTGGCCACGGCAAGCCGCTCATGGTTGTTTGATGGCCCAGCTCCGGCCATTACGGCCACGGATGAGTGCTGGCCAAAATAAACCGAGCCAGTGCTGGATGATAAGTAGTGGGCCAACAGATGCTGGCCATTGTTGGCTCTAAAGCTGTTGGCCAGCAGAATTAAGACAATTAGTTGTAGCGCTATTTTTTATTTTATCGGCAAAGACTATTTTTTCCAAATAACAGTTTTTTGTGATGTTAATTAATTTTCAGATAATTTCTTACTTTTCAAGCCCTTTAAAAACAATTTCCCAGAAAGAAATCTAATTTTCACATTTATTGTGAATACCGCGTGACAGTATAACGTCAGATAGTGCGAAGTGCTAGTGTCAGCGTCGGCCATTAATGTGAAGTGGCGGAATATTCGAGGCTGTGTCTGTGAGCCAAGAGAATTATGAAATAACTACGCATTTATTATTGTTGTTTTTATCAGGATAGAATTGTTATGAACGATGCAAGAATGATATATTTATTTTATGTTGAAATATTATTTAATTACTTGTTAAGAAAACTTCATAAATTATTGATAACATGACAACAAGAGAAAGATATTGGAAAATGTTTGTCATTGTATGTTTTAGAATAATTTCATTACCGTGTTAGGAATAGAAAAATGTATCATGCAGAAGCATTTTTTTCATTCCATGTATTAGTTATATTTAATCAATTAGTATAATATTTTTTCAATGATCAAAATTTCTTTTTAATGGAATTCGATTGCTACAGGGCTATTTATTACATTTATTACACTACATATTTATTACATTTTCTTGTTTGCTACGAAACAAGTTTATGAAATAAATTACAGTCTAAAAATATTCAATTTGAAAGAGCTTAGATGTCTATTTTCAATAAATTAATATAGGTTCTTGTCGCAATTATGACCAAAAAATTGTGTGAGAATTTCATAAAAACTTTAATTCTTTTATTTTTAAAATGCTTTCTTATTTACTATTATTTTTAAGTCAATTTTTACTGACCGAAATATTTTTTCTTATAAGGATTCGTGTTTTTAAATTTTGTATATTCCTAAAAGATCTGTTTTAAGGAATGAAAAGTTTTACAATGCATGAACATTACAAAATATTTTTTTGTATGTATAACATGGATTTTACGAATAATCCTGTCAACCATTAAAATCACTGTGGATTTCTTAGGGAAATATTTTTGTATCTAAAACTCGAAAATTGTATAAACTTAAAAATACAATACTAAAAATAGTAAATTTTACAATTTCTGTCGGAATCTGACAGATTAATTGCCACAAACTTTAAAAAATACATCTGGAATTCAATGGTTGGAAAATTAATATTAACGTTCATGAAAAAATGTCTATATATAGAACAACTTATGTTATTATTTAAATTAGTTGTGTAGTATGTTAACTATTTCCGTGTAAAGAATGCCTTCAGATGTAGCAACTTAGTAGCTACTCTTGTGTTACATATTTTATTATATTTAAACACACATTTTATGTTTTTATTTATGACTGAAAAATTGAAGTATTAATTAACAATGATTTCAAACAATTTGTTTCAATGAAAATATAAGTTAACTAGAGTATTTGTCCCTTTGCATTTTGAGAAAGTGATTAAAATTTTAAACATTTGACGATATTTTTGACATTTTGGTCACTTGATTATTTTATAGTAATGTAAATGGTTTTATTGTTATAGTAAATAGTCGACCGGATAATGGGTAAATGATATATTTACTCTAATGTATATATACATTAACATACAATTAAAACATTTTTTCTCCTTTACTGATTTAAAATGTCTGATTATGATGACAATATTTTCCTAGATGTAATATTGTCAGAATTATTTTTATTATTTTTTATTTTTCTCTTTAAGGAATTTGAAGTTAAATAAAGAACTTAAGCATAATTTTAAACAAAGTAAATTTGTAAAGTATACAAGTAAAATGAGTATGATATGAGAAATAGTTAAAAAAGTTTATCTGTTTTGATTTCAGAGAAACATTTTAAAATGTTTTTGACGCCCCGAAGAGGATAGCCTAACGGCCCAAGGAAAGTCATAAAACATTTTAGTACTAATGGCGCACATTGCCTTCCGGAAGAACTTTCCATTGCTAGTAAATTGTATTCACGTATCACCAGGAAAAGAACCCGGAAAAATCCTTAATATCTAGTGTATATAGTAGAAGCGCAACAAGCATTACATTGTTTAATAGAGTCTGTACTGGAACCCGAGGCTATCTGCTCTAAAATTTGTAATAAAAAGATTTAATTATAGATAGCTATTCTGCAATTAAGATTTTTTTAATATAATTCCTTATTTTCTCCTTTTTCTTAGTTAGTCTAGTTGGACATTGCATAGTGAACAGCCTAACAAGTGGTTGTTGTTGAAAGGCTTCTTTAATTATGCATTATATACATATACAAATTTGTAAAGTATACAAGTAAAATGAGTATGATATTAGAAATAGTTATATAAGTTTATCTGTTTTGATTTCAGAGAAACATTTTAAAATGTTATTGACGCCCTGAAGAGTATAGCCTGAAGAGAATATACTCTTCAGGGCGTCATATATATATATATATATATATATATATATATATATATATATATATATATATATATATATATATATATATATATATATATATATATATATATATATGTCTTCCGACAAGATATTTTGATATAATCACTCATATTTTTGTGTATCAAAAGAATTAACTTGGAAAACTCCTTAGCATCAACCCTGACCGTTATGCACGCATAAGGCAGAAGTGCAAAATCTCCCTTTGTACAACTATTGCTGGAATAGAAACAGGAACATTACTTTCTGAAACACTATGGTAATTCATTAGTTATAGATGCCGTAAAGTCCAGGGTGCCTCATTCTGAGCTTGATGATTTTTAAACGGATTTTCTTGTTTATCTAGTAACAAGGTTTTTGTTACGTCATGCAGATGAAGATCTATAAATATAGAATTATGTAAGAAAATTCTATTTTTGCAACCCTATTATTCAACTCATCGTGAGGGGTCACAATACGTCATTTTGGCAACATTTCTTCGTCGCCAAAAAAGTTCAGGATTTGACATCCTGGAATATACGGCATCTGTATCGTACATTTTAATATTACGTGTGTGTATTTCTGATCATCACAATACATATTGACAATTTACATATTGAAATTGATGATTAATAAATACTCAGCTTTACCTGCTTTCTACTTGTACGATACCTTAGTTTAATTGAATATATAACTATGCAGGCCTTATTAGTATTTGATAAATTCAAACGTTGCAAGTATCATTTCTCTGAGAATTAGTTCTTTAAAATTTATTTATAATACATTATAATAATAATTTATTTATAATAAAATTTATAATTATTCATATAATAATATAAAATATAATTTTTATTATAATTAATAATAATAAAAATTATAATTTATTTATAATAATAAATAAATAATAAAATTATTTATTTAAATATTGTATTATATTTATAATATAATACAATATTTAAAATTTATGTACAAGTTTATGTACAATATAAAGTTTTCTTCAGCAAATCATTAAATTAAAACTTTAGAAACATTTTTAATTCTGAAATAATTTTGTTGTATTTAAAGCAATTATAATTTCCTTATTTTTAAAACATCATTATGTAATATTGATATGAATTAAACATCCTATTTATAATGTAACATAAGCAGTTTATCATTTTTTCAGAATTTATCCTTTTTTCATTTGAAAATTAAAAAAAAATTATTAAATATAATCAGAATTTAAATATTATTCAATCGTGAAAACATATTTAAAATAAAAATGAAATAAAGAGGAAAACGTAATTATATAGATACATACAATATTTTGAGTTAATAAAGCAAAGTATCAAAAATTTTAATGATGAAGTGTTGTACATAATTGAAAGAATTTAAATATAATCCCACTTCCACTTTAAAAATCACTTAAAAGTTAATATTCATAAATTTGTGATTATTAAATATATTTCAAATAAATATAAATTTTAATATTAAAAAGCACTAAATTTGATAAGTTCAAAAAACTTACAAGATTAAGTTTATAAAATTAAATTATTTTCTTTTAAAAATATGTAAAGAATAATTTAAATTGTAGGGAGTTAAAATATTTGATTAGTATAAGTTTTAGATCAGAGTTTCTAATACTTTTCTCATATCGATTCCGTTTTAAAATTACGATTTTTTGCTGATTTTATATGATTTGAAATATACATATAAAACAAAATAATGATAATAGTGAAACATTTGAAGATATCAACTTGACTAAGCACTTAAGCTAAGCATTAGAAATGTGATTCATTTGGCTTATATTTCCTCCTGGCACACATCACAATAATTTCACATCAGCTGCAGAGATTTGCAAGGAGTTATTAATCTGCTAGTTATTATAGATTAATTTTTTTAACGTTTGTATGTGAGAGTTGAATTGTTTACCACTAAATAATCACAATAAATCGCTTAGCAAAGAGAGACATATAATTTTTTCCTAAAATGTTTGCAAACTTAATGTAATTATGATGTAATTTTATGAAAAACTATCGAAAGGGATGTTGTAAGTACTACTTCATAATATTTTTCATATAAGAAATGAAGTAAATTAATAATATTTTTATATCTTCGAATTAGAACCTTAACAATTAATTATATCCTGAAATAACAATTTTAAAACAGAAGCATTTATAATGGACCCTAAGTAAGACTTAGAATGATATAAACTCTCATCTATCAATAAAATGCTAAGCTCTTTCGACTTCGGTTTAGTAGTTCGTGAGTTTGATTCCCACTTCGAGCTTGGATGTAATAATACAGCAGAGCTTCCGTTTCGGTTCAGTATGTCCTCATGTTCAAAATATAACCTGTAGTGTATCAAGCTAATTAAAAAATTTTTCACGTTACCCTGATATTGATATAAAAACAATGTATTTTTAACAAACCTTCACTCCATTGGAAATCATTGTATTAGACACTTTTTTTTAAAAAAAATACATCTTTGTAAAAAAAATTATTATTATCGAAACTTAGGTATAATTGAGCTTTTACTATCTCACGATGATATAAGCGATTGTGTCAAGACAAGAATTAAAATCGTTGACGAAATCCCCGTAAATCCAACCCATTTCACTAAGCGGAACAACTTGTGTGAAATTTTCCCACAATTTTAAAAATAAACAGTAATCTAAGCATAACCTCAAGGATTTTATTCCCATATCAGTTCCATTAGTTAAAACCAAACAACTGAGGATTTAAATCAAAAATTATAACGTTAAGCAGCATTATCTAAAGGTACTACGACGTCTGATATGAAACGTATTTCTCTGCTGTTTAAGTATTCTATGAAAAGAAATCTCTCATAGTCATCTACTTTATTTAATAACGACCTTGAGATTTAGGAATAGTTAGTTCCACATCAAGAGAAAAGCTTCGCTATACTTTGTTAAGAAATTTTCATGCACTGAAAAATATACCATCATGATAACGGATTATTATTTTAATTTGTTATTTTGTGTGATGTACAATGTGAAGAACTGCAAAAAGTATCTGCCTGAGAATTTGTTTTAATAGAAGAAACTTAATTGTTTTCTGTTGTTACCAAAAACTTAATTAGTATTTGCACTTAAAATATATAACGTTAAATTCATGGTTTTCTCTTTACAGTATATTATTTCAATTATTATTTAAGGCAAAAAATTATGTTCTACCACTAGCTAATGTTTATTTTAATCATCGAATATATACTATAAAATAAAATCTCATTATTATCAAGAAGGAATACATATAGAAGTAATACATAAATATAGAGGGGAATTTACAACAGAAAATAATTTTTGGTTTCATTTGTAAATGAAGCAAAGACAAAGATAACTTTATTAGCTATCAACAAATCCTTTATTTTTATTTAATAATCATACATTATTAATCACATAATACAGTTGGTATAAAATATTATTATAATTATTAAGTAATATATTCGCTAAAAATTCTTATCTGACATGACATGTATTTTGTGTTCGATTACACAATATGTTTTTATTTGCTCAAAAGACCATATCTTAATTTTTTGAATAAAGTTGTGCCACATTCGCTTAATCAATTATTTTTAAAATTTATTTGTACCAAAAGAATTTTTAATTTTTATAATATTATGAAACTAGTTATCCTAGTTAAAATTAGAATAAGCTATTCATATTGCATATTTAAATTAAAAACTGATTATCTTTAATTATTTTCGCTGAAAGAATAAAGTTAGAATAATTTCTGTGTATAAAAAGAGTCAATGTTCTGTCTAGACAAGAGTATGGAAGTCGAAGTAACGGCTCCATGATTGTTGGTTTTGAAAAAAATAAATAAATCCTTTATATTTTATTTGTTTACTTTTAAAAGACAGTGTTTTATATTCGAAAGAAAATTTATATTTTTTCTATTTATGAGGAATCTATTAAGTTTTGAAAACAAAACAAAATATAAGAATAATATTTCTGTTGTGTATTGATATTATTATTTTGTTTTTACTATTGATATCTTAAGATTTTTTTATTTCTTTTGAAAGAAAATAATACTTTGTAGAATTTTGCATTTTATGACATTGTTAAAATAAGTTATTAGAAATAAATGTTTTGTATTTATTTGTTTATCTTGAATATTTTCTATGAGTATATTATAATTTAAAAATTTTTACAAGATATGATTTTATTAAATGAAATATAAGAACATTAAATGTTTTTACATTGAAAATAATTTGCTTATAAGTTAGTAATTATTCATCTAATGATGTGAAATTGATTGTCAAGTGAAATGCAAAAATTGACTTTTGAATTTACTTAAAAATTAGTAAAAATAAAAATACTGCTATTAATTTTAGACATAATTTTGCTTTACTCAGTTTAAACACATCTTTACTAGTTTTCCAGTTAAGAATTGTTTAATTATTATGGAAGTAATTTATTACTTGAATAGTAATTGAAGTTGTAAGAAGAAATTGTTTATTATTCATTTTTCTCTTCTTTCTTTTTTTTTTTTGAAAGAAATAACGTTAAGTGTTATCGCAACTTTCGGTTTGTAATTTAATTTGATTTATAATTTCAACATATCTTTACTAGTTTTCTATTGTTTCTAGTCTTAGAAAATAATAAATATGAAAAAATATTTTCAAATTATGTTATTGTTGAAAATTAATTGAAAAAACATGTGTTTGATTAATTTAATAATTAGTATTTAATTAATATTGCTAAATAAGTGTTTAACAAAATTTGTTCAATTGATTAACTTAATTTAAATAATAAGTTATAAAATAAGTAATTTTTGAAATCAAGAATGGCTTTCCTTTACCGTGCCCGAAAAGAAAATTTAAGGACATTAGCCGACGAGCTTGGTTTGGTTATGGGAGATAATTTAAAAATAGTCCAATTAACAGATCTCATTAGCAAAGCACCTAATTATGATGAAACTGTGGTTAAAAGTATGCTTCAAGTAATTACTGAAGAGCGAATTGTGAAAGAAACCGCAGCTTTATGAGAATCCGAAATAGCTGATGATAAGGAAAAATTTGAGAAACAACAAAATTATGAACTGGAGAAACTTCAGCTTCAAATTGCATCTCAGCGCTTGGCAAGCATAGATCCTCCATCTTCAACTGGTCCCTCGGTAGCACACCAGAAGCTGGATTTTAGTAATTTCAGCACTCTTTTACTAAAATTCGATCCGAAAAAAAGAAGAATTAAGTACATTCTTCAAAGTTTTCGAAAGACAAGTTAAATTTATGAAATTACCTGAATCTTCATGGATCCCTTACTTACTAGGCACCCTACCATCTGACATTGCAGCTCTCATCGTTCGAGAACCTAAAGAAACACAAGAATATGCGAAAGTAAAGGAGCTGCTTCTGCAAAGATTTAAATTGTCTGAAGATAGATTCAGACAACTCTTCGCGTAACACAAAAAAGACCCAGAGAAAACATGGAGAGACTTCTTCTTTGATCTGTCTAGCTATTTTGATGGCTGGCTTGAAGAACTAAAGGTTCAGGATTTCGAAAAGTTAAAACAACTTATCATTGCAGACCAAATCAAGAAGAAAGTTCCCCTTGGTGTCAAAGAACATTTTATCGATATTTGGTCTGAATTTATTTCTCCGGTTGATCTTGTTGAAAAATTAGATGCTTACGAAAAGTGTCCGGTGGGGTGTACAGAAATTTCTCCTTCCAGTATATCAAAAGAAGCAGTTTCTCCTTAAACACTTTACTATTCAAGAAAGAAAACCTCGACATGAAAGAAGTGAGAATCTTAAGAAAGAGTCAAGCAAAGTTGCATGCTATGGATGTGGTAGTTCAGGAGTTATTAAATCTAAATGTCCTACCTGTTAAGGAAAGGAAAAGAAAATTTCTGGTACTTTTAGCAGAATTATTCTTCAATCTTCTTCTAGTGCACCCGCACAGATGGCAACGTTAAGAGTAACTATAAATCGAATCATGGGTACCGCTTGCGCAGACACTGCTGCAACCCACTCAATCGCAGGAGAAACACTTTACCACATCCTGAAGAAACAAGGGGCAACTTTTTCCTCCAGTACTCTACTAATGTCTTTAGCAGACGGTAGTAAAATAATGAGAAAAGTTCAAACAACAAAGGTAAAAATTCGTCTTGGAGGCCGTACGTTGCCTTTAAACCTTGTTGCAATCCCTGAGGCAAAATGAAACAACACCCTGTTAGGAATAGACTTTCTGAATTCGGCTGGGATTGTATTAAATTTAAAACGGAACAATTGGTTTTTCAATGATCAACCCAAACGACACTTTTATTTTAAGGAGCTCTTTGCCAGCTCTTCAATGCCAGCTCTTTGTGGGTCATTACAAACAAATGCTTTCCAAACGGTTGCACCGCTAACCGTGAATGAAAAAAGTAGTACTGTCGAAGATAAATCATTCCATTTGACCTCCAACCAGGAAAAGAAATTAAAGAATCATCCTCATCATTTGCGTGAAGATGAAGGCATTCATCTGACTACTGAACAAAGAATTAAAGTAAATAAACTCTTATCCCAGTATGAAACTCAGTCCAGGGCTCTGTATATCTCCAGTCCAGGGGAAGAAGTAACCCCATTTATTAAACATTACATTGATATGCAGAATCATCCTCCGGTTTCTGTTCTTCCGTATTTTGTGTCTCCAGTTAGGAAAGAAATCATGCAAAATGAAATTGATAGACTCTTAAATGAAGGAATTATTGAGCCATGTGAATCTCCGTACGCAGCGCCTGTTGTGCTTATCCCGAAGCCAAATGGTGCTTATAGATTCTGTGTGTATTACAGAAAATTGAATGCCATGACGAAGACGGATTCTTACCCTCTTCCACGCATAGATGATTTACTTCAAGAAGCTAAACAAACTCGTTATATGTCGACCATCGACCTTAAAGCTGGTTATCACTAGGTAAATGTGGCTTCTATGGATAGAGACAAAATTGTATTTATTTGCCCTTTCGGGACGTATCGTTTCATACGAATGCCATTTGGATTGAAAAATGCCCCAGCAACCTTTCAAAGACTAATAGACAAATTCCGAAGTGGTCTTGGTGACATTTTTCTTCGTTCCTACCTTGATGACATTATAGTATTATCAGAGTCGTTTCAGAAACATTTAGAAAATTTAAGAGACATTTTCCAACGACTTGAGTTATTCAAATTGAGAGCTAACCGAGAAAAATGCAATTTTACATGTTCAAAGATAAAATATCTTGGGCATTATATTACCCCTGAAGGTCTACAGGTCGATCCTGCCAAAACTAATGCTATCCTGGACTTGACTGAACCCAAAACTGTTAAGGAAGTTCAGTCCTTCCTGCAAACTTGTTCTTGGTACAGGAGGTTCATTCCGAACTTTTCTGAAATAGCCAGACCTCTCATTAATCTAACCAAGAAATCTTCCTCTTGGTGATGGAAAGAGCAAGAAAAAGCTTCATTCCAAAAGTTAAAGACATTACTTACTTCACCACCAGTTCTTAAGCAATGTGACCCGAGTAAACCATACATCTTGCGCATTGATGCTAGTGAGTATGCCTTAGGTGGTGTCCTCCTCCAAGGAAAAGCTCTGGAAGATCAACATCCCATTGAATATGCAAGCCGACTACTAACCAGTGCTGAGCGAAACAACACAACTACAGAGCGTGAAGCTCTTGCAGTTGCTTGGGCTTTAGGAAAATTCAGATGCTATATTGAGGGACAAGAAGTCACAGTTGTCACGGACCATCAGGCGTGTTACGATATCTGTTACTAGTCTTTAAAGTCCCCGATCAGGACGACTTGCTCGTTGTGCTCTACAGTTCCAAGAGTTCAATCACCATATCGAGTACGTTCCTGGAAAAAGCAACGTGGTAGTGATGCCCTCCCTGTTACCAAGGAGATAACCCATGCGAGATATGCTCTGTGACTGTTGACCAACCCATTATTGTTTCAGTAGATTTTCCTACCAAAAGTCCTCAAGAAATCAGAGACAGCCAACTTCAAGATGAAAACGTAAAGAAAGTAATAAGAGCTTTGGAAGCAGTCGACTTGACTGAGGAATATAGAAACTGGACGGGAAAAGGTTTTTTGATGAACAGAGGTGTCCTATACAAATATGCACCTGATTTAGGATCTGATGAGGCTCAGTTTGTTATTCCAGAAGATGCGAGAGAGCAGATTCTTAAAATTCATGACGATGATCCCGCTGCAGGTCATTACGGTGCTGAAGGCACTTTTGATAGAATTTATAGAAGGTAGGACTGGATGTTTGCTGTTCATTGCTGTTCCGCATGCCAGGAACAGCTGTTTACTGTTCCTGGTATGCGAAAATACATCACCAATTATGTAAAAGATTGTATAGAATGTATGCGATACAAGCCCTCCAGCAAAACACCCGCTAGTGTGCTGCAGACTCCAGTACCATTCCAAAGGTTTGAAACGTTATCTATTGATTTGTTCGGCCCTCTTCCAATTAGCCATGGAAAAATGGATATTTATAATGGAATATGTTACTACGAAATGGATCTAGTTATTTGCCTTGGAAAATGCAGTAGCAAAAGAGTGTGCTGTGACTCTTGTAGAAGAAATCCTCATCAGATACGGAATACCACGCAGGATTATCAGCGATAATGGACCACAAAATTTTTCTGCTGTGATGCAGAAACTGTATTATCTAATGAAAATTCAAAAATCCTTAACTCCAGTTTACCACCCTCAAGCAAATACAATTGAAAGGAAGAACCGTGATTTTAAACCTCGTCTTGCCATATTAGTTAAAAATCGGCATGATACACGGTGAGAGAAACTCCCTGCAATTCGTTTCGCACTGCAGTTCAACTGGAAAAACTGCAGCTTTTCTCAATTTTGGACGAGAGATCCGCACACTTGATGATGTTACCAAAGACTTTCGTGGTAACATCGAGAACGATAACTTGGTCGTTGAAATGACCCCGTATCTAAAAAAACTGGAAAGATTCACATCTGAAGCCAAAGAGATCTTTATTGAACAGCAAAATAAAAGCAAGCATTTTGTGTACCAGAGAAAGAGACTAGCTCCTACATATAAATCAGGAGATTTAGTTTTGGTTAGCAAACCAAACTTAAGTAATATAAGTGCTGGTGCTACAGCAAAATTTTCGCCTCACCGCTGTGGACCATTTATCATCGTTACTCAAAAATCTCCTGTATTTTATTCTGTGGGAAACCCAGATTCTTCAAATATACCAATAGGAGTATATCACACTTCGGCATTGACTCCTTTTCAAGTAAGGAAAACTTCACATATCAAAGCTTTGCGCAGAAGTGGTCGGCCAACAAAAATGAACAGTCCTAAAACTCCCACTCCTGCCATAGCTCATGCTCAAGAGCAAAACCATTCCAGGAATTCCGAATTGTTTGGACTATTCTAACATTATGAGCCCTCTTTAGAACTTTAAAAACTTTTTGAATCCTATTCCCTTTTAGTACCTTAGAAACCTTTTAAAAAGTTTTTTGAACCTAAAATGCTTTTAAAAGCTAAGGTGCTTATTAAACTTCTATAAGCTGCCTGCCTGTATATAGTTATCAACTTCCGTATCATGCCATTTTTTTTCATCATTAAGTGTTCATACTATTTATAATATTGCTTTCAATGTATATAATGTTTTTAATAACATAATTACCCTAGAAATTGTTAACTGTCTTTTCATTGATTGTAAATTGTTTCTCCATTGTTTGTTGTATGTGTCATAATGTTATATTTTATTTTTAACTCAGAGAAAATATTTAATGCTATTGCCTGATGTTCAACAGGGCTTAAAGCCCCTTAAAATGTTTTATAACTTCTTGCTACCAATTTGTAAGCACAAATTCTTTGCCTTGTTAAATGCCACGATCGTGGCGCCCTCACGGATCTCGTAGAGGTGTGGAGCATACTAGGTGTTGGGGAGACGGCACCCGTTACCTTAAGATACAGTCCAGGGTCTACCCACACAGTTATGTATGTATGTATGACCCCTGGTCGGGACGTCTACGGAGTCAGAGGGGAGGGTTGTAACAGATCCATATTAACTATACTGATAATAGATGTCATTACTGCCCAATACAAAATTCAATATCCAATAGAGTTAGAGGATTAGAATAGAGGTGTGAGGAATGGAAGTCTAACCATCCGATTCATTTATAACTTTGTTTATAATTTGTACTGTACAGGTACTATGTAACCTTATTAATAATTATTAAGTATTTTCTTTGTAACTATTTTTTAATCATGTGTAATGTCGTAATAAATGTAATGTTTTGCCTCATTCTAACTTCCATTTTCTTACGTCCCTACAAGTATAATAATTGCTAAAGAGTTCCTTTTTCAATGTCCTTGTTCTTGAAAGAAATATAAGTGGCCAATATTGGTCATTGGTTTGTCTTCCAACGGTAATTCTTGCATGTGAGGGCTTAAAAATTAGTCGGAGACACTACAGCTTAAAGTGGATTCTGGGCCAACATCCATGCAAACATCCATGCTCAAGATGGGATTCAAATACGCGAACTGTTGAACCGAAGTTCAGAGCGATAACCGATCAACTGCTAGCAAACTTATGACATCAGTGGGCTAAAGATTTGATGTAGTTGATATTCAGCTAATAATTATGTCTTATATTTAATATGATTATATATTATTCCATTTTTAAGCATTTACATAATTATTGTTCTTATTTTAAGGTTAATATCTGTTTTGTCTTTTGTAATTTTGCTTTTTTGCTTATTTTTACGGCCCTGGCTTGAATGATGTAGCTACAGTTGATGTAATTGATATCCAGCAAATAATTATATTTTATACTTAATGTGATCATATATTATTCTGATTTTCAGTATTGACGTAATTATTGTTTTTATTATATGGTTAAGGTCTGTTTTTTCTTTTGTGCTTTTGTATACGGCCTTGACTCATGGACCAAAAATGTATTATAAAGTGCCGTTAAAAATATTTTTAAAAAGAATGCGTTACTGAACAAAAAATATAAACTATAAGAATAGAATTTAATGTTTTTCGTTAACTACCACAATTTTCATTTCTATAATGCAACATTCTACATTTAAATAAGAAATGTTTTTAGATTTACTGAAAAATAAATCTGTGGTAAGTATTTGGAAAATAACATGCCTTAGCCATCATTTGACATTACTCTATTGACTACATATACAGAAAAAATTTTACAAAATATTTTAAACGTGAGAAAGGCGTTGCTTTTCTATATTTAAGAAATAACCATATGAGAAAATATATAAATGAGTCGACGAGAGAATGCTTTGCTCTTCTATATTTTAGTCAAACCGGATTTTCCTTATTTTATGCAAAGATTTGCTTTGCATCTCAATTGTTGGCTAATTACAAGGAACTAACTTGCAAATTTTCCTATTTCCTGCAAACAATAAATAAAAGTTTTTTAAACAATACATAATTTTCTTAAAGAACTTCAACTTCTTATTTACTCACTGTATTTTATGACAATTTTTCTATTTTCGAAATAATTACAAAATAATGGAATTGAAAAAATATATTAAAAACTTTTGTCTTATATTGAAACATTCATTAACTGTAAAATTCGAAGAACATGTTCCATAATTTTAATCGAAAATATTTTAAGAAGGGGCATTTCAATTCATCGCTCAAGAAAAGTAGACTCAAGATATAATAAGAAAGTGATTTAATTACAATTTAAAATTTTAGTTTTTACATAACAGTATTTTAAAAGTGTTCCTAGTTTATATAAATTATAGCCTTTCATTGAAAATCATATTCCTAACTATTTATAGAATGATTTACAAGTTAACATATGAAAACATTTTTCATCCTCCACAGTGCTGGTATTAAATGAACAAATTATTTTACAATTTTAAAATATTAGGTAAGATGGGATGTAGTTACGCATGGTAACGTTGGAACTAAAATATACTGAGATTATAAATTCATTTTTCTTCAATAATGCATGCATTATATATATATATATGTGTGTGTGTGTGTGTGTGTGTGTGCTTGTAAAATCATAAACACCATGAAAAAATTATCAGAAATGCATGAAATTTAATACACAGAAATGACTTGTATTGGTATAAATAAATAAATTTTGAAAATAAAATAAAGCAATATTAAGTGTCCCTAAATCATTCATATTTATTAAATCCAATATGGACTGCAATAAATGCTGATATACGATGCAATATGGAGTTAAAGATGATTGTTAGTCTGGGAAAGAGAATTCCATATTGTTTATATACGTATTCAAAGTTTATCGATAAAAGCTATGAGATAAGTATTACGTATGTGGTATATAATCAGGTCAAAGGAAAACTTGTTTCGATTCTGCAAAAAAGGGTCTTCAATATTCATTTTAACTTGTGAATGGGCATTATATTGTTGAAAATAGCTCAATAAATCCCTTGTAGGAATCAGATATAAATTCAAGCTTCTGTGTTTCATATATTTATCAGTTTCTATAAAGACCACTTTCAATTCTAAAACTCTTAACTATATTGTACATTTATTTTTTGAAATTTATGGAAAATCTACCTGAAACTTTTAAATGAATTCATTTTATACCAATCTCATCTGAATTATCGGAGACACATATGCCATCTAAAATGTTTGAAAAATTTCACTATGGATAATATTATGTAGCTTAACTTATATTAATTAAATATGAGGATTATGTTTTGTTTAAAAAATTGAAGAAAAGTAAGTTATATTAATATTACCATTTATGTATTTTATATGCCTGTGGTGTTTATATAGTTTAAAATATATGATGTAAACATCTTTTTATATGATAAACTATATCTTTTTATTTCTAATTATCTTAGCTATTTGTGTCACACAAAATTCTTCATTTAAAATATAGCAAATTATAAATATAAATTAAGGTAATTTAAGTTAGCTTTACTTTGAAGTAATCTTAAGTGCTTGTGATAATCACATATTATTCAAAATATAATCAAATTCTAAGTGAATAAAATTTAAAGAATTTTAATATTATTTGGAAGTTATTTTCGCTGCTTGTGAGATATTTTCATACAATCTATAATACTGGTAATTCTCAGTGAAAAAATTTAAGATCTTAATTTTATTTAAATTTTTTAAACTGACATTACTCTATATGTGATATTTATTCTTTTAAAACATATGGAAAATCTTTGCGGATATTTTACTGTTTTTTAGTTTTATATATATTTCTATGTTGCCTTTATTACTAGTAATAACCATTTTAATTAAAATAATTGGAATTTTTTCATGAAATTTTCATCTGAAACAGTTTTTTAAGTCAGTCAAATTATCTGGAACAGTCATGTTATTTAATAAATATTAAAATAAGTGAATTATTTCAATAAGTGAAGTTTCCTTCGCGTTAAGACAAAATTAATTGTGATTTCCCTTCATTTCACTAGTTGGTACTTAAATGCATTAATGCGAATACAAATTAATTTTAAATTAAAAAACAAAAAATTTTTCTTATCATTGTCGTTACTCTACTGCAATATCAGAATCTTGTAAAACTGTGAAGGCTAAAAGAGGATTCTCGTATCAATAAAAACAATAGAACAATAGAGAAATTTTTCGTGTTCAAAGGTCACACACTGAATTGACTTAAGTTCATGAACCCAATTAACTTTAATCAGATAAAACAAAATATTTCGACTATAAGACAAACAACTATTGAATGAAATCGCCTTGTTGATGAATTATTTAACAAATATTCTAATTAAAATTATCCATAAGAATGCCCTAATAAATAAGACAAGACGTGTTTTGAAATAATAAATAAGCATAAAAATTCTACACTAAAACACCTCCATTTAATTAATTTTGACAAATTATGAAATAAATAGAGTATCTTTTTTAGGATATAATACCATTAATTGATTTTAGCAACAACTGTATACATGTAAATATACATTAAAAACATAAAATTATTAATATATTAATTTCTGGATAATGTGATATCCAAATTGGGTACAAATATCCTAAATGCTTAATGTATGAGATATATGAGATTATTTTAATAGATTAAAAAAACATATTTATATCTTACAAGAAATGCCCCAAAATAATTTTCAAATATTTAAACATCTAATGAATCTGTATCTTCTAGAAATATTGGATCCATAACTTGTTCATTAGTGAGGAGATTTCTTCTTTTCATTCTACTAGGAACAAATATTTAGTTATTAAAAAATCAAATACTTTTGTGTTTTGAAAACATACAGCTTCTAAGAATTAAAAAGTGGACATTCTTTATTTGCATTGACTAGAATACATTTCAGTAGTTCAAACTTGTATGGAAAACTGAATTTGTTTAGTCATCAGAAAAAGGGCGTGGCATATCATGTAAATTACTTCTTTTCCTTTGTTGCTTTAATAATTGCCATTCTTTCATTTGGATGAACTACAGTCATCACAAGTATCAAATAAATTATTAGCCTGCGTTAAGGAATTTTTTCTCAAAGAATGAACCTGAGACGAGTCTGCGTCTCAGGTCCATTTGAAGACTGTCAAGTAAGTCTAAACGGTTTCTGTGAACCCAGTAGTTTCCTATGCTGCTTGTATTTTCTAACTTTGCGAATTTAATGAAGAGATTTCAGGCAAATTAGTAGCTAGTAAGTCAAGTGTGGCATCAGTAAAGTGTGCCAATGAGACTATAATTCCTAGATTAGAACTCTCGGAAGCTTTAATCTTATCAACGCTATATATTCATGAGGTAGATGGACTTGAATTGAAAGACAATATATTTACTTTTAGATTGATTCAATTCTTGCTTTACATTGGACAAAAAAAAGAGCTTATGTAATATCGGAAACATAATCACAGAAATAAGAAAGACCACCATGAATTTACCCGGTAATTACCGGTAAGATAACCCGGTAATTTTGTGTCAGGATATTCACCCAGCTCACGTGCCTTCAAATGGTTGTGATTCTAAGAATTTATTGAAAGACAAATGGTAAGGTGGTCCAGAATGGTCACAAATCACAAATATTCTGGCCATTAAATGAAGAACAAGTCAATGATAAAAAATGGTTAAATCCGAAAAGAGAAAAACAACAGTCTCTAATCTGGAGCATAGAACAATTAAGTTCAAGCACAATTTTCTTCACTGCACGAAATATTCGAAAATTCTTAGGATAATTGCCTGGGTATTTCGTTTGATTAAAAACTTCCAACAAATAGAAAAATTATTAAAACCTGAACTAACTTGTAAAGAAGTTAAATCATCTGAAACCTGCTTGCTAGAATCAATTCAGCAGAAAAGTTTTTATATAAAAAAATGCAAATGATGAAAAACATGAAAATTTTCAGAGATGAAAATAATAATATTATACTTGAAAAATTTTTTTTTCTGAGATGAAAAGGAAAATTTCAAGACTGTTATATTGTTACTTGGAAGCCATGAGTTGTTGCCTAGAAGTCATTTTTGCCCGGAAGCCATGATAAAGCACCGGTAAGTTAGAAGCATTCTGAGCTACAACATGCAGAACATCGGACTCTGATTGCCAATTTAAGAAATTACTGGATTATTTCAACCAAAACTTTGGCGAAATTAAGTTAGTTTTATTTGTATTCCATATAAAAGATACAGAGCCTAATATACAGAACCACCATCAGCACTTCATCCTAAGAACAGAATAAGGGCTGCCCAAATTTTCGAATTTTTACAGAATAACAGGGCCTTTGTATTTGTGCTCTGAAGAAAGAACTTGGGTAGTAGTTTTAGCTATGCTTTTTTTATAGGGCTGTCCATCTTGAATTAGTAAATTCTCTCTCTAGAGTCTTTCATTTGAAAAGATTCTTTACTCGAAGAGGTAGAGTAAATATATTCTACATTGACAACAGTACAAATTTTATTAGTTAAAAGAATGCTCTACGAAATTTATATTTGGCTAAGATTCTGTCTTTTTCACTATCAAGAAGATCAATGAAATTTTAAGCCTTCAGCAACTATCTTTTTGGGAGGACGCGCAACACCATCATGAAAATCATGCGATCAACTGTGTAATCACAATAAAAATAAAATATTAGTTGCATATTATTGCTATAAATATAAAATATTAAATTATTAAAATGTATAATATAAACTTAAATATTTACACTAAAATAAAATATTTTAAATTTAAATTGAAGACAAAATTAAATCTGCAATTTTCAAAAGATTATATGAAGTAACGAATGAAACACTTCAAAAAAATCCCACATTAATCTATATCCTTATTTTGCCTGAATATTTTTAAAAATGCATTACTGCTTTTGAGAAAGAGACAGAATTATTACAGAAATTGAAAAAAAAAAGTTTAACGCATGAGAAATAGACAGGGAATAGTTTGTGACTTCTACTTGTGACTGGAAGCTATCCGTTTCAGCTTTTTTGGAAGACCATTAACAGGTGATTACGGTATGGGTCTTGTCACATACGTCAAGTTTCTTTGCTTTGGACACAAATGGCTTGGGTAGAGTGCATCAGGAATTTGCGATCAATTATTTATAAGATACCCTGCGATCATTTTTTGCCACTTTGGATTTTTTTTTTATAATGGTGGACCTTTTGACTTTATCATCGTTATGCTGGAAGCGGAATCCAATGGAATAGATCTTTTGAATATGAAGAGTTGGAAAATGTTCCATGATTCTGTGAGAGAAGCTGCAATAAATTCCAAGCCACTTACAAACATTGAAGACAATTCAGAAGGTCTGAAGTCATTAGCTCTAGAACAACAAATCACTAAAATTATTTATATCCGATGTGGAATTCGAAGTCTTAAATTGTTGTATTTATTTGGGGATATGTAAACGCAAGCGGTTTTATTTGTTCAGTTACGGTAATAAAATATAGAAATGCATTACAATTTGGAAAATTATAAGTGGTAAATGGTTTATCAAAATGGATCTTAATAATAGTGACTTCATAGGATTACTGTAAAGTGATAATGATGTATTCTTAATGTAGTGGAAACGCAAGAGAAATTATATGGGACTATTCTGATGTTTTAATAGGATGGCCTGTTACTGGCAGATTTAAGTCGAATTTCTTTGTAGAAAAAAGGGGGTAAACAAAATGCATTACATGTCACCTAAATGACGCAGATAAACTACATACTGTTGGTTCCTTTATAAATAAAACTCGAATTGTTTTTGGACTCGCAATTATTATTATACTGAAACATTTTTTAACTATTGTAAGATATTTTTGCTGCAGTTTCTTATTTTATAAATTTTGCATAGAAGCTGTTATCAAAGCTCGAAGAGCATTTAAATTTTTTTCTAAATCATGATTTTTAAAATTTTTTTTTTTTGAAAATTATATATTCTATTTAAACAATTCCAAAATTATTTTAAATGTACTTTAGTTGAATAATTCTATATCAAAAGAGTTGTTTTATAATATGGATAAACGATTATACCTGGACAGGGCAAGAATCGTGAATAAATTATGACTTTTTCACTTTAAGTTTAAAAAATTGTTAACTGGCCAAAATGAAATCAAAAAATGATAAAATTATTTTTTTAAGAACTAAGAGTAATGGAATAAGGATATTTAAAATAACTTCATTGTACCTCATCAAATTTTATAAGTGATTTTTTCTCACTGTACTAACAATCTGGTTAAAATTTATGCATACAATTTTTAATCCTAGCTGAAGAATTAAATTTAAAAGATTAAAAAACAGATTTATTCAAACAAATAAAATTATTCAGAATGGTTATTTCAATATGAAATGATTCAGCTATCAAAATTGAAGTAATAAATCCACCAAGTTTATGCTTATTTAAATTTAAAAGGGATAATGATGTAGAACGAATGGAGTTTATCTTAAAATTTTAAAATTTTGCAAGTATTTCTAGAATGTCAAGTTTTTTTTGCTAATAATTTGCTGTTGTCAGTTCGAAACATAAAATGTAGCTTTACTTTTTTTTTCTATAACTCAGAATGATATATGATTTAGAATAATTTCCTATGATATAAAATGAATATATAATTTGGCACAAATGTTTTGTTCCTATATGAAACTATTTCTTAATATTTTTACCTAAGTCTTTTTGAAAATTAACGGGCAATTCATTTTTAAAACTTTATATAGTTTCTAAATTTTTTACAATTTTTATAAGGATGAAATAACATGCTTTATTCATTAGTAATGCTTATTTCACTTTTATGTTACTGATCTTCTCATACGTTTTTTGAGTTTCAAATACTGCAATGAAGACTATCAACTGGAACAATCGTTGATAGACTATCAACTATCAACGAAAGAGAACAATTATTTTGCAAGAGTCTTCCAGTACTAAGTTTACCGCTAAGTAATGCCTATAAACAGGATAGCTTATTTTGTGAATTTAATGATTTGTTGATTGAAAATTATTCAGTTCTCTTAGAGTACTTTGTGCATGTGATACTCTTTAAGGCAAATCTGTGTTTTAAAATGCGTTTAAATGTATTTTCTATTTTATTAAATTTTCAATTAAGTTCTTCTGACAGCATGTTGCTTCTTTTATCATGAGGTTTTTACGCTTGTTTTCACGTTTTTTAAGGTAAAATCTTCAATTTCTAAAACAGTTTTTATTGATCTAATTATATTTTAAGAATAATGCGCCTTTAATCTCTATAGATTTTAAAAATTTCGAAACAAAGCAATAATTTTATCGATATGAATACTTGTAGAGCCAAAGCAAGGCTATTGTTAATTTTGCTTCATGTATTTTTCCAAGGAATATCATTTAGAATCACTTATGTGCATTTATTCAATGGAAATTCAGCTCAATTTACCTTGGATTTCGAAATCATTTTGTTTTGATAAGAACTTCTAATAAATAACGCACACCTTTATACAAGGTCACATATTAAATGGAATATATGTTATTGAAATATATCTTTGAGTGTGTGTGCACGCCAAGTGATATTCGGATATATTCCTGACACCAGAGAAATAAATATTACAAATTAATGTATTTTTAAATGAATGCAATTGTTTTAATAAACGTATTTTATTAAAAAATATTAAAAATTATTTTCTTTTTGAAAGATAAAATCAAAATAAAATAATTTTAGAATATATGTTTATAAAGTACCATAAAACAAAGTTATTTGTTTAAATATATTAGAACTCACTTAAAATCTTCATAACTATACATAACCATTCTACTTAAATTAAAGCTAATTTCACTTAAACATGATGTTCATTTGCAAAGGATACCTTCACATGTGAATCTCCACGGGAATGAAATGGCAGACAATCTTGCTAAGGAGGGTTGCAGGATTTCAACAACTCCCTCTTCCACACTCACCTTTATGGAGTTATACTCCCTGGAAAAATCTAAAATCTCGGAGAAGTGGAAAACACCCTCTATCCATGATTTGTACAAGGGATCAAAACCGGGTTTGTCCCTTGACATCCCTTGTGACAAACGTACCCGGACTACTCTCTCAAGATTTGCTAGTAGTCACATCAAGTGCCTCAGTTTCAACGAGGGCAGGAAAACCTTCGTCACCTGCACCAAATGCCAAAGTCATCAGGCCTCTCTTGAGCACCTTTTGGATTGCATGGGACTCTCTAAGGAGGATCTCTTTTGCAATCCTCTCCGAGTCTTCGACTTCCTTACAGCCAACGGGCTCGTGGATCTTGTCTGACTCCGTCAGACAGTGAGGATAAGTAACAACAAGTTAAATATACATTTCATAGAATTAAATTGTGTGTCTCTTTCGTTTTGAAAGAAAACAAAAACTTTCAACAATTTTTTCAGAATTTTGTTGCGAATATTACACTGTTTGGAAATTGAATAAAATCCATAATCCATTGCTGGAAGTTAAATTATTATTTTTATTTAAGAGTTTTATTTTACTACAATAAAAATTAATTTATTTTAAAAGTAGTAGAAGTAATTGATATTTTTAAATTTTTTTTTTAAATTGATAATGAAAGCTTTTTTTCAAATTTAATCGGAATTTACTGAATGTTAAAAAACTTAATTTCTCTTAACAACGTAATACACTCAAATTCTGTAAAATTATTTTTTTAAATATTGTTCTTATGAACGAGCTCATTTATAAACAAAATAAAAATAGGCAACTAGAATCATATTTATTCATTTTTTGTTTCTCTATGGATGTTAAATGCCATTCCCATAAATTTAACAGGTATTTGGTCTTTTAAGATAAAGAATTTGGTCTTATTCTCTTTTTCTTTTATAACACTCAAAATATTTTTTTCATATTTTTATCAATTACTTGGAAATTAAGACATTTTAGTTACTTTTAATTTGTTGGAAATTAACTGAATATATATATAAATATATAAAATCTTCTTTAGTTAATATTTAATTATTTGTATAAAAAACTCAGCTGAAAAATATTTTTCTGAATAGTATTTTGTAACTGCTTTTTCACGTCAACTAAGATGGTGGCTGAGTGGTTAGCGTGTTCCTGACTCCTGAGCTGTTGCTCCCGGGTGCGAATCCCGGTTCTGGCACGGATGTTACTTGCTCTCAGTGTTTCTCTGTCCTTTCTTCTGTGCTGATGTATGAATGTAGCCCACCCTATAAACGTCTTTGTTGTGGTATTGCGAGGGTAATGCAACTCGCCTCCATGACTTTATTCACAGGTGCTCTCTGAATAACGAAAGAAATTTCTGCCCTTGTTGTGACGAAACGTTAGTCACCCAAGTGCCCGCTGTGATTATTAAGAAAAAAAAAAGATTTTTTTATCATATATTATTTATATTTTTCTTATTGAAAAGTTTTTTTATATGTAAAAAATATATTATTAGATTTGCTCTTTTCAAGTTGATTAATAGTTTTATATTGTCGTAATAAAAATATTTGCATTGTTTAATTTTACATTGCGTGTTTACTTGATTTTTACTTTAAAGACCCATTAGATTGATAAAAATTATCATGAAAGATGTAGCGAACAATGGAAGAATAAGACCTCCTTAAATTAAAATGAGAAATTGAAACGTAGTTTGAGTGAAGTTATTAAAGAATGTCTCATTGGAAAACTAACAATTATTTTCATTACAGTTTCACAAATGAAATTTAAACTGAGTTTCGAAAAGTATGTTAAAATGAACACAACAAATCCCTGGTTCTGACAAAATAAGAACAAATTAAATTAAAAATAAAATTATTTGATTTTAAATTGAACTAAAATCGTTTTATAAAAAAAATTGATGCATTGTAGAAAAAATAGATTTCCATCTTTTAAAAAGTCAGATCCACAGCAACAGTACTGTAAAAGCAAACTTTTGGGTGAAATAAAAATATGTTAAATGTAAATTAAACATTGCTCCAAACTATTTAAAACAAAAAAAACCAACGAAAAAAATTCATTAGTTAATTTGAATTTCTATTAAATGTAAAACGTTATATGGAAAATATTTCAATTGTATAAACAAAACAGTAAACTGTGTTTATAAACTAGAAGTAATTGCGCAAACAAAAAAAAACTTTTTCGCTTGATTAATAGTATTGTAAAAATATTGCAGCTGTATGGAGTAAAAAAAATCAACATAGGGTTAATGCCTTTTAGGTTAAGCAATCTGAAACTAATGTATTTAAAATTTAAATAACTACACTAGAAGAATATGTAGATTGTTTAACTGAAATCAATATAAATGTATTGTGCATCTCATTTTATATCCAATGCATCATATGGAGGCACAAAATAAAAACCTTTTGATATAAACGAAACATAATCACGCTGCTTTGGTAAGAAAAAGCAAAATTACAAATCCATACAAAATTACTTTTTATAAGAAATGAACACATTGACTCTGAAATGAAACAAAATAACTTGTGAGAGAAATGAATATGTTAGATCTGTTTAAAACTAAATGAATGTGAATGTAAAGACAGAATATTAGGAATTTTCATCTAGAAATTGATCAAGCTTTTCATTTATCGTTCTTTTACTGAATATAGTTCTTTTACCGAATATGTTCTTTTACTTTTACTTTTATGTAAATCCAGGGGACTTAAAAAAGACCATATTATTGAATATAAATAGTGAAATCTGCTTGAATTGAACTTAATATTTTGATTAAAAAATTTGGACTTCTTTCATCAAAATTATTCCATGATTTTCACATGGGGGATATGAGTACCCATTGTAAATAATTTTTTTACTGAATTTGATTAAAAGCATTATATGGAAAAAAATTGAATTTTTATAAACAAAAATGGTGCTTTGAAAAGGGAACATTTTCTAAAAATAAATACCGATTTTTGTTTCAACTAAACATAAATCCCTGTACAGAAAAAAATTGTGTTAGATGGGTTAATACAAATTCACAATGAAAAGGAAAAACCTTACTGATGATAATAATTTTTAGTATGAATAGAGCTGAAATCTTTTACTGAAATATTTATAGCATTGAAACGGGTCTACTCTACAAATAAAAAATAATAATTCAATTGCAGATAATAGTTAAATTTTGATTATTTTTGAATTTAAAGCATTGTTAAAAATTTTTTAGTCTGGCCTAAACAAACCTCTGCGATTACGAAAAGGAAACACACCTTTCAGAATAAAATTAACTGAAAATGTAGTTTAGAAAAAAGCGAGAAAATATGACAAAGTCAAAATCACGAGGCATATAAACATTAAGATTTTTAATGAAGATATTAGCTAATTATCAATTTAACTTAAAGGAATTAAGAAGTAAAATAATTCTCCGTCAGCAAATTAATTTTATATAGTATTTTTGAATATTTCTAATGATGATTACGAAAATATTGCATCTCCGTTTAAAAACAACACGGAAACCCATTTAATCCATTAATTTATGTAAAAGGAAATATTTTAATATAAAATGTGATTGATTTTCAGAGAAATTATACATCCTAATAAAGTTCATGTAAGGAGTTACTGTAATAGGGACAAAACAAAAAAATTGTTACAGAAAAAAATCTTTTAAGGCAAACATTTTTGCATCAATTTAGTATACACTCTTGTTTAGAAAATATTACATTACTTTTAATTTACTTTGCTTAAAAGGTATTCTAATGTGCAATATACGGTGGTGACATCTGGAAAAAATTATCTACTTTAAAACGTAATATAGTTCATATTTTAATCATTCCTTTACTTATGCATGTATGCTACATCCACATTTAATGGTTTCAAATAAAATTTTGTGCAAAAATTCAAACTATTAAAATAGTTACAATTAAATAACTCATTTTTAATCACTATTGTATTGGGAGTTACGCAAAAAAATGTTTTATTGGATTTCCTTTTTTTTATTATGATAATAATACATCTTTTAATTTTCTAAACTAATCACAATTTTAATAAAATAAAATTCAAGTGTAGAATTTTATTTATTTTAAAATATTCATAACTAAAATATAGGACTAAGTACAAATTTTTTCTCTCATTATAACATTATCACTCAATAATAAATTATTTATTTTTCTCAAATAACAGTTTTTTAATCCAACTCAACAAATAAATTTAACTCTTGGATTCAATAAATTTTATTAATCTGATAAAGGTATAAATGCTTTTATATTTCGGTAGTATATATTTTTTTAATCATTTGTATACAATAATACATTTTTAAAAAAAATCAAACTTTCATTCAGTGCTAAAACTATTCCCACTTAACCTTATTGTTTGTTTTGTCTTAGAAATAATGTATCATAGAAAGATCATTCAATATGATTGATGATAGAGTTTTTTCGAAGAATAATGCAATGAATTCCAGTTAAAATGTGTGTGTGAGTGAATGTACATTAAAAAGCTTTAAAATAAGATTGAAACTCATGAATTGAAAGGAATGAACCACTTAAGAATAATGCTGCCATCTATTGGATGTAAGAAAATTTGGAATTTCTGTGAAATAAATATTAGTTCATCATATTCGAGAAAAAATATTATTAAATATATGAAACAAATAAATAATTATTTTTCAGAATATACTTAATTCCGTAAATAATTATTCGTACGAATATAATTAACATTCATACTATAAACTACTAGAAATTACAAATAATGTGAATTGTATTTTTTATGAAATTTGATAAACTTTTAGTTTTTAATTTTCCACCAGTTTTATATTTTTTACAAAATTGACATGAGATCTAAATTTATCAGTATTAGATCCTAATAAAACAAAATTTTCAAATCGATGGAATGTCAAACATTTCTAATAGTTGGTTCCTGGAATTCAAGGAATTTAAATATTTTCGCAGTCTTGCTCGATAAAAGATAAATCTCGCCAAATGGAAGATCATCCTTTTTTTTTTTTTTTTTTGAGCAGTCTATCTATCAACTTTTTTCCACCCACAGCTGGTACATTTATAGTAATTTTCATAAATATGAGAGAAAGATTTTATTCAAAATTATCTTTTCTAACTTTTTTAAATTGTTAATATTTTGTGATATTTTATATAAGTATTTTGAGTACGCATTAACTTATCTCAGAGACTCTCTTGTTTAAAATTAGGATTAAGGGATCTATTTTTGCATAAATCTTTCATATTTTTTATTTACTTTATTTATTTATAAAATTTCTTAGGAAAAATAAAAATTACTATATGGCTTGGTTTATGCTTTTGAATACAACGGAATTTTAAATTATGCCAAATAAGAAAACAAACTTCAAAGTACAATATGTGAAATTATTACACATGTTTCAATTAGATCAAAATGAAATTCAAAGTAAATCATTTGAACATTAAAGAAATAATAAAGAAAACCATTGGACATTCTAACAATTCAAGAAAAGTAATACAAAAAATATTATTTTCATAATCCATTAATTTAGAAAAGTTCAGTGATTATATTTAAATTAATTTGATTGTATTGTTTAACTACAATTTGCAGAATTTAAAGGAAATTTAGAAAATACAAATATATTTACTATAATAATGACCCATATATCAAATCATTTCGTTGAATTTTAAAAGAAAACTAGTAAATTAGTTTTACATAAATTATATCTCGCATACATATTTATACCTTTTTTACTTCCATTCCTTTTTTCAATGTAGAAATCAACAGGTTTATTCTACCAAAAAATAATAAAAAGTTTGATAAGTTTCTTAACTTCAATTTTTTTCCAAAATCCACTCCATTGAAGGTTTGTATTATGAGATTGTATATCACCTCAGCTTGTAAAATTATTTTAACGCCTATGATTACATGACTGTTTTTATCTCACTTTTTACTATTTGAAACAACGAATATTTAAATTTTTTTTCATAGAATGAGAATAGCTAGTTTCAATAATTATAAAATGTTCTGAAAAGAGAAGTTACTTAATATTTATGATTACTATGATAAAATTATTTAAATTTTTTAATTAGATATGCAGTGTTTCTCTTCTAAAATTGTTTGACTGTTAATTAGCAAATTAAAGAATAAAAATTAGCATTAATTTAAATTGCTTGCTTTAAAATTTAATTTTACTTCTCTATTTATGGAATGTTATCACTACAAAAATAAATTATTTGGAAAAACATTTAACTATAATTTTGAGCAACAAATTATTTCAACAATCTTATTTCAAATGTTACTCAGTTTACTAATCAACGGAAACATGTTAATTTGTAAAGAAATCATCTATCAATAATTCTTAAATTCATCTTTGCTCATAGTACAGTGTGAATTCTTGAAGGAGTCGGATTATACAATAGCTAAAGGGTATATTGAAGAATACTGCATCATTTTTTATGGAGACAATAGGAAATTTTAGGGCGAAATTTCTTGAGAAGAATTACTTCTGGCTTATATACTCTAAAATGGATAGTAGTAACTTCTATAGAAAAATCTGGAATCTTGATAGGGGATTCACTTTACGCTAGTGTTCAGCGAACTATAATCGGACATACTCAATCAGGAGCAAGAGTACCTTAGAAAATTCTCTATACTACAAGAAACAATATTTGGAAGATAGAAAGATCTGGTTAGCTAATACTTTTTCCTAATGATCATCCTTTTCAGAATAATAGTTTTGACAGTAGAAATACGATATAGTTGTTCGTAACTTTATCAATCTAACTCTATTGTTGACCTCTAAGGAAACAATTTCTGTCTTATGCTTGTAATGTTGTCTTCCAAACTCGTAGCCATTTTTTGAGGAGAAAAATTTGTAAAATGATTCACAATTGACATTATAACTTATATTTCACTTATAAGACAATCAGGTTTTGAGCTTGTGGCAATCACTGCAGAAAACGTTGGCCAGTAACATCTGTGACATGTGGATAGGTAAATATAGATAGACAGATATTGGCATTTGACGTTTAGTTCATAAAATTACAAAATCTGATAGTGAAGGATATGTGCTTTCAGTACAGACGATGTTCATCAATTTTCAGTCTGCTACTTGTTTGCCTGCATATAGAGAAGAATATCAAAGGCTGAGAATTTTTATTTACTAAATATTTTTTAATTATAAGTGCTATGCTGTTATGAAGTTTTGCTGAAAGGATTTCAGAAGCATATTTTATGACTTTCGAAAATATTTAATTCAAAAACAGTATAATGATAGTACGAAATCACCTTTAGGTAACTATTATACGAAGGGTACTTTAAAAATATTACAATAAAACTCAACAAAAAATCTCAGGGGGCTGGAAGTTACAGCATGTTCAGATATGCCTAACATTGTGAAGTAGTCTCTAGCAACACGCCTTTGAACTCAGTTTCTCCTAAACAGCAATATTTTTAAATACAGATTATAGCATCGTGCTAGCATAGTGATCTGGAAAGTTTTGAGATATAACTTGATGCATGGCTTAAGCGTAAATCATGCATATAGGAAATGACACTTGCATTAAATAATGATTGTCCACATCGAACGACTATATTTAGGTAGTATCAGGAATTAAAAAAGCGAATTTCTAGAAGATGGTGAGAGTGAAAGAAGGCTGCGAGAGAGAATGTCAATAACCGAAGAGAAAATTTCTTCTGTAAAGAAAATATTTGACGAAGACATGCTTGTGACATACCAACAAATAGAAAAGACCTTACACCTTCATGGATCAACAATTTATTCCATTGTATGTCTCCATTTACGCGTAAAGAAATTGTGTTGTCTCTTAGTATTACATAGTCCAACAGAAGAGCAAATGACTTGTTGTGTGACTTGGTGTCGAAAGAAGGTGAAAATGTTTGGTGAGGATCAATATCGGTATGGGAACAGCATGTTGACAGGTGTCGAGAATTGGAAGTATTATTACTATATATTGAAGAAAGCACAAAATAAATGTTTCAATGTTTGATGATAAATATATACACATGTAGTTGTTTGAAAATCTCGGTTTCTTTAGGAAAAAAAGATAGCTGTATTTTTCAAACTTTTGGGAAATTGTAGAGCCTGTCATTTTGGACACACAAAGGACAATCACAAATTATTGGTTGTCTAATTTGTCTAACTATTATTATTGCTTATCTAAATTCATACAATCCATAAAAAACTTGAGTTCAAAATGAGGAATGGTCATCTGGTTTCTCCATGACATTGCTTAAGCTGACTGCCCCAAAGCCTGCATCGAGTATTTGACTTCTATTGGACTGAAACTTCTTGAACACTTACCTTGTGACTTTGCACTTTTTTCGTATGTGAAAATGAAGCTAAAATTAAAAACTGTTTGATAGTGGTGAGAATATTCTGACGGCGTTAAACAATGAGTGTACCTCATTCCCAGATGAAACAGGACAAACCTGGTTTAAGGAATGCTTTCGGTGAATGGAAAAGTGTACTCAATGTGCTGGAAATTATTTTGAAAGAATTCAATGAATAATGCTGTATTGTTAACCTTTTGTAGAGCACTTTGTATTTATTGGAGTTTCATGGTTTTACAATTGTTTTGAAGGATTTACCCGCATCTGTGATGATGTTCGGGACAACAGATCAAGAATTATTGCAAAATTCCTATGACATTTTCTTATAGCATCAAAGTGTGTAGAACACAATGATGTTATAATAAAGCTAATAGTTTTTGTGTGTGATGTAACTGATGATGGAATAAAAGCGTATTTGCTGAAACAAAACAACAACCGACTGTTGAATATTACCTGATGACCCCAATTTGACAAAAGGTTTTTTAGAAAGTAATAAAAAATCTATCATTATTTTATGATAGATCTAGTAGTATTGTAACCATTCCTTTGAAGTACAGAAAAAGAAATTAGTATATTAAAGAACAATGAAAACTTTAACATACCACAACATTTTCTTTTTTAAACTAATTTCAGAAATAAAAAACCTATTAAAATAATCGCATTATTCTGTAATAGGTCAATATCAACTTGCATCCTCATATAGATTATTAGAAACATAACGAATACAATTGACGAGTTATTGCATTTTATTCATTGGAATTAGATTCTAATAATTACTTTCCATTTCAGTTTATCAAAAAGTAAAAAATCCTTAGCAGCTCTGAAGTTTTAGGAACGTTGTACATGACATTTCAAATGCATATATAATTGTTTATAAATATGCATATGCATGCACGTACATATATTATATATACAAAGTGCATAGTTAAATTATACGTTTGTGGGCTTTTATCTCTCAAATCGTTGTTCGGGAACAAAACTTCTAATGAAAAAATGTTTCAAATAAAGGAAGTTTTCATATTATGTTATTTTTTGATTAAAAAATTCAATTTTTCAAAAATTAAAAAATATAATTTTTATAGGATCCCTATGCGTCTATGATTACAGTTAAAAAAAACTTTTCTCTTTCCTTAACAAATCAAACAAAAATAGTTTCATTTCTACAAAACTACGACAAAAAATAAGTGAAATATCTAATTTCAAAGTTTTGGATTTTTTCCGTCTTCTGTAATCAGATGATTACAAAATATAATTCAAGAATAAAAGTTCTTGGCAAAATAACCTTTTGAAAAAGAAAAACAAACTTTTCTCATTTATACACGAGGAGTATCTATTGTCACAATGGCATATACGTTATTCTGAAAGCTAAAGCAACGACACCTATGGTTGGAAAATGGAAATTATTTCATATTTATAATCAATAAACCTCTGATAAGGTATATATCATCCTCATCCTGAGAGTATATAACTACCGTTTTAAGAATTCCATACATTTTATGTGCTGTTATACCTGTTAGGCCTAATTATGAATGTTGAATTTGGGCTGGATTCTACCCCTTGGGGCTGCACTCAATCTTTAACTGCATGCAACTATACCACGGGCTCAAAATTTATCAGCAATATTGGTCATCGACTTACAATATTTGTACACCAAGCTCCTACTTATTGTAGCCATACTTACTTTAGCTAAGTGTTCATAGGAATTCATGATGCACATCGTGTATGTACGCAAAAAAATTTTTCACCAAAATTTTATGTTTTACAAGGATTTTAATCTAAAATTATACTTAATTTTTCAACTGATTACTTAAAGAAGACAGGAAAAATCTTTAGCATTGAAATTAAATATCTCACACTCTATTTTTATCATGAAAAATGAAGCTGTTTTCGTTAGATTTGTAAAGAAAAGGGCAAAGTTTAACTAAATATAGTCATATAAGAACCCGGGCACCACATAAAAATTGAATTTTAAAATTTTAGCAAAGCTGAATTTTTAAATCTAAAAATGTCATAACATGAACCTTTATTTGAAACATTTTTTAATAGAAATTAATTCTCCGATCAACAGTTTAAAAGATAAAGGTAAAAAAAAATATTTTACTATTGATCAGGTATGTTTATGTATAAAATGTTCATTTCAACCATAAAAAATTACATTGTAATTGTCATTAGAAAGTCAGTAGAATTACAAAGCAAATGATCTATCAATGAAGATTATTTATAATTGTCTAGAGAAAATCAGTAGAGCTACAAAGCAAATGATTCATTAATGAAAATTATTTAGTGCAACAGAAACCTTCGTGTTAAAAAAAATTTGTACGACAATAATAAGAAAAGATTTTTAAATAATTTTATTGATATATATAGCAAAATTTACAAAACAACAGCAATTCAAAAGTATTTGTGTAAATTGAATGAAGTGTTTCTACCTAAAATGCATTCATTCTTATGAATTAGTCAGCATTGTTAGATTGAAGAAGTTACAAGCTACTGGATTGCCAAGATCTCGTGACTCGGCAAATTTTTTTACATCGAAACTGACTCTTTCAGGGAATGGTATTGGTTTGGTAGGTATTTTGTCCTTTTGGCAGTAGATGAAAAATGTGTACCTATGTCCTCCTGAAAAACAAAGATTTCCGAAAATATTACAACCATATTTAAAAAAATTCATAAATTTTAACACTTGTAATTTTTAGCAGTTATTAATGAGCATTCTATTGTAATGAAGTTGCTTTATTTGCACTATAATATGATTTTAAGCACATTTGCTCAATTCAGAATTCGCTCATAAACACATGATTTTTATTTCTGCGGTCATATTGTCAAATCTCTCTCTCTTCTCCCAGAATTGGTTTCTATAAAATTATTTTATATGATGAAATAAACTGAATGACAAAGGGTTTAATTGCAATTGGCTGACCAAAATATGCTTCCTTAAAGTATTGCTATATAATGAAGTGAGGTAAATAAATTATCTATTTGCTAAACAATAACTTCTTGTAATATACAAATTCAAAATAAATTTAGGTTCCATGAATATTGAAAATAAAAATATTTTTCTTCCTCTTAAAATATATATATATATATATATATATATATATATATATATATATATATATATATATATATATATATATATATATATAAATGTTGTTATTTTCGTGTCCTAGATAGTGCCGAAAGTTTTCTGTATGGGGGCCGCCAGTTCCGGGGTCTGGAGGCTGTAGAGAATCTCTAGAGGTGGTCCGCCAAGTTGAAACAGGGATCTAATGATTGCTTGGCAGTCAAAAATAGGGTCTGGTGAAAGTTCAGAATCTGGACAGTTTCTACAGGATGTATAGGATCTTGTGTTATCAGGTGCTATTTTCATGTCTTTGAAATGGCCTTTTCGAAGTCTGGCTATTATTGAAGATAGATTTCTGGGGCAATTAAGGTCTGGGATGGATGGCTTACTGAATTGTTGGTTGGAAATTCTACGTCGGGCGGCTGCGTTAACATCAACGAAAGTCACTGTGCTGGGCTGGTCCAAATCACGAGCTTCCTTTGCGAGGATGTCAGCACACTCATTCCCTTCAATACCAACATGGGCAGGGATCCATTGAAGTGTGCATGGCTTGTTAATTTGGCAGAGGAGAGCAGTAATCGGGAGCCTGTAACCCCTAGAGGGCATGTCCCCAGGTGGCGGATAGGGGAATGCCTCCATTGGATTATCCCTTTGGGTGGTAGGAGGGAAATAAAATACCGCTCGCGGACCAACAGGCAGAAGTCCAACCTCTTCGGAGGCTCTGGCAACCATCTTCCATGGATAGTGCAATAGTATATGATAGAGATATGTATATATCAATAGAATACAAAATAAAAGAATTTGTATGAACAAGAAAATTGAGTAAAGAGCAAAGACGTACTTTCCCCTTCGTGGTGCTGTGAGTACAATGAAAGATGCTACCTGTTGATTTAAATTCGCATAGCGAAGGCATAGCAAGCTTGGCTTGTCCAAGTGTCATAAGTAACAACAAAAACAAATTAAATTGAGTTGGCCAATCCACTAGTGCTTTACATCATAACGTTCATTAAAATGAACATTATTATCATGTTGCCATGAGATAACAAGTGTAATGAGTGGTAATAGAGCTAACATTTCATAATATATAAATAGTAAATAAAATTTAATTTCCATTAGTATTGACGTTGACAAACGTAAAATCTTTCATAAAAGAGAAATATTTTTACAGAAAAGGCAAAAGACAATATGACGGAAATTGTTTATATTGCTTGAAAAATTAAGTCAGCAAAATTAGAATTTTTTTTAATTTCTAATGACTGAACAAAATACAACAATGTTAATAAAATGCAAAACAGAAAGTTTCCGTGATAAAATCCTAGAAAATGATCGGATACTCAAGTCGAAAAATGATCGAAGTCATTGTCTCAGGCAGTCTCTGGCAGGCCAATATAGGGAGATTTCGGAGTCGTTGCCAAGAAATGCCCTACAGCGAAGAAAATGGGCTCTTTTCATATTTTCTCTAAAATCACAGAGTGGGCAAAAAGTTGGACAAAAATCCAAAACGATAAAGATATTGGCCTTGGCAATCTTGGTTAGTGAGTAATCTAAAAGAGGCCACTGCATCAGGTCGTGGATAATCTGATTAAATAACGAAATTGTTAGTTTTCCACTGCTTTGACTAAATTTCATCTATTATTTTCAACTAGTTACTTTATCTAATTGTTTTATATTTAATTTTATGGTGTATCATATTTGAATATTTTGGTTGTGCAAGCATTGCGCCTTTTTAAGGCTGAGAGTTCGCTGTTCGTTTCCAAAGGCGTTACTGTAACAAGGAGTCCATTATATTGCTATTTTCTTATTGTTCTCCTGTATTCATAGGATATATTCCCGACACTGAGGAACCTCTGATTAGTTAGGGGTTTGTAGAAAGCCAATGATCTTAATCACTGTTTTTATAACAAGATAGCATTTTGGAATTTAAAATACAGGATCCATACCTTTTAGAGCAATTGTAAAAGCTTGTACCTCTCCCTCATTATGCATTCTGGTTTTTCGCAGCAGAGAAAATTCGAACACTTTTTGTAGAATAATGTATCCGGTTAAATTTTTTCTCTTCAGTAGGTATACATAAAAGCTATGGTTCATTAATGTGTTATTATGGTAATAAATTATGTTTATATATTTAATATAATACACAAATTATGGATAGAATAAAATTTTAGGATAAAAAACCAATAAATTTGAAGCTATTAAAAATGCAAAAAAAATTGACAAAAAAATCTTAAACTGAACAAGGAAATTTAATTAATTAAACTGAAAAACCACGTAATGTAATTATACCTGTTTAATTATCCTTAAAAATCAAATAATGGTATGAATTTGGCATGCATGCGTTTTTCGACTAATTTTAGCCAGAATTATTTTTTTTATCCAATGGCAGGCACACAAGGGTAACAAACCTTATGCCACAATAAGGTCAGAAACTGCGTTTAAGAAATAAGGTCTGAATATAAGTCAGAAATAAGGTCTGAGAAATAAGTCAGAAATAAGGTCTGAGTAGCGTTACCCGCGCCATACCACCACAAACTCGTTTATAGGGTGGGCTACATTCATACAACAATACAGAAGAAAGGACCGAGAAACATAGAGAGAACAGAGAAGGAAAGAAACATCCATTCCCGAACCGGATTCGAACACGGGACCAATACAAGCGTCTCGAGCCAGAGCCCGGAGCCTCGGCTCCCAGAAGATTTTGGCTATGATTCAGTGACTTGGCGATGTAAAGAAAGCGATAAGTTTCTCTGGCTAGGAAGTTTATCTCATTGTTAAACATGGCGGATTTCACAGCTACGCTTTCCGTTTTCCTTTAGAAATATGTATCGATTTAGTATTGTTATATTTTTATAAATATAACAAATTATTAGTTAATTACTTCATCGGGAATATAATTTCTTTGTATTAAAAAATAATGGATGTGTGTGTATTGCGTTTACATGATCTTTACCTCTCTAGCAAAAAACAATTTAGTCAAATTAATTTTATCATGGGAATACAGAAATAAGAAGGAAACGTGATAATGCAATTCACACGTCTTTGTTACTTTCATATTATCACATCCACCTTATCTGCGAAAACATAAGTGTCCTCAGCACCATAAAAATACAAATAAAGTTGTTATCTATTTCTATTTTAAATATGGTGCTAAGATATAAGCAAACTATTCCGCTTTTCCTTCATATTTCGAAAAAATATTAAAACTTGCAAACATATATAAACAAATCGACTAACACGAACCTCGTTTCAAATTAGACCGGGGAATAAGAAAACATTAGGTTACTAATATTAAGTCTGAACAATAGTCACATTTTACACCGCCAAATTATTTCAACTACTCTCTTCAAGTGCGCATGTGTTAGAATTTCCATTTGGAGCCGACGTTCCAGGCCCGGTCTCGAGACGCTTGTCGGGACCAATAGCTCAGTAGTCAGGAACGCTAACCACTCAGCCAATCGGTCGGCAGACAGAATTATATTTTATAAAATTTCTGTGGTGTCATGACAATTTGATGGAGATTTTGGCGATTTTCTATTATAATTAGTTATAGATGTTTCTATGCCTATACATTACTAGAAAGTTTTTCGGCATTCTAAAAAGAAAACCATTAAGTTAACACACACACACAATAGCTTGTTCCACTTGGAGATTTGTATAGAATGATAATGTTCTAGAAAGTTTCTAATCAGAGGTTCGATTTCCAGGCGTACAGTATTACAGATATACTGTATGCTTGTATTAAGTGTGATATATTTCCTCCATTCTGAGGGCTTAAATTATATGAGGAATATTTCTTGATTTGTGTTATTCTAATTTTATATTACTTTTTATTTTCCTATTTCGGTAAATATCTGTTCTATCAATAAGAGTCCATTCAAATTGTAAACACGTAACTCAGCAACAATACATGCTTTTAATGCCTTCCATAGAACCATATGTTAAAAGCTTGCATTAATTTTCAAATAACGAATAAATGCATTTTTCATAATTTATCAATTTATAGATTTTATTTATTATATATTTTAAAAAAACCATGAAATGCTAAATTCAACAATCGCTGATAAGGTTTACATGTAATTACATAATTAAATGCGTGATTAACAAATAAACAAGTATAATTTTGAAATCTCAATAATTTATATCAAGCTTGAAGGTTTTAATTTTTAAAGTTAAAGTAGTTAAGATTTAAGTTAAGACTCATATAGTAATCACAAATTGAATCATAATTTTGTCCTAATAAACAATTTCCCCTATATTATATTTTGCAAATATTTTAAAAAATATATTTCCAAATTTATCAGTTCAACGAGATGCTAATCAAGAATCTCGTTAAACTGATAAAAAAGTGGTAGTTGGCTATGTTTAGAGGATTTTCAGTCACAAGAAATAAGCAGTAAGAAATGTATTGCAAACAAACTAGCATGGAGAATTGTGGATTAGGTTTTTCTCTTAAAATACTTATTTTGATATTCCTACAATATAAAAAACAAAAATTGAGCAATTCTTATGTTCTAAATATACCTGTTGGGAACAAAGGTGCTACATAGGCTGCTCCTAAATCTCCATCACTGTCATTAGATCCTTTCTTCAAATTGCTTGCTGGAACATTGTATGCTACCCAGTGGCCAAATGGAGGTAATACAATGCTCTCGGGATCTGCAAAAACACACAGTGAAATCAATTGTGACTTGAAACATGGGTTTATTTAACAATATTTAAACGGATAATGAAAAATGATTTTTGAGAGTATTTACATAATATATATATATATATATATATATATATATATATATATATATATATATATATATATATATATATATATATATATATACATATATATATATATATATATATATATATATATATATATATATATATATATATATATATACATATATATATATATATATATATATATATATATATATTAAATAAGTTTGAATAACTTTAAATTAAAGACTTTTCTTTAATAAAACGGCAGACTTAGTTTGGTTTTGAAAAACAGACCTTTTAAATTATTCTGTATTTGAGCTTGGTTTTATAGTAAAAACTTATTGCGATAGTAAAATCGTTTCCTATGAAATTTTGCATAAATTTCTGAATTTGAATAATTATTTGCATTATGTCATTCTTATTCACCATTTTTAATTGAAAAACTTTGGGAATAGATCTTGGTGTTCTTAATTATCCTGTATTTAACTTAAATTTTTTACTTAGACATTGTTCTAATGCTGAAGTTCTTTGTTAGGAGATTTTCTGGAATCTCGCAAATGTATTTCTAATTTTCACATAATGTATCACACATTTGCTTTAAATTTTGAGACAATACACACACACACACACACACACACACACACACACACACACACACACACACACACACACACACACACACACACACATATATATATATATATATATATAATATATATATACACAATTGATATTTAGATTTAATCTAATGATTGTATATGATTGTAATATCATATACAATCATTAGATGAAATCTAAAAAAATACATATATTTGCATTTTAATAACTTATAAAATTCTTTTTAAAAACATTAATTTTTAATTAGATGTTGTTAAATAGAGAATTAATGACATTTATATGGGAAATTAAAAGTTCATTCTATTATATTTATGTTATAAACTTTTAGATTTTTAATATATTAAATTTTTATCTATTTATAATGCCGCCCAACTTGTCTAGTGGTCAGTGTGCCTGACTGCGGATAAGGAGGTCCCAGGACCTCCTTATTTAATTTATTCGATCCCGGTTCAGGCATGGATGTACTTTTCTCTCTCTATCTATCCTGTCTTTGTCCCTTCCTTGTATGAATGAGGTGTGAATGATTGCCTACCCAATAAACGGGTTCCTATGGCATGTGTGTACTGAAGAAGTCGGACTGCACACCAAATATGGTTCAGTTGGAAAAGTGGAGCAGCGCACCCCATAATGCCAGCTTAGCTGGCACACGACAGCAATAACAACATCTATTTATAATACTTTTATAATGTAACAAATACTTAAAATGATAACTACATTCTTCTCAGCTAGGAAAGAGGAAAAAAAACCAAAAGTTGTGCCATCATTATAGTAACTATCATTTTTGTTAGCAGAAAAGTTAAATATTAATTTATTCAAATTTAACTTTTAGTTTAAATGTTCATGACTAGCTTTGTACCCATATTTTCTGTACTCAGGAGGTTACTATTTAGGCTATTCACTCAAAAGAGAGTTTTGCTAAAAAAGAAAATATTTAAGTACAATATTTGTTAGGATTTTTTAGAGCTTTTTTCAAGTTGTCATAGCCGTTTGTTATTTACCACCTGAATATTAAAATTTGTATATTGACAAGTTTGCTTCTCAACTGAACTAATTTCATTTCACTTCTTTTCAATAGGATGTTCACCTGTGTAGCGATGCAACCACTTTTGGATCATACAAGATCATTGCAACTAAATTCAAACCCAAGAATACCAATGAAGAAATTAATGGAAGAACAAGATATGTAGTAAGTAAAAAACTGTAAAAATATCAGTTAAGATAAAACTAATTTTAAATCTTTATTATATAATTTTATTTTTATAAAAAAACTAAAAAGAATATTTAAAGATTCATCGATATTTTATTTTCACTTGTTTAACATATAAGATTAAAATATATTAAATTTCTAAATGTTTAGTAGGTTAAATTGAAACTAAACTTACGCGTATTTTCATATCAAATGAAAATTATTTTCTACAAGGGAAATGTTCAATAAAATAATAATTTTTAGAAATTTTTCTTAAGAGTGCCTATTTTTTGCCAGTTTATGATAAAACCCATTGGCAACTTTAAAAAAATGCTTAATTTCTGGTGGAAAATGTGTTTTACGATACTTTTTAATTAATCGTCAATAAATGGTCTCTCTTACTTCTTTATTCCTTCACAGAAAGTTTTCTATTAAACAGTATAAATAAAATAAGAAAAAAAATCAACAAACATTAAATAAATAAATTTCTAGCGACAATATGCAAAATGAAAGCAAATTGTTCCACCATGTCTTAAAAAATAGTGAATCCTTTTTTATTGTTCTCTTTAATTTTCTCATCATAATATTGTCATATTGATGGAAAATATTGGTAAGGAATGATTCCTTTGTTTTACGACATAAATATTTGAGAATTCACCATGGAGAAAAATTTTAATATCATCATTTTAATGATGCATAAATATGGCTTCAACTTATATAAATATGCAGCTGATACCATGAATTTACTTCCTTTTATCTTTCAAAATTTAAAAAAGACATACAATGAAATATTTCATTGGCAAAGTATATTGATACCAAATTAATTTCATTTGACAACATAAAATTTAAAATAGCTAAATTAGCATTTCGGATACATAAAATTGCAGAATACATTATAAGCATTAAACTGAGAAATGTATACAATGAACTTCCAAATTGCTCGCTTCCATTAAACATGAAAAAAATAGCAAAACAGTTTCAAATGGATGACAAAACGACATATTTTCCAGGAAACAATGACTATGTTAATGTGAATACCAGCAAAATGATTGAAATAAAGCCCATTTTCCACTAAAAAGATTCAGTTTCTTGTCATTACGGAAGCGACATTGAGCTAAATAAAATTGATCAAGATTAGGGAAGAATCTGCAACATCTTTCGCATTCGTTACCTCTTTTCCAACCATTTGTAATTTCTCTTTTTGAACATCATAGATGTTAGCTAGTTCTTCATACCGATTACGAATAAATTATGAACATATCAAAATATGTTTTGTGTGAATTTCTTAAAATAAATTTCCAATATGCATTACAATTTTTCCGACATTTTCAATAGTGTAATCAAAAACAGTTAATCTTCAGCTATGTATAGCCTCATCAAGTGTAAAAGTTAGCATTTAGACTTTCTAAAAGTACCTAACTTCACTTTTTTTCTTTATAGATAAGCCAAAGAGTATTTAATACTGAAATGTGTAATTAATTTGCACGTGAAAAAGAAGTAAACTACTATTTTCACAGCCTCATATAAGAACAAGTAGTTATTTTGTTTGCCTGCATTACATTATCAACAGTCTGTTTCTGCTTATTAAAAAGCTCCTCAACACTGCCATCTTCTTAGCCATTTCGAATCCCAATAAAGTGACAAAGTATCACTTGTTTTGACATCCTCATCTCCACACCGTGCCACTTTGGCAGAGAATTATTGGATCCCACAGAACTTTTAATATACATAGAATTTTAAGAACAATGAATCTTCTGCTAGATCTAGAGCCCGTCGTTATAAGGACTTCTTCTCTCACCAGAAAAATGCAATCCTCTGTTCAGGAAATATTAGAAAGACCACAAAAGCGAAAGGTGTAGTTACTGTCGATATTTCAGGAATTAATTACTTGCCCTGGAGAAACTTAAAATATATCAATCAACTTACGTCAATCCATTCGTATATTCAAAATATTACATTTTCTTCATCAGTTTTAGCAATTAAAAATTCTTGGAACAGCAAAAATAAATAAATTTCAAATATAATATAAATAGCATAAATATGATATTAATAGAATATATAAGTCAAATATATAATATATTGTATATATATACTTACCAAATAAAAGTATTGTGACATAATCACATTTCCCTCCTACATCATAAGCAATTTTTGGCTTCGTAAAAACATTCAGTATAGAAATATAATTATCACAACTTACTGTAAATTTGTCACCATACGTTATCTGTAACAAAATAACTATATATTTCTCGTTGAAATAATTAGTTCATAGAAAAGATACATTTATATAAATTCAGAGAAATAAATATCTGAGTTATTTTAAACGCTTGAATTTCTTCAAAAAAAGCATATTTTTTCAAAATTTCTATAAGAAATGCATCTTACAAGCTGAAAACTTATTGCTTTACTACGTATTATTTTCATAAATTTCTATTTATCAAATTTTGTACTTAACTAGCCATATTTATAAGTTTGTGCCTAAAAATCTAAAATATATAAGTATTTTTTTAAACTTTTTAAGAGAATCTTTCTCCATGCCTTGGAAAAGTATAGGAATAACTTATACTTGTGCTTTGTTATTAATTTGTCCACTACTCGGATTAAAATGTTTACCTACACAAGTTAATTTCTCCATGTGGTAGAAAAGCTTTAATAAAGGGAAAGGACTCATGTTTGATCCCAAGTACTGCCAAACATCATGAGATAGATTATAGGTTTTTGCATATATTTCTATTATCATGGGCCTTGAGTGCTTTCCAGGTTTCTTCCCTTGCTTCGTACAATTTAACACACTATTTATTAAATTTCTGCCAAAAAGCAGTTAATGCAATGGATATAAAAATACTAATATTAAATAATAAAATAAAATTGCTAATAATAACTAAATAATAATAATAAAATTGCAATAAAAACAGTGATTAAAATAAAGAGTTAGTAATACGGAATACCAATTTAACAATTTCATGCTGAAGGTTATTCATTTGTCTGGAATTTCAGCCAACTTGCATACAAAATACCAGTTTCCATGGAGAACAAATCTTTTCATAAAATTACATAAAAAATTATTTACCTGCACATCAGAACTTCCGCAAGCATCAGCATACTTTGGAAATAAGTTTGAGTAATGCGAATTTGAATTGCAATCTTTAGAATAATATACAGCACATTGAGCTGATATTATGAAAATAAAAAAAACTGCATACATCATGGAAAAAATTCTTATATTTTCTTGTTGTTAAATCTGACGGTAATGGGTTAATTCGCCAATTTATCCGACCAAGTTAACATTTAAGCTACATTATGGAATATAATACTTTAGACATGAACTATCTAGTCTTCAGAAAAACAGTTTTCAATCTTATTTTTTCACCTGCTTCTTAAAAAAAATTATATCTTTGGGCATTGCACAGTCTTAAGTTTTTTATTAAGCAGAAAATAAGTGTGCACGCGACGGTTAAATAAAATTTACCTAATGTATTAATGAATTAAAAGGTAAGAGTCAAATATGAGTGTAAAGGTGTAAATATATTGAATAATCCATCAAATGTGTGAATTTATATTAACATACAACAAGAAACAAAAGTTAAAAATCATAAATTTTTGTATTTTGTAGTATGTTATCCGATACTCTATTATTCACTATATTTTTGAAGTTATTTTCCTATTAAAAAGGAATTATTTCCTATTTTATAAAAATTACAAATATTTTGAGATTATAAAAATCAAAATATTTTATTTCATTTTCACTTTCCAAAATTTTAAAATTCGAAAAAAGTAAGGTGCAATACAAAATTCCCTTCATTGAATAAATATAATAATAAATAAACAGTACATTTTTAGAGATAATACATTATAAAACCATTTTTACATATTTATTTTGTTAGAAGAATTAAAACATTAGCTCTTTTAAAATAAGAAATTGATATTTAATCCCCTGAATATAATCTATCTTCAGAGCACATACATTTAAAATATTTAACTTATTCTAAATGTACGTTATTTTATTACAAATAAATTAATAAAATGAAAAATGATTGGGATATTGAATTAATGTACATACTTTATTTGATTTTTCCACAGATTGTATTGCCATTTCTGCTCATCTTATAAGATTTACTTTTTCAGTTATCATTAATTTCGGATCACACATGACCTGGTTAGCATCATTTGATAAAATTCTTATCAGAGGTAAAAGCAGATCTTTAGTTTCACAATCGTTAGTTACCTCTCTTTTATCCATCTGAGGTAAGATATTTGGTTGGCAAAAACGGTCTATAGATATCAAATAACTTTTAATAAGATTTTTTCTATTCAACGTTTTTTACAAGTCACCTTCCGAAAAGAAGAAACTGGAGATTATTTTTGAAGTGGATGAAGGATTTAATTATGAACGTGTTACCGTCAAGTAGGAATGAATTTCTTCACTCATGTTAAAGCAGATCTTTAATTAGGATTTAATTATGAACGTGTTACCGTCAAGTAGGAATGAATTTTTTCACTCATGTAAATATCTTCATTCTTTCACTAGACAATATGATATAATGATAGGAGTTTTTTATATTTGTAAATAAATTATTATTTTAAAATTAATGGGATTACTTAAATAATTCAGAAATATGTATACGTTTTTATGATTCATAACAAACTTAAAATTTATCTAATTAGATCCTCCCTGGAAAGAGAAAATTACATTTTTACTTGCGATTCACGTAAAACATTCTCTGTATTTAATTTATGTATCATCAGGATTATTAATGTTTTTTACATGAAAAGGCTGTATTTTTACAGTCTCTGTAGTATCTAACTGAGCTTCCAAACTAGAAAATATTTTTGGAAGAATTTATTTTCTTACATTACCAATTAAAGGGACTGGAAAAACTAGATAGGTAAAAGTGTTGCTTTAGTGATTAGAAAGTAACTAAATTGATAACTAATAGAGCGCCGTAAACATCAAACTAAAAGTTTTGTAGGATTCAATGTTCTTTTAGTGTAGGATGAAGAATAGGGTGTGAGTTCTAATAATGATCCTGATATTTGAACTTGGTTTAAATTTACAAAGCTCGGATATCTATCACACTCATCTATAGCCTAGTTTGATTAGATATTAAAGAACTATTAAAATATACATAGTCATCATCAATGTACTAGTTAATCACTCCACATTACTGACAATAGTTTTCACTTAACAAACATTGTTTCTGTTTGCACCATGACCTTTTTCAATGCCTCGTTTCAAACACTTTTCTATAATATCATATTTAATCAGCTTTTCTTCTAGGAAAATTGATCGCAGTATTAGATATTTGCCAGAAATCTAGCGGAAGTATGCGTTGACAGTTATATTTAATCTACATGTCACGTTTTTCGATTTTTAGATTATGTGGGTATTATGTCGTTCTGTTATGAAGTTGTTATCCAATAATTTTGGATATAATAAATAAATGAATAAAATGGTCATCCATTACTAACTTACAGGAGATTGGAAATATTTACTTCAAAATGAATATTATTGACGGTTCGTTGATCCACACTGAGGACAATACAAATATATTGAGGTAATGAATGAAGCAGAGGAAAACTTACCACCACACGTGCATTGGAGGAAAAGGGTTCTGCAATAAAGAATTGATAAGTTCATGAGAGCACAAATGGTAATGCTTTAGATTAATGATGTATTCTTTTATCCTAATTAAATTGTCTTGACTAATTTACACAAATTATTTACATTCATTAACTTACCAAAAGTACTACATTTCTTCTAAACAAAAAATTAATACATACATACAATAATAATATATTTCTTCTCTTGCATGTAAGGGAAAACGCAATCTTTCTTATTCAGCAACCACTGATCTCTTCTTTCACAGGTGTCCTCCCCCGCTCAAGAGTTCATACAGCACCCCTTCTTGAAGGGTGTTGGTTCATATCAATTCTTTCCAAGTCCCTGATTACCGGAAACTGCAGAACTGGCTTTCGAGGCTGTAGGACACTTAGATTTTCTGTGCATGATGCCACTGTTATATATATATTTTTCCCAACGGAGGCCACTTGGGTGACGAACCCTTTGCAACAACAAGGCCAGAAACTGCAACTCATTTGTCGTTACCCAAGCGGACACCTGTGAACCAAGTCCGGAGGCGAGTAGCGTTGCCCGCGCCATACCACCACAAACTCGTTTATAGGGTGGGCCACATTCTTACATAATCTCAAAGGAAAGGACAGAGAAACACTGTTTTATAATGTCCTATATCTAAAGACGTACTTAACTAATACTTAACGTACTTAACTAATAACTTTATCTACAACTAATACATAATTTCAAGATATTTGCATATTTCATATTTATATCCAGGATATTAACTACCCTTGATAATAAGGGCTTAATGTGAACCAGTAAGAACGAAGTTTTTTGGAGATAATCGTCTCAGGCTCAATGCTGTTGAACAATAAGAGATCAATGTTTTATTTCTGTCTGCATGAATTTTTCTAAATTCTTGTAAATTATCAGCACATTTCCTTTGTGGTAACACATGAATGTGACTCAACATCTATGAAAAGTCTTTTATTGACAGTTGGTTATATTCACGTGTATCGTGGATCAAAATAATGTGTTATATGGTACATAAAAATCAAGTATGTATTATATTTCTCACAAGATATATGAAGGACTTATCATTTCAAGATATTAGCTTACTTCACATTTGCAACAATATTGTAAAAGAAACATTAGAAGCAATCTAAAAATCGAGTATGTACTGTTATAGTTAGAAGATATATAACTTGCATATTATTTCAAGAGATTCGCTTACTTCTAATTTAGAAACAATAATTGCCATCTCTTATGGCATAATTAACCAAAGCATTATTTCAAGAACCTTTTATTTAAGCTTTTCAATTTCAAAATGGGCCTTATGTATGTATATTAATTTAACAAGTTTTGCAAACTTATAAAATTTACTATTTTTTTCAGAAATGAATCAAATACAAATTTCAATATAAATCACATTTCTTAATCTAATATTTTTACCATTGGCTAAAGGTTTTAAATGAATTTGTCTAACAAAATTGAAAACATAATACTTTTTAACATAAGAGAATATTTGAGAGTCGGAGCAAAAAAAGGACAATATTATTCTTTATTAAGCCGCTATGTAAGGGATAAACATTAAATGGTCGTGACAGTATTAATTGAAGGCATTTTATTTTCAAAAAATCAAAATACAATTAATATATGAAATATTTTAATTATCTTGTTTGCTTTTGAACTGATATTTTATTCATAAGTTTGTTAATAAATTAAGTGTTTACTGATCTTTATCTACAAATATTCTCCAAGCATATGTTGGAATAACTATAATCAAGTAAATACTTTTCATATTGTCTTTAAATCGTTACCCTTAACAGTTTCGTAATTACAGGGTAAACAAGAAAGTTCTTGCCCTTTTTAATGACCCAAAAAAACATGAACTACAGAAAGTGTAACCTGTTGTTAATCCTTGAATAAATCACAATCGGCATTTAGCACCTTCTGTTAACGTATCTCCAGTTGTGCAATCCCCTTATGGTAAAACTCAAGTGTTTCGGACGCAAAGAAATCCGTGAAAGCTTGGAGCAAGTTTGCTTCATTGTTGAAGGATTTTCCACGAAGAGGATTGTTCAGTGAATGGAAGAGGTGGTAATCTGATGGTGCAAGATCAGGTGAGTAAGAAGTATGACACAAAATCTTCGCGTTATCGGTCAAGAATTGCGATTAACCAGAGCTGGCTCCTTCTGTTACAATGCCTGTTGCACAAGTTCTAATTACTACGAGTACAGGTCCGCAATGACCGTTTGGCCCAGTTGTAGCAGCTCATAATAAAATCCTTGACGAAAAATCCATCAGACACCAACTTCATCACAGAAGCATAAATATTCCGAGTAGAATTTCTGGAACAAATGCCTTGCCACACGTTTTTTCACAGCAGTATCACCAAACGCTTGACACATTCGGCAGCTTGATGCAGCAGCTGATAAGCCCACTTTGAAGTAGTAAAGTAAAAAATACCGAAAGAACTCATTTGACACGTCCATTTCCCTTCGCAACTGTATGAGTTACGATTGATGAATGTGCGTTGTGGACCTGCTTTTATTAGGATTGATATTCCTACACTCGACAAACTGCTGTCTCAACCAAGTCATACACTAATTTGCGTACATATTCTCACTTCATTCAATGGCAACGCCAAAACGGCAGAAACTTTCGTGTGACTGGTGATGCTAATAAATACATTTCTGATATTGATGAGAGATTTATAGCAGTAGTAGTTATAGGAAAGTCATTTAAAAATCTTTATGATTTGTTACATGAAGTGTTTCCTAAAACTTTCATTCAGCATTTTAAAGATAATAATTTGTTACGTGTTGAGCTAACCGTGTACCAAACATATAACATTAGATTCATCAAGAATCAGCTTTAAGTATTACAAGCATGAAGGGTATTAAAAAAGTGGATAAAATAAGTGAACAAGTCACATGTAATCGAGTATGTGTTTCCAGGATTTCGATAATTACATCGGATTTATATTTACAGTTTCGACAGCTTTATTGTTTCGTTTCATTGAACTTCACGATAACAATAAATGAAGCTCAGAGTAAGAGTCTTAAGAACTTGTAAGTGTCAAATTACAGATTCTTTTTTGCCATGGTCATCAGTATGTCTACCATTCAAGAGATCAAATTTGACAAAATCTAAGCAACTGTACTTCGAATTGCAGCATATTAAACGCTGTAAATCCTGAACGAAAAAGGTAACAAAAATGTTAAACTTACTCGAATATAATTTTGTTTTTAAAAACTATTTTTCTGTACATTGTCTAAATGTGTATTAATTTATAATTTTACTATTTGCATATAATATCAGTTTTTTTTAAAAAAGTATTTTAAAAATTTTATCCTTATTATTCTCCTTTTTTTTTATAAAAATCTAATTTAATGTGATTAGTTTTTCACCTAAATTACTATTTGAGTTTTAGCACCGTATAACACAGCTTTGAATATTAACATTGAGTGTTTGTCAACAAAAAATGTGCAGTTTATTTCATTTGTTCACCATTTATATTAAATATGCCATAGATCTTGATTTACCCAGATTGTATGAAGCCATCTCAATATATATAGTTTTAGTGTAAAAAGGAAAAAAATCCTTTAACGGTTTATGCGATGAAATATCTCAAATTTATATCTCAAATTAAAATAATCCCTGATTTCCTACAGTCAAATGTAAGCAGTCTGATCATGAAATAACTAAGACAAACTCGTCGTATTTTACCTCTTCAAATGTGTTTAAAATACTTAATATCATTTATTAAAGAGATGCTTAAGTAGTAAAATATTAAATTTGCTTGGACACAATTTTTTAAAAAAAATACGTTACTACATTTTGATTAATTTCATTGTTTCTATTTAATGTATTTTTTTCATGAAAACTCTTCTATTACTAATTATTACTAATTTATAGTTTCATATTTTACATAAATCCATTTTACTATGCCTAATTTTTTGGTTAAAAATATTTGAGTTTTTTTTCTCAAAGCAGCTTTGGTTATATAGTTATTAAGTTCCCATTTATATTATTTTTTTCTCTATTTCTAGTACAGAGATTAAAGTAATTTATAAATTTCACTGTTTAGAGATGCGGTTTCAACAGAGCAGAATTTCGTAATCGGTGAGTCACGACCTCTATTCGGGAATCAGGAACTCCAGCAACGGTTGCCAAAAATGTAAACACATTTTTGATATTTCTTTAACTTATTATATTAATTCTACTTATTCTATATAATTTTATATTATTCTAAAAAATTTCACACAATCTAAAAGAATATAAAAACAATATAGACACAGAAAAATAATAAACAGTTTTGATGCTTTTCTTTATAAAAGAAACTTTTATTTTCCTGCTTTACATTCGATATTGTCAGTTTCTGAAAAGACTTTTTTTTCAATAAAGTATTTAAAAAGGTTATTAAAATTAATCGACGTTCCTTTTTAACTCTCTTCTACCGAAAAAATCCATTTTTATAAATTTATTCCATAACAAGGTGTTTTTATCAAAATTATATAAATAGGAGTGACATTTGTGTTATTAAAGGAACTAAATTTGTCATTCCAAGAAGCAATAAAAAAGTTGTAATATAGTCATATTCAAATTAAAAATTTATTATTTTATTAAGAAAATTATTGAATTGAGAATCATCGGGGAAAAGGGTTTGTCATGAATGTTTTTTGCAATAAGTGATAACTATACAGATCATCAAAAAATATATTGCTTAAAGAGACAAATGAACATTTTAAGTAAAATTTTGAACATGAGAAATATTTCCCTTCGAAATCCATATTAGTTCTTAATCAGTAAATTTATACTGATTAAGAACTAATATAGATTTCGATATCATTTGGATTTAATGAGGAAAATGTTACTCATTTACTTATTTAAAAATTTCTCCGAGTTATTAAATGATTCTAGATTGACAAATCGATTTTAGAAGATTTTTCGCAAAAGAATTTCCAGCGATTTCTCACATACCCATAAACTTTATTTTACCATTTTCTACATTTTTATCTTTAATCTCTATATAATCAAATTGATGAGATCAAATCTGTAGATATTATAGAAGTTCTTTCTCCTTAGGAGTCAACTTTCCCCCCAAAATTTGTTAATATAATTAAAAATAACAGGGCAATTTTCCCATTGATTGTTAATCTTCTCCCGTGAGTTGTTTCACATAATTAGTAACTTTTTTTCAGTAATATATTTACAAATCGCTACATTCAACGGTCAGGCATAAGTTAATAATTGAATTTACCCATGTAATTGAATTAATTTTCATTATTGTATGATATCTTTAATTTTTTTACTCGTATGAAATTTTCCCATTATTTTATATCTTAAAAACTAAAATTAATGATCTGAAAATGCAATATTATATTACATGAAAATTGAAGAAACTGACACTTTCATTTCTCTAGTGTGTCAGATTTGAAAGATTTTGTTTATTATGGAGTTCAACTAAATTTTCGTAACAATTAACTGCCACAAAAAAAATCTGAGAAATCCTGAGCTACAAGAAAACCAGGAATCAACAGCTTTTTCTTTGTTTGATACCTATTATTTTAACTAATGCTCTATATCTATTATTTAATGTGATTAGTTTATACAATTATTTGTTTCTGCAGTTCATATTTATTTTAAAAATATAATATTTAATACGTTATTATATTTTTATATTATTGAATAATTTTGGTATTGTAAATTAAGTAACAAATTTCATTTTTATGTAAATAAATCTTGTCTATTTTTTCCCTATTTTCAGTTTCACATTTTTAAATTCCACTACATTATATTCAAAACAAATGGATATTTTCCCTCAAAAAAGAGAGGGTCACACAAAGTAACTGTTACTATACTTATCTCAAAGGATCCTCGATAAATTATGAGAATTATTTAAATGATAATGGATATCATTAGTTCCATATAAAATTTCAGAAAGTCTGTACTTTATCGGAGACACACCTCTATTATAAAAATACACTCTAGTCTTCATCACATACGTGAAGCAAAAATGTTTTTTTCATTCTTTTTTGATATAATACGTGGTTATACATTATCTCAGTGTTTTAAAGAAACGAAAAAATATGTTACACAGTTTTGTCAAATACCGAAAATAAATAATTAATAAACAAAAGGAAATTTGATATGTACAATCACTATAATTCATTTTAGTGTTACATAATAGATGGCAGCACCATCGGAAATTTAACTTGTTAATGAAACTTTAAAACCAGCCAAGAAATTTGGCATTAAAAATCCATCGACTTACGTATAGAGTTTTAGAATTTTCAATATACTTTCTGTTTAATTTTTAAAATTCATCTTTATGAACCAATAAGTGAAGAAAAATGTGAAAGGATTCTTACTATCTTTAACTTTAAATTAAAAATAAAAATGTCTCTAATTTCAGTTTACTTTACATTTCCGCAATAGATGGCAGCAGCAATAAATTATTTTTGACCATTTTTCAATCCAAACTTGAATCCAGAGAATCTTAACAGAATAAAAACAATCAATCTTTATGGTTAAAATTCAAAAATTAAGCAGAATTAAAAAATGCTTTAATTAAGATAAAATTTTACTATAAAATGTTTTTCATAAAATGTACAGATCTGTAAAATATGCATTTCTAAATCAAAATCTGAAAAAATAAAATGTACACATTACTTTTCTGACATAATTAGCTTACATTTTAAGAGAAAAAAATATGTAACATCTACAAGCTCTGTTAATCACAAATTAAATACAGCTTCTTTATTTATTGCGTTGATGTATTCTCTAGTTAAAAATTTCACATATAATCATTGAAAATAACTTTTACATAGGATTCTGTATGTCCTAAATACCATTTCATAATAATACAATTTAATAAAGAAAAACACTAGCATTATTTAAAAAAGTATCATAAATGTGAAATTTATATGTCAACAACATTTTACATTGCTTTATTATATTTTAAATATTCTTGTTTAAAGTAGGATTAATAGCTGATAAATATAATTATTAAATCATTTTTTAATTCTACTTAAGTACTATGAATCTGAACTCCAAATCCTTCACATAATTTTATTGTAAGTTAAATTAATAGTCTTGGTTTTCCTAGTATTAATAAATAAAAAATATAATCATTAATATATTCCATGTGGCTTGTAATTTAATATTGTGTATTTTTAATACATTAAATTTAAACTGCTTCGTTATACTTTAAATCAGTATTTGTGGTTTTTTAGGCTTCCCGAAGTTTTAAAGTAGCATTGAATCTAAATAAGTTTTATGTACAGACGTTGTTTTTCAGTGAACATATTGCTTTTAAATTCATTCATTATATTTAAATTAATATTCTAGATTTCATCGGTTTCAACAAAGCTAAACCTATTTATCTCTTACTTTACGGTTATGTACAGCTTATTTTAAAAATAAATCTTGATTACGAAAGTTTTATATGGATTACTAGTTTTTTTTTTACATTACTTTAATTTAAATATTTTTAATTTAAAAAATGTAAATGTTTATGTAATGTTGTGATTAATTCATTTCTTAGTTTCCCATTAAAATACATTTATGCTGAATTACTCTTTGACTCTCGTAATAATTTTTCACTGCTTTAATTTAACATTCTTGATGTAATCATCTATAGTGACTAAATGTGTATTAATCGATGTAATTTTTAATTATTGGATATCTTGAAATTGTACCTCGATTACTGATTTTATTTGTAGTACTTTAACATATTTTAAATCAATATTCTTGATTGTATCATCATTAACTAAAAAATTAAAAGTAACACGACAGACCCTAGTGGGCCAAAGCCTACAGTGCCCATATCTTTTCATGACCGGGAGCCTTGGGGTGCGAAGCATATGTCCCAGTTAGGTGGTCAACCTAAAATGAAACATTAGTTATCATTAATGGATATAAATATGATATTGAATTGGTTTTAATTTAAATATTGTATATTTAGTAATTGTATTTGATTTTTATAAATAGATTTATTGTAATTTAAATTAATTCTTTTGGTTCTGAGCACCTACATAGATGAAATGTAGTAGTTAATTTAATTTCATTTATGCATTATATGTCTTGAAGCTGCTAATTATAATTAACGTACATCCTTTACATCGCTTTGTTATATTTTTAATATTTTTTATTCTATTAGCATAAATATATACCAGGTAGGAGAATTAACTAATCAGAATTGCATATTAGTTGTTTCATTACTATACGATTCCGATAAATATATTTCGATTACTATATTTTCTTTATATTGCTTAACTATGTTTTAAATTAATATTCTTTATTCCTTTAGTATTAATCGATGCCAAATGTGAATAATTAATTTTATAATTTCTAAGTAAGAATTATCAGCATCGAAATTTTATCTTCCTTAACATACATTCTTTACCGATTTATTGTACTTTAAATTATTCTTAATTCCTTTAGCATTAGTAGATGCCAAATTAAAAATTAAATTAATAGAAATTAACAAATTTTTTAATTTATAATTAAATAAGTATCGCAATTATTATTGTTTTTTGCATTGTTTTAATTTATTTAAAATATTTATTCCTCGTTCTTGTAAAAATAAACGTAGTTCTAAATTCATATCTAAATTTACAAATGTGAATTGTTATTACTTGAAGTCGTATTTCAATTACCATATTTTCTTTTCATTATTTATGACAAAGAAATTTATTTAAAATTATTTATTTTGATATCATCAATACGTCATGAAGTTGCTAATAAATGTAGTATTAAAATCATCTTATTTTTCCCAATCCAATTGAATAGTGTCTGTCTTGAAATTGCATTTTCATTATTATACAATATTATCATAGATTAAATTAATAACCTTTATTCTAGTAGCATCAAAATATAAAAGTGTGGAAATTAAATATACTTGTTAAATTAATTATTGTATATTTAGAAATATTCCCTAATCGGTTACTCTTAAAAAATATAATTTGGAAAAGTGATAGATTTTTCCTTCTCAATGATGTTTACTTTAAATTATAGAAGTAGCAAATATTTCTAAGCTTTTTATTGACAGTTACGTTTTCCTTATTTACAATTGGAAAAAAATGATCAAAAACATGTTTATTTTGAAAAAACTCCTTATGAGGTTTTGATACAACAAACACTAATAATTTCCTTTTTATTGATTAAGGAGTTTTCAGGAAGCTGCGTTGCTTTTGTATAAAACAGAATGAACCTTATTACAGCATGTCAAGGCAACACAAGAATGATGTTTCCAAATCAAATTTAATTGGGAAATATTTAATTTTATTAAAAAAAATTCGGTATATATCCCCTAAAGTTATTATAGAATTGAAAAAGATATTTTTTTAAGACTAGATTAACTTTAGAGTAATTAATTTGGTAGTTTAAGTTTTTCAATAATTCTTTTTTATACATTTCAATATTTCACTAGAAAGGCAAAAGGAAACTTTCCTACTGTTAATAGAAATTTATACAATTGTACTAATGATTCTTCTATATTCATAAAAGTACTCGTTACTTTTTTTTAATTAAAACTATTTCATTTTCTTAATTTAATAAAGTAAAATACTTTTAAGGTTTCATAATGAAAAATGTAGTTTTTCTTTCAAGTAATTTACATAATCGTTGAGATAAACATTTCATTTCTAAACATAAAAAATTTAAATGTTCATTTGCATTAAATAAGATTTTAGATGAATTTACAATAAGTTGTAATATTAATACGTACCTAAATCATTAGTAGAATTTTACTGTTAAATACTATTTTTTTTTATTAATTAACCAACCTTTTAACCTACTCTTTGTGTAAAATTGTATATTAAATGTAACAATTATTGAAAATTTTTTCCCCAATGTTTATTTTTTATGGCGTGAGCAAATAAAAAAACATCAAATTTATATTTGTTAATTTTTTTTCAAGTAGAAATGAAAATTGTTACTTACTTAAAAGAAACTTAATAAGGATTTTACTCAATATTTTATAATCCTGACTAGTAAACAGTAAAAAAATAAACAATAAAAAAATTGTTGAATGTTTTAAAAACTTAGCATTCATTAATTTAATTTATTAACATTCGTAGTAAAAATAAAAAAGATACATAATTTTCCAAATGAAAATTTTAAATTTAATTTCAAATGATAGAGAAAAATATACAGCAAGAAGTTTTCAATAAATTTAATGAAAATATTAATTCTACAATTTTTTGTACTATTTAGTAACTATTCAGAGTTAGTGAAATGTACCTTAACATTTACTTTAACATTTTATTACTTCGATTATTATTTTTCCATACATAGTACAATGAAGTCTCTTCTTCAACAAACATATTGCTCTTTTCAAATGAAAATTTTTTTACTTCTATTTTTAACTTTATGAAGGTATTTCAGTATGATTCTTGTTAATGAGTTTCCATATGCAAGAATTACGATTATGCTATATACATAAAGGATGAAACAAGTTTATCTATTATTCTGAAATTGAAAATGATCTCCCAAGCCCATGATGTATATCTCCAATGGATTCCATCCTATGTAAATATTAGTGGCAATGAGACCGCAGATAGACTGGCCAAAGAGAGCAGTGAAGAAAATATGCCTACTGGTTCAACACTTACATATCAGGAACTTTACTCTAATGAAAAATCTAGACTACATTCAATCTGGTTAATTCTACCAACACACCAATATGGTACTCTGGAACATCTCCTGGAAAAATATCATTATTTTAATTTCTCGGTTAATTTAAGGTAAGGCAGATTATGTTTAACTTCTTCAATTAAATAGCAGAATTTAAACATTGATGTTCTCAAATTAAATATTTTATCTATTTGTAAAATTTTGAATTTCTTTTGCAATAATGATTGTGTATTTAATATTCTAAATAAAATAATCCGCAGTTAATTTTTGAAAGGAAACTAACTTCTGATGTTTAATTATTTTTAAACTTATTTTTGGAGATGAATTCGATAGCAAAATAAGGAAATGCTTCCATAATTGATGTTAATAGCAAATAATATTTTTTATTTTACTAAGAGAGAAAATCTGGTATATAATTACATCATTATAATACAATGATATTTCCTTGTTTCGATATTGATACGAAAATTGATTGAAATTGAAATTTTATACGGTTTTGATAATTATATGAACTTACTTTATAATATATCTTTTTTCACGCAAGTTTCCTACACAGAATAATTGACCATTTTATTTAATGTCATTATAAATCTCTTTCTGTATAAAATCATTAAATACAAATCCAAAGAAAATTAGAAGCAAGAAATTTCATATACAAATTATATTTTCTTGTTTTGATATTGATACGAACTTTTATGTTGTAGACAATGTCCTTTATTTAATGTAGACTATGTTTCTTAAGGCTGCTTTAAAATAAATTTAAAAAAAAGTTTGATTTATATGTGGTTTAAAATTGCTCTTGGATTAAAATGTCTCTTCTTTATTTTTAAGATTCAAATTACGCAAAAACTCAAAGCTTTAGAAATGTAGAAAGAAAAAACAATTAAAATATTCTTATTGATTATTCAAGGATTTTATATAAACAAGTTTCATTAAATGATCTCTTAAAATGCATCCATGCATTTAGGAATGAAACTTTTATTCCAAAAGCCATTCTTCACTTATAGACCATCATAGCTTTTTGCTTATAGTTTTAAACTGTTTTATATATTTTTAACACAAAGTGTGGAAACATCTGGCAAAAAACATGAAAAATACTGATAAAATCAAGTCAAATTTTAATTTTTATGTATTTTTTCTATAAAGCAAATTGTAGAATTCTTCTCAATAATCTTGCTTAAGTTTAATAATAATGTTACAGAAAGTAAATACAGTAAAACAAAATTGTTTGCATGAATTTTAAACGCAAAGGTATGCTAGATTCTTTTTATATTATATGCATGTTTGTGAAGAGTTAATGGAATATTGAAATACTTTATTCTTGATCTGAAATGAAAAAAAAAATCTTTATACTTTTTATTATTTGCATTTAGGTATCTCTTGTGCTATATTGCTTACATTGAAACTTAGAAATCATTAGGAATTTTTAATCTACAAAGTAGTAAATCATTACAATATGATTTTTGTAACATATGCTGAAAACTTTTAGATATGATTCGAAGTAAAACTCTGGTCAAAAAATAACTCTGAAATTCTAACACTGACTCTAACCAATAAGAGAAAGAGAGAGAGAGTCAAATATCGAACTACATTAAGCGACAGTTGAATCAACTTATTCTTGGAGTGGGAAGATATACATTGATTAGTTAAGGCATTTTTTCTTGATGTAACGCTCTCTATTTAAGTGCCAAAGTTTGTTGATTCAGAATCCTTTAAGATATCTAGCTGAGATCTATGGGGAAAATTAAAGAAAGTTTTCAAATTTTTTAGATGAGCTAGTTTTAAATTACAATGAATTACATCAATTACCACTAAATTTCAAAGTTAAATATACCACGGCTTATTTAATTAGAATAATGAGAGTTCAAATCAAAATAATAGTCCTCAAATGAATGTTATAGTAAAAAAAATTTTACAACAGAACATTACCATTATAGCAGGTGAATTAAATAAATCATGGTTCATTGTATTCAGTTCCTGATAGCCAATATAAATAGAACAGGGCCTCTTTTTCTCGCTGTCTGTTTGTCTATATTCAGTTAAATACAGCCTCAATACAGCTCACTTTTTTAATAAAAAACGTTTGAAAAATAGTTGGCAATGTAAAAGTCTTTATTATTTTCATTAATCTATTAGTAATCAAAATGAAAACATGTTTTTGTTCAAAAATGATTTCTAAATCTAAAAAATGTCCAGGTATACATTTATTTAGTGGTAGAGACGAAATAATTAACAGAGCTATTGTCAAATATTTTACCTATAACCAAACATGGATTCTGGAGAAGAAATGTGTAGATTTTCTGTAATACTTTTTGAAGAAAAAAGGCCATATATTTTATAACATAAAGCTGTTATAATCGTAACTAGTTATGTGTTCACCGAATATCTTTCCAGTTAATTCTTTTATTAAGTAGTTTGCAATATAGCTTCTATTTTCATAATTCTTGCAATTGATTATAACTAAATCAACATAAAAATCTTATAATTTTAAACAAAAAATTTTCGATAAATTTTGTCATCTAGGTCATTATGTGAGTTTTAATAATCATCGTTTATTAAATAAATGTTCCCTTGATTTTATCATAGCAATTTTGCATTTTTTGACTATCTTTTTTGCAACAATAGCAAAATAATATTTGATAAAAACAGAAAAATTAAATAAACAATTTATACAATGAATAAATTTTGGACACATTCTTTTCATAAAAAAATTCTTCAGAAATTTAAGTCGCTAATACTTTTTCTGATAGTTGACAACATTGTAAAGAGATTACATCAAGTACATTATATTTAAAAAAACTTATATATATAAATTTAATTTCATACTTAAAGAGATTTTGAATTCCTTTATTATAAATAGTTTTCATCCAATAAATTATTGAAACATATAGTTAAAATTTCAAAGTTGTCATAATTTCCTGTAGATTGAAATGAAAATATCCATTAATAGCAATGATTATTCAATTCAATCAGTTGTGAAAACCAATTAAGATATGCGAGTTAAATATCATTTCTAGCTTCTTCAATGATATGCGCATATAAATAATTATCCTTTAAGGAAACGATCCCTCGCAAAAGCAGAAATTATTCAAAATGCTTTTCAAAACATTTCTCTGGATCATTTGTCTTCAATATTTTTTAACCCTACTTCTAGAAGTTTGCAGAAGATTCGGGAAACTTTTTCGTCATCCAATGAATTATTATTATTAACAACATGCTTTTCTTGATTATGCTGCGTATGGAGATTTATAGATGCCCAAGGGTGAATTTCGTTTTTGTTATGAGGATACTAACTGAAGTATTTTCAACGTGCCTTGCATTATATTTTCCTCGACAGCATTCTCAAGGTCTGTCTCATCAAATTTTTATTTTTTGAGATACGGCTCCCATCAGAGCCATCTTACCACTAATGCTTGCTACTGAGTTTTGCAAAAAATTATTCAAATGCAAACTATTATCTAATGAATTACATTTTTGAAGTGTTACAAATGTAAATTTTATAAAATCATGTACAAAGTTTCGTTGCTTTTGACTTTATTCAATATTTCTTTTGGTTGTAGTTTAAATACCTCGTATCGTCATCACTAAATATGTAAAATCTATATAATTAACAAATTGAAGAGTTTCATAAATGTCTAGTTTCATAGATATCTATTTTTAAGCTAATAAATTTAATTTAAAAAATCTAATCTTGCTAAATATATATCAAACCATTTTTAACACATAAACTTCATGTCGCAATGCATTTTTAAGTAAAATAATTTATTAAATATCTTATACCATTATTAAAAAATCTAAAAAAATATTCACAGTAAATGATACAAAAAGTTTTAAAATTAAATTGCAGTTAATAATAAAAATATTGATAAATGATTTTCATTTCAAATGGCGTCATTTGCTTTAGAACATAAATGTTAACGTCATAATAATAGTATTTTTTAAAATAAATTATATAAATTTTCAAAATTTTCATTATAATGTTTTAAAAACATCCTTCATGTAAAACATAATGAATGTAAAACATTCATTATTTTTTAAGATTGAAAACAGAACAAATTAAATTATTTAAACTAGAATTTAAGGAAATATTATTGAGAATATTATCTTGAGTACATAAAAAAGTGCATAGATCATTTGCAATTTCAAATTTGAATTAATTTGATTCATGTACACACTTATAAGTCAAAAACCTTACAATTCAATATTAATTTATTTTTAGGTTGTTCCAAGCGTTGAAAAAATCTACACTATGTGATAATAAAAATATTTTTTAGGCATATTTATTCCAATAAACAATAATTAAGTAAAGAATTCAACTGTAAATATTTTGTTTTGAAAAAACTATAATAGCTAGTTAACGTAACGAAAATAGAATTTTCAAAAAAGTACAGAAATCTATTGGTAGAATTTAACAATCATTTTAAATTAAATGATTCAGAAGGAAACTCTGTTATCACATTTTTAATTACTATAAAAATTGAATTTCGACAAAATTTTAGGGTAAAAATTTTGCAAATAATATAAAAGGTATTTCTTTCTCACTCTGTATGCACTACATGACTAAAAATATAGTTTCCCCTTCACTTCAAATAAATGATCTCTAAAGAGTTCTTGTTTTCACTTGCATTACTACCTCTACGTTTTATGACTAAAGTCAGAAACTCTAGAGAAATAAACGTGTATTTACTATCATGATGAGCCAATTGTAAGGGCTGCAGGAGTTTTTATTGTAAATGCTTATAAATTTAAGCATTCTTCCTATGAGATTTATCGGCAGTTTTGGTACAGTTCTCAATTAGCAATGCCATCATCAATTAAAACGCCATGTAAATACTAAACCAAATTGGGACACTAGTAAGCTCAAGAAGTAGTTGATTGTGGTTAATAATCCTGAAGCGTGCAACCAGCAAGCATAAATGCAATAGATTGGAATAAGCTCCTGCTTCAGATTAGATACATCTGCTTCTGAAATACCTTGAGAGAATATCACGTGGTTTCTATGGTCCACTTACCATGCATCTGCGATGCTGAAAAAGATTGGAGAAAGTATTTTCAATCTTATTTCATATAATTTATTTGTTTGGTATAGTGTCAGATCAACTTTCAGACTCTACATTTTCTTTTAAAATCAAAAGTTGATTAGCACTCTCACAAATAAGTCAAGAGAGTGACAATCTTCAGTATGTGTCACCTAGTTTCCATGAAAAATTATCCTTCGTTTTGCTTATTTGCTTTCGTTTGTGTTTGGTATAATGGTAATGCTTCATTATACCACAAACAAACGAAAGCATATGAGGGCTGATTAAACCCAGACCGAGGGTTGATTTGAGCCCATCTGTCAGCCAAATGGTCAGCTGTTTTGCCTTCAGTTGAACAGTTTGTAGATTTGATTTCTTCTTTGTATTTAAATGTTTGAAGTGGTTCGGCTTTAAGCAGTAGGTTCCAGTCTAATTTCTTTTCCTCTGTACCAAAATGTACGATAACAAACTGACAAACCAACTAAAGTGGACTTGGAACCACTACAATCATCTACACTAGAATTGAGAATCGAACCTTCGAATTGTTAAATTGAAATATAGAGCGATAATCATTTTGCAGCGAATCGAAACATAGCTTTTCTATTGTGTTGGTTTTTGTAGTTGCTAATTTACAACTATTTGTTATTATAAATTATAAAGGTAGTAACAAATTCTAATATTTGATATTTTGCATTCATTTCTAATGCAGTCAATTGTCAGAATAAAAGCATATTTATCTACTATCCTGTACAAATTCCTCGAGTACACATAAATGTAACAACACGACGTTGCATGAACCTGATTAATGTTTGAAAATATCCTTGAGGCAATTTTCACCACCAAACCTGCAAACAATCTACAAATAAATAGGAGTGAAAAAGGAAGTGCTACCATTTTAGATAATCTCAGTAATGTTTATGTCTGAAACTCTTAAGTATGCAGTGGAATGTATAAGAGAAAATTTGTCTTGAAACTATACTCAGAAGTCGGAATGCGCAATGGACATCACTAATTGTAAAACTTAGATAGGTTGCTTATGTCACCTGTCCCTTTAGTATCCAGACATATTAGGGGTCCCATATCACCACATAGGTCCCTTATGATGATATATACCTGATGGTCTGTTTAGTACATAATACACTAACAAATGTTGATGCCCTAGCATTGAAAACCACAGCAATTTAAAGAAGTTTTACCGGTCTATCTTGATGAAAAATTCTCATTTTTCACCAAGGACTGCACTTTTTTAATGTTATTTTTTAGCCGCAATTCTCTCTGAGGTATAATATTTTAAGGGATGGTCGACATTTATGGTACTTTTATAAATTGGTTGCACACGAAAATCTATATTTCATCAACACCACTGTTCCCTATCTTATATGCCACTAAAACATGATGTTCAGATTACTTTAAATCTTGTTCACTTAGGTCCGTTGCAGCAATAACCGAATCTAACAACCTTCCTAACTTCTATTATATAGGCACTGTCTACCGCGTTGCATAGTTCATTGGTTCTACAGCTCCATTGCTTGCATATCCATATTTTTATCAGTCCAACTGGCACTTGATTTTGTTTTCTCCACTCTAAAATTATTTTTTTCAATTTAAGATAACCAAAAGCAATACCCCTAAATAAAATTTTACATTAAGTCTTTAGGTTATTTTTTCAACGTGTTTAGTTTCAGTTCTTATTTTTAGGATGATTAGTGGTTTATTAGAGGATTTGTTTTTAAGAGAAATTTTCCTAGTACTGTATACAAAATGCTAAGAACTCAATATAATTTTTTGATTTTGCTTTGTCAATTGATAATCTGTTTTGGTAGACAAGGACTTCAGTCCACCAAGGTACATGATTTAAGGTGTATCTTGAGCAAATGCTGACATTCATTCGTGAATCATGAGTCGATCCCATAAACAGTTAAACTGATCTTCTGAGTTACTTTCAGCAGTCATTTGGGGAGAGAGGTTTAGGAGTTTTCCAGACTTTCTCTCTTGTACATTTCAGTGTCACCCACTATTTAGGAAAAAATTTCTTCCTAGAAGGAAGAAGACAGTAGGGTTAAAAGTCTTTCAACATCTTTTATCTTAGTCCATTACTCAAGTGGTTTCAAATTTAGCATCTTCAATTCAATGAAAGGACAGAATTCGTGGGTAAAGGGTTTTAGACTTAAATAAATCATTGACACATTTAATATTATATGTACAATACAATAATAAATAATTGTTACCAGTATTCTAATTCCCTATTTTAATTTTTTTTATTTATTTATTTTTGTTACGTGTTCCCTTCTGGTGTGCATGAGAAAGGACAAATAAACAGAAGTTAAGAACATTTATTGACGGCGACTCCGGACAAGAAAAGGATGGTTCGTTGCTATTTTTTCCGAAACGGAGATCCATTACAGGCAGAAAGTCCCACTTTTCCACCCAGTTTTACATCCAAGTCTTATTCGGGATTCGAACCTAAGCCCACTCGATAAGAGCCGAAGGTCATGACCAACTGGGGGCATCTGATTCCCTATCTAATTGTCAATTAAAGTATAACTTGAAAAGGATAATTGTCTATTCCTGTGTCAGGTAAATCTTAAGGTAAGAAACTAAGAAAAGTCCCAATCATCAATATAATAGTGCTTTCTGAATTAGAAATTAAACTTTTTAATTTATTTAGAACTGTATTAAAATTACTTTTCCCTAATTTTCTTCACATTTAAGTAATTTAGAAAGAAATGAATCAGTTCTACCTATTTGTGAATTTCAAATAAATATAAGTGCCATATTCCTATTTAAATATATGTCGGATCCTATTTACTATATAAAATAAATGAATCACTCAGAAATTTTGATAATGATTTGTGATAGTTTTATATGCGATTTATTGAATTGTGTCACCAAGTTTCATATCCATTTTATCACGTGCACTTTATTCATTTCATTTTCTGGAATTAAAGGTCAAATACCTAAATGCGAATCATACTTAAATAAGAAAGTAATAAACATAGGCAATTAAAACGAGTTCTGAAATTGAAAAGTGTTTTATGTTTTTATAATTTTAGAAACACGTGACTATTTTTACAGATAAATTAAACAAATGGTTTCATCAATAATAATTTCAGGTACATTAACGAAGTGTTGCTGATTATCGAGAAGAATTTACCAAAGAAAAATATTTGTTTGATGCGTTTAGAAATTAGAATTAAGGAAAAAAAAAATAAAAACAATATTATTTAAATCATTAAGCGAAAAGATCAAGGAAATAACAAATTTGTTCTTAAAATATTTTGTTTATTTTAGAGAAATGACGTTTCTCAAGGTCCTACATAATTTAATTTTAATTTTGCAATCATAAGTCAACACTGTAAAATAACAATGTAAAATAAAAAGCTTATTCGAATATAATTACCTTCTTCACGCAAACTGTTTACGATCATTTAATAATCTTTTATGGATTTGTATAAATTGGTGTTTGATATTGGTGTTTGATAATTTACCTTATTTTTTAAAAATTATTTTATTTAGATTGCAGTTGAGGATTGGTTTGATTTAATTTGACATCATACTATGTTTAACCTAAACTATAACCGCCGCTTTAAGGTATTTTGAATTTTTGAGAAAACTTCAATATCTGGAGGGCCATATTCACCTCTCATATCAGAGCACTCAAAAAATTATCAATGTAACAGAGCAACGCCCTCTAACGGTCATAAGCGAACTGAGAGAACCAGATGAACTCTAACTTTAGAAACTGCTGCTGCTCGAGTATGATTGTCAGAGTTTTTTTTTTTTGTTTTGTTTTAATGCTCTTATGTTCTCGTTTTTGTGTTGTGTGTGTGATTTCTCTGTGTTGCATAAATAGATGTTAAATAAATATAGAAATAAGCTAGCCGTTTAAATTATTCTTCATACCTATGACACATCAAGCAATAATCTTGACGGACGCACAAAGTAGAAACGTAACGCTTCTTTCCCATTACTCAACAAAGACTGGGATCGAACTCAAAAACTTCTATATTCAACGTATATAGTTAATTTATTTAATAATGTTAAATATGAATCTTTTAATATTTTGCAAGAAATTAAAATAAAACAAAGTATTAAACGCTTCATGTTTTTAACAACTTCAAATTATAAGTTATGTATTTTTCAGATTAAATTATATAAAAAGTGCTAAGAAGTGTTTGAGTGAGAGAATTAAAAGGGACAACACTTTAAATCAATTTAAATAGGAAATTTTTAAATATATATATAATTATAGCAGAAGGAAAAAAACTACATTTAAAAATTATTTACCTTCAGAAAAAGATTAAACGAGGATAATATATTAATTTGTAAATTAATAAGTATAAGTAATTTCAATGAATAATGATCAAACATGTAGGATATCAAAATAGAGAACTGGAAATTGAAAAAAAATTATCCTTTCTCATAGGAACTTGAAAAAAATTAATCCTTTCTCATAGGAACAAGAACAAAGGAAAGTTACTTGGAACAAATTTTTCTGAAAAAAATTCCCACATGAAAAACAATACATAAATAAACTGTTTTCAACGCCTTAAACAAGTCAAAAAAGAAAATAGAAGATAATAGTAATCAACAATATACCGAAAATTAAGGAAAACGAAAGTGAAATAAAGACGCAAAACAATAAATAGGTGACTGCTCGCAATTTAAGGGAAAAATTCCAAAAATTTGTAAAACATCTCAATAAAATGTGTAAAAGATAAACGTAAATTTTTAATAAATACGTTTGTCTCGTGCAGAATTAAAATAACTATTTAAAATAGAAATTATTATTTATTGTATTGGGAATGTTTCGCCATACTTAGCGTTTGAAGTTAGATTTGATTACTGTTTTGGAACTTGGTGCTCGTTCAGAGCTTTAAGGATTATGAATTTAAGTGATAAGATTAAAGAGCTGTTGCCAAAAATTTGTCGAAGTTTTAATGTATGGTTATGTTATTACTCCGTTGTAGTTTTATTTGAAGACGAGAACTAATGGGACCTATCTCTATAACTTAAAAAGGATTCTGAATCAATAAAAACACTCACTCACGAGAATCGAGCACATAAAATATTGAACAAAAGACCACAAATCTAACTTTTCGGTGGCTTGCTCTTTTTCCTCATAGCGTCATAGAAGAAATACATAAATGAATAACACAAATATTAAATTTAAAATAAATTGAAATCAGTGAATTAAAATTAATAAAATACAGGAAAAATAAATATTTATTAGAATTTAAAAATTACTTTATTAAGAACGCAAAACATGAAAAAGACTAAACATAATCTAACAAGACTAAATCTAATATGAAAAGATTAAATCTGAAAAGACTAATAAAGAAAAAAAATGGTATAAATAAGAAATAACTGAACCAAAGAGTATATACTTATAGTAAGATAAACTTATTTTGTAAAAACCTTAGTAAAAGAATTCGTAAAATTAATAAGGCGATAAAGGCTAATATCCAAAATGAATCACACTAATAAAAGTGCCTGACGGTCAAATGTGTTTATATACATCTCTCTTTCAGAAGAATAATAGTTGGTGTTAAAATTTTAAAAAAAATTCGCTTGTAAAATTTGAAATAAAGTGCAAACATTATTAATATATTTATTTAATTTTTAGAGTAGTGAGAAGGTTTAATTAAAATGAGAATTAATAAACAAATTAATTCAAATTATTAATTAAATATATGAAAGATTATATTTAAGAAAAATCATTACAATTAGAATTTAATTTATAATATTATTTGGCTGATAATGAGGTTAAAAAAACACCCTTGAATTTCTAATTAATAAATTTGTTAATTTTGAAATTGAAATCATTTTCTATAAATCATGAAATTCTATAAATCATAATCATGAAATTAAATACAAATGTGCCAATCCTGTCAGAATTCAGTCCTTGGCTCCATATGAAAAATGTGTATTTAGTTTACAAGAAAATATATTTAATTTATAAAAACAGTGATATTTTTTTATTTTTACTTAATTTTTTTCAAATCGCTGTTTTGCGAAGGAAATCTTATTAGCCAATCAGCTAAAAATCAAATGAAGTGTTAAATGCCTCAAAATTCTGCTGCAGCTGGGAATTATAATAATAATAAGTTAATAAACGTTATTATTATATTATTATTTCCCCCCTGACTGCTAGCACCCGCAATGCTCCCACCTTTTTCAGCCTAAGTAATAGCACCCTGTCTTGTGGGCCACGCAGTGGGTATGCCATCTTGGTCTGCCACTCCTAAAAGTATTATTTCTCATGGAGGATATTGCGACTAAGACATACTTTCCGTGATTCAGAGGAAATTAGCGAAAAGAATGGGTCTTCGTTTGATGGGGATTTGAACTTCTCACCTTCCGATAAAGAGTACGAACACCCACCCAACAAGTCCACAGCAGCCTGAAGTTATTAAATCTTGAATTGGGAATTCCTTTCATCCACGTTCCAAAGCATTTCCGATCGTGAACGCATTATGAGAAACATAAAGCACGTTCGCTGCTTTGCTCAGTAAATATTTTTTAAAACTGTAGAAATTATAAATTTTACTATTTTTGAAAAAAATATGTAAGAATTTAAAAAGAATTAGGTACTGGAAGCTTTAGATACATTTTTTCAGTGTTTAACAGTTATCCATATAGATGACAATTTTAACTGGGAAAAAGAATCACATGCTTCCGTTCTCAAAAGAAGCAGAGTCCGGAATGGTGTTAATGATAACATAAGCAGTTTTAAATAAAGTTAATTCAGCATTAATTACGGTTTAAATTAATGACAAACATTATAATGATTATTTTGAAAGGAAACGTAGCTCAGCTTTAAATTAAACGGAGACTTCGTATCTGTTTCGATTCCGTCGATGCATTCATTTTCAATTCAACCAGTACAAAATTTCGGTTGTTTTTGTTGTCGTGTGACAAGTGTAAAGAGAAAGAAAAAGAAAGGAAAGGTAAAGAAAAGACAAGTCATATGGGACCAAAGGCATGGAGCACTGCCCTGGCCATATCTTCAGCTTTTTCGGTCATAATGGGCCATTTGCCATTGCCTCAGGAGGTTGGACTTCTGCCTGTTGGTCCGCGGAAGGTATTTTATTTTCCTTCTACCACCCAACTGGAAGACCAGTGGAGGCGTTCCCCTATCCGCCAACTTGGGGATGCGCTCTCTAGTGGGTTACAGGCTCCCCCGAGAGTACAAAATTTCGGTGAACACAAAAAATAGGAATTTTGTTTACATATAATTTAAAATAAAATGATTAATAATACTATTTTCATCAAATTTTCATCAAAGTAATTAATATGTACACTAAATGTCCAAAACAATATCTAATCCTTTGAGATAGCTCTGTCTTTGTTGATTATAAAGTCACGTGATACCGTAGAAAGAGTGTATAAATTGTTATGGAGTACATGTAGCATAATTATTGTGATCACTTTCCTATATCATATGGAAGACTATTGATGTCAGTACCTTTGACTGTAGGCAGATAGGGATGACTCAAATACTCAGAATTAGCATCATTAAACTTGAAAAGCTAGTACGCTATTTGCCAGCAATTGTGAGAATCTATGTTAAATGTAAGAAGGAATATGAGATGGTATGGCTATATAAAATAGCAGATTCCACGTGATGCTGGACTTCTAGACATCATTAACGGACCAAGAAGACAGAAGCTGTGCACTAGTGGAAAACATCATTGGCAGATAGTAACACAACTGACGTTCCAACACGATATCGATCATATTAAAAGTAGTCCTAAGTACACGAGTCTAAAATGCCTCTCACTCTCCATTACTGCTCTTATTTTGAAGAAAGACAGCTTATGATATCCCATGCCATTAACGATGTGGAGACATCCCACATTCATCCAGTTAGAATAAATGCTCACAATATGAACAGCTGACGGACCATGATGTATCAAAGTTATTCATTACGAGTGCTTAGGATGTCAGAATTTGCATATTGTCAAAGTTGCCTATGTCAGTAGCCTTTCCTGCAACGCATTTATCATATTACAGAAATAATACTTCCCATTCTATTCTTTTCAATAATTTATTTATGTATTCATATTTCACTTTAATTTCATAACATCCAAGCAGACTCAGTATTGTTAAGTATATATCTATATATTTTTTCCAACGGCGGATACTTGGGTGACGAACTCTATGCCACAACAAGGCCAGAAACTTCTACTCATTTGTCGTTACCCAGTGGGCACATGAGATCCAAGTCATGGAGGCGAATAGCATTGCCCGCGCCATTACACCACAAACCCGTTTATAGAGTGGACCACATTCATACATCATCACAGAAGAAAGGGCAGAGAAGCACAGAGAGGATAGAGAAAGAAACTAACATCCATGCCCGAACCAGTATTCAAACCCGGGACCCACAGCTCAGGAGTCAGGAACTCTAACCACTCAGCCATCGGTCGGCGATCTATACAAGGTATCCAAAAACGACCGCATAAGCTCTGCACAGCTAGATTCCGCGTTGGGAAAACATAAAACTGCCCAAATATGCGTTCCTTTATAACCCATAGTTTACGAGAAAAATACGGAAAATAAAGTATGACATCACTGTCGGTGCAAGAAAAACACTTTATTCAACATATCCACAGCAGTATATGCACAATAAAAAACAGATGTTCAAAGTGTCTGCCGTAAATGTCGAGGCAGGCTTGAGCACGCCGTGGAATGACTGTAATCACACGTTGCCGCATCATGGGGTCCACTGAAGTACAAGCACCATGCAGACGTACAACTAAGTCCATTGGTGTTAGCACTGCGTCTCGATACACCAGTTCCTTGATATAGATCCCCATTGGAAAAAATCCAACGGTGTATGATCTGGCGAACGTGGTGGACATAGATCTGGACCCCACGTCCGATCCAGAGGCCGGGGTATTCCATATCGAGCCAACCCCGTACAGGAGCAGAGAAATGGGCCGGAGCCCCATCATGCTGGAACCAAAGGCATTTCCTTTACACCTGCCGTACATCAAGTACATGTCGTAGTAGTCACGAACGGTATGCATGGCCACCATACGAAGACTACCGTATGGTGGTTAGATGCAGCCTTTTAAATACCAGTTCAACGACAGCTTAACGTCATTCCATGGTGCGCGCGCATGCATGACGCGATATGCACGGCGAACGTTTTACACATTATCGTCTGGAAAGATAAGCAAATATTGTTTTTGATATGTTCAATAAAGTGTTTTTCTTGCACAGGCAGTGACGTTATACTTTGTTTTTCGTATTTTTCTAGTAAACTATGGATCGAACAAAAACGCTTCTTTGGGCAGTTTTTATGTACTCCCAACGAGCTATCTAATTGTGCAGAGTTTATGCGGTCGTTTTAGGACACCCTTATATATATATATATATATATATATATATATATATATATATATATATATATATATATATATATATATATATATATATATATATATATATATATATATATATATATATATATATATATATAATTTTAAAATGCTTAAATCTCAACGAAATAGAAAATTTAGTCTAATTGTTTGATCTGTTTTAAATTTATTATTTTTATAATTAAAAAAATTCTAATGTGCAATTTTATTTTCATGTTGTTAAGAATTTTGACTAATTTTTGTGATTTTATCCCCAAAATATGATTACGAATAAATGGGTAAGTTAAATAAATGTTAAATAGTGTACTATCTTTAATTATGGATGTAACATCATTAAAGACATCAAAATTCCTAATTCATTAATATGCATACTGAATAGAAGTATCCCATAATGCATTGAGGTACTACGTGATTTATATCTTAAAAGAGTTTGACATTTTCCTTATTTAAATCTTTACATCGTGAAATCATTTTCATCTATAATAAAATCGTCAGCTTTGAAGCACGAATATTTAATCTTCAAGATATTTTCCATTTTATCTAAATGTAAACTATATGAATCAGGATTAGGGCACAGGTAGAGCTTATGCTGCGTATAAATTTAACACTTCATTCAATTGATTAAAACTGGAAAAAACAAGCTAAAAATCTCTTTTCACTTTTACTGATTTGACATAGATATCCAGCTTATTTTTTATGGATGTTTCAAATCTGTTGATTTAACAATAGAAACTATCGTAAAAATTGTAAAATCTCTAGAAATTAATAAAAATTACCTGTGATATATATTTATCTATTGCTTTCACATTCATTAATTGATCAGCTTCTGTCACCTTAGTGCGTATTATACATAAATTAAAATTTGAAAAGAAAACAATATAATGGCTTTGAAATGCGTTGAAACAATTGTATTTTTAAAGTTTATTTGAAAATGTGATTGAAAAGATTTTAGACGATTTTAACTCAAAATCATTTATAATATATTTCAAAAACAACTAAATTTTAATCCCTCACTTTATAATATTTTATAAGAAGTTATTTATACTTTAATGATCTTTTGCAATTGTTTAGCTTGCAATTCAAAATATTCTTTCACTCTGTTTGTGTCATGTTTCCTAATGAGTCAACGGTTTCCGTAAACCAAACAAAATGCTTTTTTAAAACTCCGGAAATTAAGTTCTTCGCATGTGCAACGTCTGCTTTTGCTAATATAAGGGAAAAACACGTGCTTCTAATAAGAGTTTCCTATATTTTGTAGAAATTTTGTTGTTAACTTCTAATTGTATCTTATTAGGATTTTTTTAAGTGTAAATAGACACATTTAATTATTTTACATTACTGGAAAAATACTATAACTATTATATTATTTTTATTTAAAAATGTTGTTTGATATTTTCGTCTTATATTTGAAATAAACATTTTTGAAGCTAATACCATTTGTTAAGTTAATAATTGTTTTAAAAGCAAATGTTTAATTTTCGAAAATAGTCTTAGAGGTAAGTGTGTTTTACTAGAATATATTTTCCATAATATTCCCTGCAATATAATTGACAGTATTTGTTGATTTACTCCTTTTATAATAAATATTGTTATTTAATATAACTTTGTGTTAGATTAAAACCAAAGTTTTTAATAAAAAAAAATTATAATAATTTTTTTAATTTTAAAATTAATTTTGAACTACATAATTTAATAATTAAATTTCTACATTTTTTATGCTATTGGAAAACATTTTAAAAATTATAAATGATATTAAATATAGATATGTAATATTGTACTGTACTTAATTTAACGTAAACATTTGGAGGTTTCCACATACTTTAGGAGTTAATATCTACACTCATAACGCTATATCGGTTTCTTTGTATAATGTGACTTTAACCGCACATTCTTATAACATGGTTTTTTGATTATTACGCATATTGTGGTATGTTTTTAAATGTTGGTAGTTTTTTTTTTTACCCAAATAACAAGTAACTTATGCGTCAATTCGAGGAAATTTTGCAAAAGGATCATGGGTACATGGGTAGAGCCTCTCTGCATAAACATGAATCTTCAAGTATTCCAATAGTTTAATATAAAGGACAAGCAATGCATTCGGCTCTTGTGTGAGAATCATATCTTGTAAGATGGTCATAAATAAAATATATACATCGAATTGGACCTCAAATGTGCAAATATTTTTATACAAATCATACACATCTTGTGTTGCTCTATTGTCAAATTCAGTGAAGAGGTCATCATATCTATCCACTTACACCCATAAATATTTCAATATTTACACTTAAATAATAAGTAACTCATGTAATATTTCCATAAAACTTCTCACATTCTAAATAAGGTAGGAATAAAAAGTAAGATATTTATTTTTATTTATAAATTTGGAAAATATTTCATTCTTTTGTTTTTAGTTATGTTCTATGAATAATATTTCTAAGAGCTCCAATACAATTAATAATAAGTTGAAGTTAAGACAACGAATATTAATAAACATGAATATTATAAGAGAAGCATTGTCAAAAGTTTTGTATAAAATTTAATTCATAAAAAAGAAATAATTACTCTACACAATTAATTGTAATTGCTTACAACGTGCTTAAGCTATTACACTGAAATCATATTCAATTATTAAACATCTCAATATTTATAAAAATGAATCGAAAATTGGTGAGATATATGTGCTATTAATGATTTAGAAAAAAAGTTTAAATTACGAGCCACTTTTTGGCAAAATTATTTAAAAATCTTTAAGGAAAAATTCTTTTAAACTATCATTGCTATTTATTTTGAATTGAACCCAATTTTTTGCTTTTATTTCTATTATCCAGATTACATTTTTTTTCTTATTTGAAAAAGTTGCCACCCTTCCCATATAAAAAATCTTGCTTAAATAATTTATAGAAGAGATTAATATTCAAGATTATATAGAATTATATTTATCAAAATTTATGTTTCATTCAATCAATAGGTCTAATAATTGTCTTATTTCGCTTCTTCTTCTTATGCTTTTTTTACTTTCAATTATATATCCTTGTGCCCTTCAATTTAAAATTATAACACATTTATAGCTTTCATATAAATATTTATTTCTGTTAATTGGAATTTTATTTCCAGGTATCTCTTTTTTTCCCTGGTTACAAAATAAAGCAAATTACTTCGTAAATTTTGGTACTTTTTTATACTCCTGAAACCTGAGTTGGCATCATTCTTATCAAACTTATGCGTAATAATATTGGAATGTTATTAGTTAAATTGGCATAGTAGAATTTAATTATTTTTTTCAACCTTTAAGAGTTTTTTCAGCACTTAGAACTCTTGTTACGTTAAAATCAAACCCATAAATTTGGATCTTAACGTTATTCCTTTGAGTGTTTATTTAATTCTATCACATTCCCACCATTTTATTTTATCAACTTTTAGTCGATAATTACAGCAAAGCTTCTCGTATTTTTAATCAATGTTAAATGATAAGCAAGTATTCCCGAAATTCAGAATAAATATTTGCTCCAAATATAAGTATCCTAATAACTATAATTGTCAAAAAATAATTGTTTATGCAATTTTTAATAAATTAAACCATTATTTATAAATAAATCTTAAATATTGTTTGTAAAATATAATAAGCATTTTTGATGTCAATCGAAAAAGGAAATTTCTATATTTGATTCTAAATTCTTACTTTTCAAAAATGAGAAGCACTGATATAAACAGGTTTTACTTTTTCTTTCATGCTGAAAAATTTACCATTTTTCGAAATTCTAGAATCACCTTGACTTAAAATAAATCTGGTAAAACCCTATTTAATGCATAATAATACGTGAAACACACTATTCTCTACATAATTATTTTGATCGTAAATAAACATACTCTTTATTCCTCATCAGGCCCGGATCAAAGAAAAAATGATATAAATGAAAGGATGTAAAAGAAATAATGCACCAAAACCTCGTGGGATAATTTAGGGTTTCTAAATACATATATTCAATCAGTTTCCTCATTAAATAAAGTTAACTTTAATCTGGAGAGAGAGAATTCCTGGAAAATATATATCTAACCACAATTAAACTACTTCAATTTTATCAATAGTTTTAAATTTTAATTATATCAATTTTGTCAATTATATCAGCAAAAGCTTACACAAATTTTGAAATTTATTTGTACTCTTTGTAAAGTATTATATTTCAAAAGAATAATCAAAATAAAAAGTTGAAACTATGACGTAATGTCATGACACTATGATTTACCACCAAATATAGGATTATAAAGAATTAAACACCGAAAAAGAGTTAAGTTATAAATGTATATCTTAGATTTAATTTAAATTTTTAAAGTTATAAAGCTCCAAATCACTAGATAAATCTCTAAATTTCAAAGATATTACGTACATTTTAATCAATTGAATCTGACAAATGCAATTTAAATGGTATTGCACATTCTTAGAAATGTACATACAAGAGATGTCATACTGGTGTTCATCTGTCCCTAGAGATGTACATGAAATCACAGATTATGATACGTTAAGACAACCTTTTTCTGATAAATTATATCACTAAACATAGCCAATCACCTCCCAGATTTGAATCACCTTCAAGCGACTGAATAAATAACTTTCTCAAGATGCAGAACAGATACAAGCAGATCTCGAATAGATACCTTTTTTCCACAGAAATAAGCAACAGGTGGATAACTCAATTCCGATAACAGAATTTTAATTATTAGCGACAATTTTGATACCCTTTTTTAAGAAAAAATACTGTAATAATGGAATTCCTAAAATTAATCACAAATTTCAGCATTACTTAGCGCAACCAAAACAATGTTAAAAATCACGACTGGTTAATACTGTTTTAACTTACAATACTTAAATCTGATTTTATTTGTAATGCAAATATCAAGACAATTTGTAACAATCATGATAATTAGTTTTTTCCTTTAAATTACATTAAAATGACTTGTGAACAACCCTTTAATATTGTTATATTGATATTTAATATAGAATATGAGATCTTAGCTAAATGCATTTTACCTGAAGTGATTAGTTATCATTAAGACGTTAATAACTAAATAATAAGTCATTTGATCATCTACATTTTGATTTCTGTGTTAAGGAACCCTATTCACGTGTCATTAATAAAGAAAAACTTAGAAAACTTCCGTTTGCTTAAACTTGAAAAGTAAAAACCGTTGATTAAAAATACTTTTAAAATAAATTTTTTAGTCAATATAAAAGAAAATAGTAAATATTTCTTGAAAGTTTATTGCCTCTGAAATTAATAACAAATGATTATTATGATTAAAATTTTTCTATTAATCTGGTTCTTCAATAAGAGATTTTAAATTTAATAAGTTGTTATATATTTTATAATTTATAATAATTAGAAACTACTTAATCAAATCTCCTAGAGATGTAGAGATTGCCAGGGCTGTCTTCGACAACTTCGGAGACATTTAGGGTTTTTGCACGAACTCCATGGACACGACATGACCATCATCGAATCTCCTATGTAACAACATCAATTTAATTTCTCTTTATAACAACAATAAAAATTTGCTAAAATAAAATTAAAAAATTTAAAAACACCAGAGGAAATTTGCTTGCTGAAATTAATAAGAGAACATAAAAAAAATTTCTGTGAAATTTGTAGAACTCTGCAAAAATGTTTACATTATCTTGGAAAAGTGAATAGAATATTCTAAGAAAATTGATAATTATGGATTAATATCAATACTCATCTCTATTAAATAAGGAAAAATTGAGTGTATCAGTCATATTACTAATGTGTGCAAAAATATTTTATTCATTATCTAAAATTCTTAGTTATTTTTGTGAAAAGAATGATGAAATACTAAGAAACCAAGTACTTTCACGAGAAAAGCTTTCCAAATTATTATTTAGATTTCAAGATAAGTAATTATCATTACGGAGAATGATATGTTGTCACTATTGCACAAGTTGAAGTTGCACGTGCTCACTGATCACGTTTATATCTCCATAGTAGATATCCCATCTATTTAGGTATTGATTAATTAGGCACTTGTAGTAAATTCCAAAGTGTTATATAACAAATTTCATAAAAAATATTAAAGAAAATTTTTAATTTTTAAATTAAATTTCAGTTTTTAAATATTTTATATTTGCAACAGGTCAAAAACGCATTGAAAATGTTTATTCCAATGAAAACTGTTAGCTTCAGTGGCTAATATAAAATGTTTTAATAAAATTTGGCGAAAAATTTTGAAATCGAAATATTTATTTAAAATAAAATACACTCTAAATAAACTATAACAAATCAAATACACATAAAGGCTAACATTAATAAATATCATAAATATAATGTTTAAAAAGAAATGTTTTTTCGAACTTCACACCATCAATAAAGTCGAAACAATTATAAACTTGCTAAATTAAACAAAAAGAGCTTAAAATGAAATGCAGTATGCTCATAGGCACATTTCTTATTTAATACTTTAATAAAAAAAAGGATAATAGTTGTGAAGTTATAGAAAATTGGTTAAAATTTTAGCAGATATCTTAATGAGTGTTGATTGCCTAAGCATATGAACAAGTACACGCAAACACACACAAGCACGCATGCGCACACACATTCAAACTATTGTTATTTTCAATCTCGTTATTTCACGCGAGCATAAAGTATTTATAAATAGAAATTTTCAGGGTTGGTTCTCACGGGAAGCACGTGAGGATATCTACAGAAATCTATCATGCACTTGATAGAATTGTCGATCTTAGTTTATCAGCTTTCGTATTCAAAACGTAACCATACAACAACAAACAAATCAAGCAACTTGATATACCTTAGCCATTGTTAATTAAAATTATAGTTCAAATAAAAATAGTATAACGAATTTTGTGCATGCTTTGAGTGACATAATTATGCCAGTTTAAATTTATTGCAAATACAAGAAATGCAAATTGTTACAAATAGAGTCAGTTTAAATTTGTTGCAAAGACTTGGCACCTTGTAATAGATAGATTAACAAGGGAAAGATACAAGGCTTTCTACCATGCATTGGTAAATATAAATTCACACAATGCTAAATTTAAATGTATTCTTCAGTAAATTTACTTCAAATTCAATAAAAAAATGGATTAAAGCTCATTACATGTTTTTGAAAATAAGGAAAAGTTACTGTAAAGATGCTTCAAACATTAGTTCATTAAAAAAGCAACCATGGATACGAAACTTGTTACATAGGTTCACGCTGATATCGTTGGATTTTGCGATAATTTTGCTCCAAATAGGGCATGTTTAACATATACAGGTGGTTATTAAAATAATGGAAACATCCTAGATTTTGAAGGAATCCTTAATTAACCCCTTGCCTGTGTCGCCCGAATCTAGTTCGGGCAACTACTGCGTGCAGTATTTGTAATGCCCGAACTCAGTTCGGGCAGAAGAAAAATTAACGTTTCTATTTTGTGAAGTCCGAGCTGAGTTCGTTTCTACTTTAGGATACTTAATTCCCTATTTTCCTAATAAATGACTCAAGTGATCCTAGTTTTTTACTAATTACAACTTCCGTTGGGGGAGGGAAAATGTGGATGTTGTCAGCTGCTCAGATAAACAAAGGCTGTTGATAAAGGACAGAGTTTCGCTTTCTAATTTAGTTTCGGTTGCTTTTTGGTGAGTTTTTTGGAAATAATTTTCTTTTTTCAGAATGTCCGATTCAGACACCAATGAGGAGTAGAGTTAAGATTCCTCGAGATCAAATACCTATATTTCAAAAAAAAAAAAAAAAAATTAAGAAAAATGAGGTTCTTGCTTTTCTACGTGGAAAAGTTACTGCGATAAAATGGACTGATAAAAAGGTTGTCTGTTTGCTTACTTCAATCCTTACCACCAAAATGATTGAGTTTGAAGATAATTGTTGAACTAAATAAACCAAATGTTTAGCTATCAGGGCATCCTAGTGTAAGCTTACTGCACCTCACAGGTCGACACTTTCCAGAACACTTCCCATCAATGGGGGAAAAATCTACTCCAACCAGGCAGTGTTTTATATGCTGTCGTAAAACCGATGAACAAGGGAAGAGAATAAGGCATGAGACAAGAGTTTATTGTAAAGAGTGCAATATATAGGCTTGTGTGCAGTAACTTGTTTTGGGATACACCATACTGTAAAAGATTTGTAAAATTTATGTATTGAAAATCATAGTGTTGTGTTTTTATATTATACAAGTTTATACTAGCTTATTTTAGCTTCAAAATTTCGTTTAATTTGCTCAATATTAATAACAATGTTTCAATATGAATAACAATGTGCAATCAATGTTTTATGTGTATGTAAAAATTATAAATACAGTAGTTATATTGTATTTAAAATTTTATTTTTGTAATAAAAAAGCATTTTCTAACTCTTATAATAATATAAAGAATAAAATTAAACAGTCAAAAAATTTTCCATTTTTGGTCTATTTTTCTGAAATATATGTCACAATTAAGGGGTTAATATGGCAAAAGATCGCACTTGACATGTAATAAAGCTTGGATTCACCTGGGAATCGAATCGTACGAATTCAGAATAGTGTTTAGCGGAATATTGTACCATTCTTCATGGAGATATTTGTGAAAGTTCCGCGAGAGTTGCCGGTGGAGGTTATCGATTCCAGGTTGAAAGCTCTAAAATATCGGTTTGATTATATTGAGGTCTGGGGACTGTGAGGGCCAAGGTAGATGTTCAACTTCATCTTTATGTTCATCAAACCATAATAGGACAACTCTGGCTGCATAAATGGGGCATTATCATCTTGGAAAATTCCATCTCCTGCGGGAAACACAGTTTGCATCATAGGATGAATATGGTCAGCTAAAACTTCTCTATACTTCTCCCCAGTCATCCTTCCTTTCAGGATTACGATTGGACCAGCCGAAAACCATGACGCGGCTGCCCGTATCATGACCGATCCATCTCCATGCTTGACAGAAGGAAGGAGGCAATCAAGATCACACGTTTGTGCAGGTATTCTTCAGACATGTTTATGTCCTGCTGTGCAGAAAAGTGTGAAACATGATTCTTCTGACTATATAACAGTCTTTCACTTATCCATCGACCAAGTTTTGTGGTTGTGACACCACTCTACACGACGTTTGGCCTTAGCATCAGTCACAAGTGGCTGGGGAATTGCTTTGTTCTGCAGTAGATGTTCTCTTTATGAAGGTATCTCCAAACTGTAATTATTTACACTGAAGAATCCAGATGCTGATTGAGCTCTGCGGTCACTTTGGCTGCAGTTGTTTTCTTTTTGGACATTACAATCCGATTTAATAGCAGTCAGTCTCTTCCACTCAGCTTTTCCTTCCATCCACTATTTTCCTTTGTAGAGCTTGTCTTTTCGCGCTGTGTGTATGCTGTTATGACTTCAGACAATGTACCGCTAGAAACGCCTAAAAGCTGGGATGTTTCAGTCACTGTTGCTCCAGCTAGTCGGGCTCCTACAATTTTGCCTCCCTGAAAATCTGTGAGGTCTGACATTTTACGCTTCTGACAGAAATTCACAACGTAGACAATTCTGCTAAACCTCTCTCATACTACATAATGTATGTATTTTTTATATTCAAAAATCTGGTAGCTAAGATTATATTTTAATGCTTACGAAGTTAATTCTTAAATGTCCCTTTTATTTACAAGTGTTTTACCATTATTTTGATAATCACTTGTACATCTAAAAAAGTTTAGCGGCAGGATGCAGCTGTAATATATATCAACGTAACATATATATTCTACGATGTTATGCACGTTTGCTCAATACCAACTTTTCATTAATCCTTAAATCATGTTTCCTCTAATTTCGCTATATTTTATTAAGTTTTAATCACGATCAACGTCAATCCATATTGTAATGAGTTTCTTGTAACGTTCTTTTAACTTTATCTTTATTAGAATTTAATTCATATCAAAAGCGTAATATGTATGTAATATTAAAGGGAAAATTGAAACTAATATTAAAACAGAAAATGCAGTACAGATAAAGGAAAATTTGGAGCAAATATTCCGTTAGGGCTTTAAATAAACTATTGCCAAGGCTATAATAATTGTATGTGATAAATTATTTTCCGAAACATCTTTAAAATTAATTATAAAGTATTGATAAAATGTAAATTACTAAAACGTATGAATGTCAATAATTAAAAAAAACTCTTTATTCTTGAAAATAAAAAATAATCAAAATATCTATTGCTTATGAGTGCTTAAGAGAGAAGAAATCTTAAGTCTAGAGGGGCAAGAAAATGAAAAATTAAGGGAAAAATCAAAGCGACATTGAAGTGAAGGGGTAATATGGCATCCACACAAAAAATTATTTTATTTTGATATTTATGAGGAAATATTAGCTTGATATTTACCTTTAAGCTGTATCTATATTAGATGTGCATTATTAAACTGTATTTACTCTCTTGTATAACTGCATCTACTGAACAGATTAGTTTAAACATGGAAATTAGCTTTCTTGTAAAATATTTAGGTTTGTGATTCGATATGATAGAATTCCAGCGTCTGAGTAACATGGTTTATCAAAGTGAAAACTAAGAAGTATATCAAACAAAAGGGAAAAACTTTTGAAATATATCTACATAAGTATCTACTTAAAAGGTAAAAGATATCTATTTAACATGGCTGCATAACAAGGAAATTTATCAACAAAATCCAAACTCTGTTTGTTAACCGAAATTTCATTCAGAGTTGAGTTGAGAGGACTCAAAGAACGAAATGAAATAAATATCAAGAAACCTGTCTCGATTTAAGTGAAAACATAGGCTACATTTCGATCCAAAATTTTATACAGCATTTGTAATTGATTTAAATCAAAATTAACGATGATCTTAACTCTCTGTAAAGTTGCTTATACAGCGATGCAATTAAGGTAAACGATGTAACATTCCATTGAAAAACTCTGGTAGTCGCAAGAATTGATTCGTAGGGCATTTTCCTCGTTTCCATTTTACATCTTGGTTTACGAAGGCATGCATTTTTCAAGTCTTTTACACGTCAATGAATTTTTTTAGTTGATCTACGTGGGAGACCTCATTTCGTGGAACAAAAAGAGTTTTGAATATAGCTAAGTAAATAGTAGATATCGTTATGAAAAAAAAATTATTTTTCCAAATCGAAATATATTTTCGGAAACAAGGTACATTAAGAGAAAGTTAGTTTAGTTTAAAACTAGATATAGTTTATACATCGCAAAGATAACTTAAGAACTAAAATATGTTGTAAGATATTTTACACTCATGGCATACAGTTCCGTTTAGAGGTTAAACTCTCATGAATAATGGGTCGTATGCACTTGCCTCAAAAGAAAAAAAAAAAGATAAACGATGTCTTTTAACATACTCCAAATGTTGTATATGCATAAAATAGAATTACGCCTTCCTATATCCATTTTTAACAGTAGCTGGAATAAAATGTGGGACCTTCATCATCAATGAGCCCAATTCCATCACAAGACAAAGGTATGTAATTGAATTTATTGCCATAAGCTAATGAAGCATAAAAAATTTATTTGCTTGTGTTATAAAGTATAAAGTCATTTATATGATGATAGACATTTACAAAAATATATTTTAGAATTAAAAGTACGTGTAATTAAAATTTAGATAAGGAATAATAGTAATTTGTATCTAATTAGCAAATTTTCATTCTTCAGCTTAAAATAATATTTATTAATTTGCGTGCTTAGAGACCATACCGGCATACCTTCAAAATCAATACCTAATTATATAATTTGGGCATGTGTAGTGGACAGTCTAAAGGCTTTAGGTTTGTAAGGCTATCTAATGTCCTCCGTGGAGTTGCCTTAAGAAAGGAGTTTATGGAAAGTAGGCCGTATTTACTTGTCACAAGGGAAAAAACCTTGAAAACTCCACATCATCCACATCGAAAGGTATATCATCAAAAGAAAGAAGCGCAAAATCCATCTCTGGTATCGAATTGGGGACCTTTCGCTTTGTAGAGGGTATTCATGGCCCATGGAAGATTCTAAGTATATATAATTTTGAAAATCTTCTTTAGTTTTTTTTTCTCAATTCTATAGGTTATCTATGAAAGTAAAAATAAATTAATAATAATTAGAAAGAGTTTAATAATTAATAAAATAGCATATATTTAAAAACTATTATGACATAATGGAAATATTTATAGATGTATTTTTATTGCATAAATATTTCCATAGAAAACTTCAGTTGTCATCTGCATTATCATTCAGTTATTTCAATACATTTTTTCCCCATTCAAATATCTATTTTCATCACTTGTGCATGTTATCAATGTGGAAGAAGTTTTCTTTTGCTTTTTGTAACATATAGAAATCAATGTGATGTTTACTTTTGATATTTTTGTATGAAATTTCATTTAATGACATATTGAGAAAAATTACAACTACTTCATTAAAGTAACATCGTTTATAGTTGTTTAATATTGCATAAAGATTATTTACATGAGGCAGTCCAATTCATTGAACTTAATATAGCACTACGAAATATTATTTCTTTTTAGAAATTTATAAAACAATATTCATAAGAGGAATTTAACGAAGCCGTATTAGCAACACAATAACCTCTGTAAATGCTGGCTTGTACAATCTACGTGACATAATATCAACAATAACCTTTACATTTTTTCTGAGTAGAGGGAACAGGTATAGAAATTCATTGAAAACAGCTATAAAGTGTTTCAAATGTATCTAACACAATTAATGTTATTATTATTTATATCAATCTTCACTACCTTATAAATTAACAAGAATCAAAATATACTACATCTTTTATAAAAATCTTGTAAAATCTTTTTAAAAGTTTCCAAGGCGTTTATGTATCTATACATATGTTTGGTATAAAATCTATTATATAGAACTTCTATTTTCAATACAACTTCAAAATTATAGTTACATATGTTCACTTATTTTTAAATCATTACTATTATTTATAATTATGTATTATTATTATATAAGCCATATTTTTCACAATTTTAAGCAGAAGTTGTAGTTAACATATTTTTATTTAATTTTTATTATGAGAAATATTAGTTTGGAAAATCATTTATATAAAAATATAAACATGAAACTGCACTAACTGTGAAAAAAAATCAAAATCCATTATCATGAAAACTGCTTACACGTGTCTCATCATATGAATATTTATATTGAATTGTTGATTCAGTTATATTATACAGGAAAATATCAGGGCTCATTAGTAGAAAATATTAAACACTCATTTGATAAAATTCTAGAAATGTCTGTGACACTAATGAGCGCCTCGTGAAAGGGAGAAATATTAGATTCCAATGAACTTTCAGTCATCCTGTATATTTCATTTAGTTATATGATCATCATAATGCATTCTTGAAAAACAGCCGACATTACTGTAACTTCTGGAAAAATTATTAATTGCTCCGTAGAAGTTAGTTAACCAGTTAATGTGACTTTTATTAACCTGTTGACAGTTTTAATCAATCTTGTTGATGAGTGTTGAAAGCGTTTTTTAAATTAACCTGTTAACAGTTATTGAGGAAGCAATACATCAAATCATGTCATAACAAAGTCTTTTGTGTAGAACAAACATTGTAGTGACACTAAACGTAATGGCTATTTTCGTTCAGATTTTCATTAAAAAAATTAAAGGCTATTATCTGATTAAAATGTAATTTTAATGATATTAATCACCAGTTATTTTATATGATGAGAAACATCAGGATCAAATCTTATTTGATTTGTAAAGATTATCCAGACTAATTTTGTAAATCTTGTTTCGGTTTATATGATGAAACTCAATCTTATTTTTAAGTGAGAACTTAAAATAAAATTTTATATGTAATCATTCATACTATTAAACTCGCTGATAATCTTCTTCCTCAGCAGGATCAAAGCATATTAGTGTGTTATGACTTGACATCACTGAGATTGATTGTTAATTATTTAAAAACTAAGTAATGTAAGCGGAGACATTCAGATAATGGCACAGGTGCCGTATAACCCATGGTTCCAAATTCTGAATTTTTTTGGCGATGAAGAAATGTAAATTCCCAAATTCGTAATTTTAAATTAATTTTTCAGTTTAACGTTAGCTATATTAAACTTATTTCTCTATATTTGTTAGTGAAGTTTCCAGTTTCATCACGTTTATTTCATTTATAAGTATATGACTATATTTATAACTATTTGACTATAATAAAGTTTTACATAAAAATTAATTTATTGGTCGCAAAAGCTTGTAGTAGGTGATTTTATGAAAAAGAATTTCTTAAAGGAATTTGTTACAAATTTAAGCATATTTAATTACATAAAATTAAGCGAATTTCATTAAAATTTTCTTTTGTTTTTTATTATTCACTTTGTCTTACTCATGTTAAATTTGCACCGAGACAAATAAAAGACTTTTGGAAATTATTCAATTTAATTTTATTTAATAAATTTTGATGCTGAAATTTTTTAGCCAAAAATATATCAGTAATATTTGCTATCATAAAAATATAGTAAATATTGTTCTGTAAAATATGACATCTTAATAAGAGTTTGTAAGGGTATCTTTCAGAAGAAAAAGTTTTATTTATATCTTTATACCTAAGAAAACGCGTGTGAGCAAATTTTATCAGTTTACAAACACGTGTCTCACTAAAATAATTTGAAGAGTAAATTACTAATTTTATCCCATTTCGAGTATAGATAAAAACAGTAAACATCGTTAAAGGGTAATAAACATCTCGTTCTGTAAAAATAACATTCAACAAGAATTGATGAGGATACATTTCAGAAAAAAGAGATTAATTTTTATTGCTTGATACATTACTAAATTTACCAGTTTTTACAAGGTTAAATAAATAGTGAATATCATTAAAAGTATTAATCCGTATTAATTTGCGATTTATCTCTGAAATCTAGGTTCAAATTATCTGCTAGCCATTGTGTGAAGCGTTACAATCAGTGGCATTGGTCTGTTGGTTATACATTTTTGATGAACGTTACCATACATTTTCATGAAGCTCCTTATATAATGTCCCATAAAATTTAGGGTCATTGTAAACTTTATAGATTTTTATTACAAATGATAAATATTTATTATTTATGCATGACAAAATAACCAAGACTATTAAAAAGGACATATTTAATGAGACAAATTATAAAAAATCAGATTGAAATCATATATGTGATAAAAAAAATCTGATACATAAAAAATGTGATACCAAAAAAAAAAACAGAAATATGATACATTTAAAACGTGATAAAAAAACAGAAATGTGATATATTATTGTCAAATCAGTTAAAATATTTAAGCAAAAAATATAATGATTGATAATTCTCGTTTATTTTCGCAACGGATTTTTCTTTTAATCTGGAAGAAATTGATGTGGTTTGGAAAAACCCTTATGCGCTTAGTAAAAGGTGACTTTCACCACTTACAGTAGGGCACAGACCGCGAAATTAACTCACTAGAACTTTCTTCTAGTAGGAACAAGTCATTGAAGCAGTGTATTCAAGCAAGTTGCTTCATGTTGCATAAATACTTTCTTTTCACCTAAGGCTATTTAATGTATGCCATGTCTTAGTAAGCTAGGCATATGAGAAAACATGTCAGACGCCAAAGCGCATATTTTTAGTTGCTAATATTACAAATTCTGTGACGTCATTCTACGTAAGAAACGAAGATGTCTACGACCTTTACGATGCTCACTGAAAATTTCTTCAATAATTATTATTCCGATAAAAAATTAATCAAAATTTTTTATTTTTCATAATTTTTTCTTATAATTATAAGAAAAGTAATTTAGAATATTTACTGCTGTTTTCTCATTTAGGAATTTTCTAAAAATACCTCTTTATTTTAATTTGATAAAGCTTACTTTGAGCATAACAAAAATTTTCAGATTATTGAATTTTAAAAATGTATATAGAAAAAGTATGGGATTCAATCTATTTTTATTATGAAGTATCAATTTAAATTTGAAAAATTCAAAGCAAACCATATATTAACAATTGAAAAAATATTTTGACTTTAAGTGACAAAAATAGATTTATATACTTTTGTAAGTTTAAATATAATTCAATTATATTGTATGAATTGTTGTAAAAACTATTTTTTATAATAAATAACAATTATCTTCTATTGTTAATTTTCTGTGGAAATCATAGTCTATATATTCTATTTTTATACATATTCTAGTTCTAGATATTATAAATCTAGATATTTTATAATATTAATATATTTTAGATATTATCAATGTCTATATACATTTCATTGTTCTAGTTTCTAAATCTAGATATTCTATGATGTTATTGAATTTTATGCATAATAAATATTAACTATTAATATTTCTTAAAATCATTTAAATCTAAAATATTTAATAAAATAAAATTTTAAACATGAATATCTGTGTAAACTATTTTTAAATGAATATTAATGACTTGGATAAAAATACATGATTGTGTTTCAATTAACAATACAAGCAAATAACTGAATCTTGTCATACTAATTTTAATTAAAAATATTACATTTATAACCACATATTTGATAACTTACACAAATTAATAAATTAATAATTAAATTAATATATTAAGAATAAATCCTTATTATGTAATAAGGATTTATTCCTAAGATAGTAATAAATGATGATTTTGAATGCTCATTCATCATAAAATGTAGGATAATTTTAAGGTGAGTTCTATAGTTATTTTTGAATTTTGATTGTTGTAGTCATTTTTCCATTTCTATTGTTTCTTTGGCCATTTTTGCAGTAAAGGGTAAATTCAAATGAGACCTGTTGCTTAAACATGATTATGAACAAGAATATATTTTAAATTTGATATCGAAATCGAACTCATGAACAGTTGAACTGAGCACCAGATTGCTAACACAATTTTTTTGCTACCTCCGTAAATATATTGTAGAGAAAAATACAGGCTTGGTTTTGTATAATTTGGTTAATTTGTCACTCATCTGTCACTGTTTTATGCATGAAAATAAGTGTGCAAAATTTCTGCAGTTTAAAATACATTTTAAATCATCACAAATATAGAAGCTGGAGATGGGAATCGAATTTACGCACTATCGAAGCGAAGGCCATATCTCTTTGCTAACCATTTTAAAATAAATGCGCGATTTGGTGAATTGCAAAATGCTAAATTTAGAAGCAATCTGAATTTTCGAATGAATTGAAATAAATTTTATTTTGTAAACTAATGTGATCTTAATAATTTTAAGGAATAAAAACAGCAACATTTTATTGATTTATTTTAATTATTTTACAGAAAAATTATTAAGGAAATAAACTATACTGAAACACAAAAGGAGATTTCTGTTTGCATGTTTCTTTTTGTTGCTGGCTTCGAAAAAAACCAGAGGAAAGCAAGTGCAGGACATATTCACGATGCATTTGATGTCTGTCGAAGTTGTGGCAAGGTTATTCAAAACAATAAAAGAATATTTTCTCATTTGCTGCATAAATCATAGTGCAAAGAAACTTCAGATTCAATCACTTTTCTTACGTTGTTTAGTTCTTTGATCTTTGATCTCTTTTTTTTCTTATTCATAGTGAATTGCCAAACAGATGTAGAAATAATTACTAAAAGAGAGTTTATAAGTAGATTTTCCTTGTTTGGGAGTAAAGATGTATTTGTATTTGATTTTTAATGTCTAATTTATTTCCTCGAAAGGTTCGCCTAGCACACGTCGGGTACACGTGCAAATGTTATTGTAATACGTTTTACAATTTTTTATATTGTTTTATAATTGTATATGCGAGTTGAGTTTGTGTCTATATTATATTTATATAATTTTAAGAAAAAAAATATTTGAATTTCTTAAACATGTGTGAGTTTTCGATGTTGTTTTTAATTTAAAATTATGTGATTTTCCTAGGAAGAAAACGCAAGTATGGTATACGTTGAATGGTTAGTGATAAGGAAAAATTACCGTTTATAAAAAGAAACTGTAGTAAGATATTTATTGAATGGCTCGCGAAAAAGAAAAATTATCGTCTAGAAAAAGAAAACTATATTGAGTAATGGAATAATTTAAAAAAAAGAGAAGCGATTTTTATTAAAATAAAGAAGACAAACAAAATTTTCAGATATTTAAGTACTTAATAATTTTCATTTTGTGTATAAAAATTATAAAATGCAACAAATATTAAAGGCAGCACATTTTACCTTTTTAAAACGACATTAGAACCATGTTAATTATTTCTGAGACCAATATTAGATCCTAAAATACCACTTTATTGCAAAAATGACACCTAAATATCTTTCCCATCTTAAAAAAAGATTAAATGTTAGTTGAGAGATGAATTATCATCCATATTGTATAATGACGGGCCGCGGTAGTCTGGTTGATTAGAGCGTCATTCTTATTGACGGAATTTAGTAAGTTCGTACCCTGGCTTAGCTGAAGATCCATCGTGTTCACTAAAGGCGGCTGAAGCTCGTTAAATAGTTCAGGGAAGCAATGTCTTGTTAGTGAAACTGTACCTCTGGGGCTAGCACGTCAACCATTCAGTGCTTGGTACTGCTTCTGAGACCCAGCCCTACTTCCATTTAACCCAACTTAATATGGAAGTATACTGGTGCAAGCAACAATAACAAATATTTCGTATTTTCTGTTTAAAAAAAAATCCAATTAGAGCCAACAGACTATGTTTATTTCTATAACTTTTTCTCTAAACCATCTGATATAAGACCAGCTATTATTCTTCAGAAAACAATATGCTATTCCTTAAATTTCTTACCTAAACACGTTGCTAAATGTATTCCCACTATAGATAGCTTATAAATTTGCTGAACATACTATATAACAATGTATGTAAAAAAAAGAGTATATCATTATGAATATCGTTTATTATTAGTCAGTGCATCTACTTTTTATCGATTTGTATCTCTTTTTGTGCATGTAGTCATAATTACATCTTAAATGTGCGAGCATATGTGACTTAGAATTAATAATAAATTGTCGATTTCACTCGCACACACAAAATAGCTGTTATATTCCCCATTAAGTAAACTTAAAGTGGTTTTCAAGTAAAAATATATATATATATATATATATATATATATATATATATATATATATATATATATATATATTCTACTTGAGAGATGTCTATATTAACAAAAAGCTTCCTTCTTGGTACATTTACGACTTATTTATGTTCCTGTTAGTAGTTGATAATTATATAATTATTCATTCTAATGTCTATTGAATGATAAAACATAAAGAAAAAGAAAATCTAGACCAAGACACACGAAAAAATATTGATTTGTAGTAATGTGAATATAATTGCTTGAAAGAATTATAAAACACGCAACCCTAATCACTTTCAATTGCATGGAATAATTTATTTCAAAATCTACATATTTCGACATTTAATTAGGTACACATATTTATGAAATTATTTACAAACACCCTCACGATGTATTTTTAAATAAATATATACCCATCTTACAATTACTTTCATAAAATTAATCTAGTTAATGTAAGAGTGTCTTACACAGTTTTAATTACTTTACTATTAATTAACATTTAATTTAGAGTAACTATGACATCTTTTAATTAAATGTAATGTCTAAAATTTCGAAAGTAAATAAAATAAATCTGGTACCAGATATATTCTTTTTAATAAAATATGGAATAGGATTTTACAAGATTTATTATATTAATCACCTCAACTGAAGATACTTCAAAAGATATAAAATGTTTTTTGAAATAAAAACAACCAAAATTTTTTTGAAGAACAGTAACAAATAACGCACTAATGTATCAGAATGCAGTTATTATCGTGAACATGTTATTGACAATAAAGACGTTGACCTAGTCTGTATTCTCATTCGTAGATGCATTCTGGAAATACTAATTAAATTAAGTATGCTCCATTTTTCAAATGACATTCAATCTTGAAAAATATAAGAGGAATACTCTGAAATATTTTTAATACCAGATAAGAAAATTGTTTGCTGTATTTGAAATTATGAATGATTTTATAATAGAAAACAATTTTTACTGGCTAGTTAATTCGACGCTATTTAGAGTAAAATGGAATGTTAATAATATAATCAAATATTTATTGCCTTAAATTCAATAGCTTCAATCCAAGATTTAAATGTTTAGTAAATTTAATTCAGTCGATAATTTTTTCAATATTTCTGTGGTCACATTAAGCACTTGATACAAGTTTAAAAGGGACTCATAATTTAAAGTGGATTTTTAACCCCAACAAACATCCAAACTCGAGATGAGAATTGAACATCTGAGCTGCTGCACTGAAACGCAGAAGTATAGCCATTCAATTAGTTGTTTGGCTGGAAATATGAATACATATAGCATTGTTGATATCGAAAATTTACATATTTTTTATGTAATATTTGTAATTAATGGGGATAATTATCGTCAGAAACCTTCCTTCCAAAATTTGTTATCAAAGGCTTAGAAGTTACACCACAATTTCGAAAATTAAATTTTTTACTTTCTTATAAAGCTTCTCTTTTTTAAATTTTATTGGTTAGTAAATAGTATTAATCGTGTCCTTAGAAGTAATAGTCAAGCTTAAAAATTCTAGCTGCAAAATAATTTTTATATAGAAAAATTTTCCTCTTTCTTTTGGTATATTTGTGGCCTGTGTTGAATCCTAACAATTTGGCTGTCACATATTTTTACTCAAGTGTGAATGCTGACATCGAGTGTGGCTTCCCAGAACTATTGTTATTGTGATTTTATATCCCATCTTGTAAATAGTTATATTCCAAGTAATTTTTTAAGTAAAGATAGCAATGCAAAAACCAAAAATGAATGACAAGCAACTAATTTGGAAGATATTTAATTGAATACTTCGACCTTTGGAAACGTCTTTAAGATGTACTTTTGCATTCAGTAGACGTCAAGATCTTGGACCAACTTTTCAACTTTTACTCGGAACCAGTTTTATTTCCTTTTACATGAAAATGTGTGTTTGACGTGTGTCAATCTAAAAATTGAAAAATCCCTTTCAAGGTTGCAAATTTCCTCTCCCTTTTATTCAAAACTAGTGCATATACTTAGAATAATATCGAGAACGTCATCGTTGGATTGTGATAAGTGATTTCTATAAATTTGACGCACTTGCCTGGTTCAATGCTGCACTCATTGCAATTGCAACACAGATTTTGCAATTCTTCTTTCTTATCTGCTCACAATATCAACGAAGTTTTTTATATGCCGTCACTGTATAATTAATTTCTTATTGCGACTAAAAATAGACAAAAAATTTAAACAAATTATAAAAAGTAATACTTACAAAGAAATGTATCTTAAAGAAGAAGGTAATTCTACGTCATTGTTGATGTTATACAAGTAAATTTTAAATTATGAAAATTTACGCGATTTTTATATTATTATATTAATAATTTAAATTCTGTAATTTTAATCTGTATAAAATAACTTTTGTAATAATGATAATATTTAAATATAAAATTTTTTTTTGATTGAAAGCACTTTAATTTCACTGATCTCTCTCTGGATCTTTGGAATCAGATCTTTGATTATTGAAGTTTATGGTAGTTTAAAAATTAAATAAAAACTTAACTAAAAGGAAGTGATCTCAAACAGTTTTGACGCTCATTATTATTATATTAAAAATAAATATTATTTAACTTGTAGAAACTAATCTTTGACAGTTGAAACTCACTGTCAATTTTATTCATCTAATAAGAATGTATATCTGACTACTGGCTCTCATACCATGATTTAAGAATTAAAATATCATTTATGCATAACTAGTGGGAAGTAATCTATGATTATTAAAATTTCGCATTATTCTCGAATTCTTTTATTATTCTAAAGAATTTTTTCATGATCCCAGTAGCTTTACTGTTTTAATTATTTTTTAATTTCTACAATAATTTTTTAAACATACAATGACTACATTTAAAAATAATAAAAGTATTAATTAGAAATATTCAATGCGTCAGTTAAGTTTCAAGAAAACTTCAGAAATTTGGATTTTTACAATTAAACTTGATTATTATTATAAATTTAATCATAATAAATTGATAATATTCAATAATTACGAAATATATCTGCCAATGAAATTTTAAACTTCGAGTTTCTAAAGTAGAAACATTGAAGCATGTTTTACGTAAAAAGCTACTACAATGAGATTTGATTATTTTTATTTTAAATATATTATGAAAAAATACTAAATTTCCTGTTTGTAATTTGCTTGAGGTATTTTAAAAAACATAAAGACTGTAAGTCTCATTTTTCTTTTTAATTTAACAATGCCAACATTAATAGATCACTTTTTAAAGTAAAATAAAAGAAATATAAAAAGAAGGCAAAACCAAAATGGATATAAATTTGTTTGACACAAGACTTTTGATAAGGATAAAATGTTATCCCTGTTGATAGAAATAAGATGCAATCACTTTTGATAAAGATAAAATGCAATCAACAATGCTGTCACTAATTCCAGCGTTGTGGTCATTGGAGGTTGTCGAGAAACATGTGATATAGAGTCCACTTGTTTCTTGACAACCTCCTATGACGATCATGCTGGAATCAATTTGTGATTTTTAAGAAAGCAGAGGGAAAAACGATCTAATTTCTAAATACTTTTCAAAAACATTTGGTGGTTACATATCTTTGTTGATATGGATTAGTGTGAAACAACAATACGTTTTCTTGTTCTGATGTAGAGTCCATTTAATACTCAACAAGTTCTGATGTACTAGTATTTTGTTAGCTGAAATCTAAAAAAATAGTTGATAAAGGTTATAATTTTTAAGCCAATGACCAAAAAATGACCAAAAGCTATTGCTGATAAGATACAGTCAACAACATTTACACAAATAAGGATACATTGACCAGTAGCTCATCAATGATTTTCAGTGTAAATAGTTTGAAGAAAGAGTGCGGAATATTATTATTTATTCCTATTTTTTAAAAAATTTGATGGTCAAAATTCGTTATTGATAACGTTTAAGAAAAAGATATAATTATTTTATGAATATTTTTTATTTGAAATTATATGCTGTATAACGGAACACTCGCAAATGTGAAATTTTCTATTTTTGATCTGCTTCAATTTCTAAAATATTTTTGATATTTCAGTTTTATTCATAATGTGTTAAATTATGTTATTGATAAAAATGAATAAAAAAATCTATGCAGTCAAAATTCATTTTTCTTTAATAAATGGATGCAACCCAATCAACAAAATAAATGCATTTTATTGAGAAATAACTGTTAATATCTACTAAACTCATTTTCTGGAAAAATTTAATATTTTCATTCAAAACAAGTTTTTTTAAATATAGTTTTGTTTTTATCATTTGATTATTTCACCTATCATGATAAAAAGAATCAGCGACATTTTTAATTACTTCCGAAAAAAAGGCAATTTTATGCTAGCGAGCTTTATGGCAGTGGCTTCTAACAAAAAACTTATATCTTGCCTTCGGCAGAAAATCGTGATTTTAAAAAGTGACGATGTGGTTAACAATTTTTAACGATATTAATTATTTAATTAGCTTTGTTCAACAGCACCCAAACAGTATGCATCATGACAAATGTAAAATATTGTGAGTTCAAGTCAACGTTAATTGCAATTTAAATTAATTACAAAAGCTCTAATTAATATTTTAAAATGAAAACTAACATATTTTAAAGTTAAATATCAATTCATATATATGTAAATTTCATTCTTTTATGCAGAGTTATTCTCAAATGCGAAAACAAATTCATATATCGATGAATATTTGACGGGCAGTCAAAATGAATTATTTACTTTTAAAGATAAGTACATTTCATACCTTAATTTTAAATTACCCTTTAAAAGCAATATAAATATTGATTTTCTTTTTCAAATTTATTTTTCAGCGATGAAATTAATGTTATAATGGATTTTTTAATAAATTTTAACTCGTTAATTTACAAATCTTAATGATAATTATTAAGTTCTTCATACAAAAATAGTCAAATGTAATGACAGCAACGTTTTTTCGAACTATTTTTAATACAATTCATAATAACTAGAGATTCTTGTAAATAAATCTATAAGAAGAGAAATACAACCTTAACCTATTCATTATTTTTTGATTCAAAAATGAAAAAAGTGAAAAGATTATTGGATATCTATTAATTTTGTAAGCTTGTTGACTGTTTGAAAAGTGAAAAGCCTGTGCAATCTCCTTTTTTGTAGGATGAAAAAATTTTGCTCAATCAAATTAAATCCTTTTGTGTGTATTGACCCTGATCTCTTCTTTGGCCTTCTCAATTTCGAAACCAACGGGTTTTTCTAAAGAAAAACACAGTAGTAAAGCATAGAAGGAATAATCGAGATAATTCTCTCTAAACGCTCAATTTCGAGAGAAAATTTCTCAATGGTTCTTCTCCAACCGATATATAATTCCACAGAAACAAACTACAATTTCGAGTTTTATTTACTTTATATAGTTTTTATTTTCCGAATCTTATTTTATGCAACATTTCAATTCCAAATTTAAATCTCATTTGAATTTTAATGCAGTTGGATTTTAGCACAAATATTGTAATATATCTTCGAGTAAATTAATTAACAGCACTTGATTAATTCAAGTACTTCATTATAGCCAGCTTTTATTTTCTCCCTATAAAAAGCAATGTCCTATATTGTATGTCACACCAAAATTCTTTTTATTTTCTCTTGTATTCTCATCTTACCAAAAAATTTTTAAGCTTTCATTTAAATTGAAAATAAACGTCAATTTTTTAAAATTTATTATATTTAACTATATATATATATGCTTAGCATGTCTTAATGAAAGACTTCAGTAGCCAATTTGGAAAAGCCATATTTTATGCCAATATGGTTAACACTCCTGAAGGACGTGTGGCCATGTTGATACTTCGTTCCCTTTTCCTTTTATTCTATGTTTCTTTTAAATTTTTAAACTATCTATTGAACATATTTTCCATCTGTTTACTCTATATTTCGTACTTTCAATTTATTATTCTCCAATTAGTAAATTAGTATTTGATTAATTTTATAAAAATTAACTATTAATTATATTTTATTAACTATATATATTTGTGTGTGTGTGTGTGTGTGTGTGTGTGTGTGTGTGTGTGTGTGTGTGTGTGTGTGTGTGTGTGTGTGTGTGTGTGTGTGTGTGTGTGTGTGTGTGTGTGTGTGTGTGTGTGTGTGTGTGTGTGTGTGTGTGTGTAGAATAGATAAATTTGTGAATCATACAATATATTTTACATATTTTAAATTTTATTATCTAAATTGAAAATGCTCATTTACTGAAATTTCATATAATTCAAGATATTAATGCAAGAGAAATTATAAATGTTACGAAAATGTAAAAAATAATTTTCAGGTTTCTGAATTTCATCTAAGCAATTTCTAATAAGATAATTTCCAATAATATTTATTTTCATAATTATGGTGTTCTAGAATAAATATTTCATAAAAAGATAACTATGAGTTAGTTTATTGTTTCGAATAAAATTTAATTTTTTTTTTATCAGAAATTTAATAAAAATGTTTCAGAAACTTAAATGTTTAGGGAATTTTTTTCCTAGAGTGTCATTTTTTTATTGAAACTGTAATAATATAGTAAAAAATAAATCAATAAAAGCGTAATACAACAAAGTTTATCAAAAAAATTAACTTTTAAAGTAACTTGTAAATTAACTTGTAAAACAATTAAGATAATTTTAAGAAAATTAAAATTTTCATATATTTGCAAAGTGAAAATACTGACATGTTATTAAAATTAGTTAGAGAACTTTTGTGTTCTTAGTAGAAATATGACTAAATATAAAGTAAAAAATATTAGTTTCCTATAATTAATGTCACTTTAATTCATTATTATTAATACAGTATCAATAAATTCTTTTGTTTGAAACCATATGCTAATCAGGCGATGATTGGATCTCAGAACACGTAATATGCGGGGAAATTAACTCCTAACGAGTGACAATTTTTAACCACTCATGTAAACTAAGTTACCGCAAATCATGTCAATTGTATAAGTAATGATATAAATTCAGGCTTCTTTTAATAATAAATCATTGTTTGTTGATCATTTTATCAATAGCCCTAAAGGTATATTGGAAAAAAATGACCTTAAGGATATGAGCAAACGAAACTTTCCTGTCTTAACCTCAATAATGCTAAAATTTTTAAGAAAAAAAAGAGAAAGGAAGAAACAAGTTCTACATTCAACATTTTTCACGTGAATAGAGAGACTACACGTGCAAATAAACGTGTAGATTCAATTTTGCTTATCACTTAGAACACACGCGAATATTTTATTTGTCAAAAAATTTGTTTTATTATCCGACAGATACTGTTATGTTTAAATGCACGATATAAAATGGACTATATTTTACATCAAATTCATTGCGAAATTTAATGATTTCAAGACTAATTACATATGAATAAACATGGTAAATGTTTTATATGGAAAAAATATGAGAAAAACATTTACCTGTTGATATAATTTCTCAAAAATTAAACTTTAAAAATTGTCATACACATTCCAATTTTAGAAAATCTAACATGTTTTTTCAAGCATAGCTTTACATTTTTAAGGAATAACTCTCCATATTAAGTAAAACTTAAAATAATGAAAGATCATTTCAAATTAAATATATAAGCATCAAGTTACGGTAAGCGGATTCTCATTTTTAGTGACAGTCAAGCCGCTTTAAAAGCGCTCAGTTCATTCGAAATCAAATTTAAAATGATTTTGGAATGTAGAAACCTTTTTACGGAACTGACAACTAGAAACAAGGTGATCCTTGTATGGGTGCCAGGGCACAAAGATATTGAAAGTAATGAAAGGGCTGATGAACTTGCTAAACAAGAATCGTCTTTTGCTCCCATTGGTGCAGAACCTTTTTGTGGGATCAATTTGAAGACCGCAAAAACCAATGTTCTTAGATGGGAAAAACGGAATATGTATGAAGCTTTGCTCAACACTTCTGGTCAAACCCACGCTAAAAGTATGATCTGTGGATCAACAGCAAGGATTGCCTCTGAAATTCTAAGATGTTTTATGTAGAGGATACGTTTAATCGTAGGCTTCATAACTGGGCACTACTATTTTAGAAAACACCTCCATAAAATGGGACTGTTTCAGCAAGACCTTATCTGCTGGAAATGTCGTATGCAAGAGGAAACGGCAGAGCATGTCATTTACGAATGTGAGGCTCTTGCCCTCCCTAAATTAACTTCTTTAGGCTTCATCCATACTAGAGAGTTACACCTAGACTCCATTAAAGGGTTATCGGACTTTATTAATAAAGTAGGTGACCCGAGCAACTGGAACTAGGAAACATTGGGTTTGGAGTTAATAGTACAAAATGCTGATAAAAGCAGAGGTGCCCAATGACATACAAACCCAACTCTAAGAAGAAGAAGAAGAAACCAAACATCGAAGAACGTTATTATAATATCATATTGTTTCAACTCTCAAGCTACCAAGCATATAAAAAGCGATAACAATATAGCATTTGCGGAAAATCGTCTAAACGGTAGGAATTAGTCTCAATTACGAAATTTTTATATTAACTAAAATTACATATGCTAATCAACTAACTTACAGAAAATGACAAGAAAAAAATTGAAGAATATCAGAATAGCAAATATTTTAATAACAATCAGAAATCTAAAACAATGATGACATACAGCAGTATCCAAAAATAACAGAATAGTAGGTAGAATAGCTAGTTGTAATTTTATATTCTTCTGTGCATTTTGATAGAAACTTTATAGTTTTAATATTTATATTATATAATAACATTTATATTATTAATAATGTAATTTATACTTTAACATTATAAACTTTACAACTTAGGAATTCATAGAAACGTTAAATGATACATGAAAATTTAAAAAAGCAAATTATCAGCAGAACATTTGTCGATCATTTTGAATATCTTATTTCCAATACATGAAGTGTCATGAAGTGTAATGAGGAAATGAATTTTCATTAAATGTGTTAAAAATATTCTAGAAAATATAATGAATGAGTCTACTATCATTTTATTCAACCTTACTCTAAAGAAGCCGCAGCATTGCGTGCTTACTAATCACTTTTTTATCAATACGGCATTATTACTATAAAGTGAACATAAAAAATTACTTCTGTGATTTACAAATTTGGTGGAAGGTATGTGGAAATAGGGAGAAGTGTCTTAAATAATATGTCCGGATTCAAAGATACTGAAATTATATTCCTATATAAAAGATGCAGACCAAGAAGATTTGGACTTTTTCTCAAATTTCGCTAAATTGTTTCAATTTTATAATTTAGAATGAAAAATCGTATTTTTAAAACTTCATGTTTTTCAGTTTGTAATAATTATTTCTAGCAAAAAAAATTGACTTGATAATTTTTCTTCTTGTTCCATTTAATATCTTCTTCCGCCGCAGAGCATGTATGGGGGTTATGACTCTCTGCTTTCATCGAGTGGGCTTGGGTTCGAATCCCGAATAAGACTTGGATACAAAACTGGGGAAAAAAGGCGGACTTTCTTCCTGTAATGTATCTCCGTTTCAAAAAAGAAAGCAGCGCCCATTTCTGTTTCTGTTTGGAGTCTTCGTTAATAAATGCTTTTTACTATTACTTATCTTTTCTCATGACACCAGATGGGGACACACGACAAAAAATATTTTTTGATGCAATAATCTTCATAAATAGCATGATTATAAATGCATGCGGGTAATTTTTAATTACTTATTTTATGCATTCGTAAACTTAAGCATGTTTTTAGCATTTCTTTCGTATAATTTATTCTTATATCTTCCTTTTATGGATTTTCCTTAATTGATAGGCCATATACCATAGGATATATTTTAGGCTTTTGCTGTTATTCTATCACTGATTCCCTTAACACACACACAGTTTAACTATACTCGGCATTTATATTAATATGAGAACTATATAATATACAATTTAAAATTATTCAAACCTCTTTTCCCAAGTGCTGATTTCGCCTTTCTGACAAAAATTACTGTAAATCATTGATTGAAACCAAGTATTAGAAACAAAGTCTAGTCTTTTAATTAAGATTATGTTAATCTAAAAATCAGGCATGGCAGAAATTGAATGACTTACACAGGGAAATCTTATGCGGTTATCTTCTCAAAATTATGATAAATCTTTAGTTGGAACCAGGCACTTGAATGACATTTTCCGTCTTTTCATCAGGATTTCTTTAATCCAAAGATCATGTATGACAGAAATCCAGAGATTGTCAACACTGACGCTGATGCAACTTTCCTTTTATAGAAAATGATGAATTAAAATCTTATTAATTTATCCTTTTAATTAAAATAAAGAATCCGGAATATATAAATCCATTCTTTTAATTGGGAATTCGTTAATCCAAAGAAAATATATGACAGAGATTTAATAACTACTAATGGTGGTTATGTTAGTGGCTGGTAGGAGGTTTAGTAACTCCTGATTAGAAAGATTCAACTGCTTTGTTCGAAAAATATGACACAGAAAAACTTGCTCATTATTTTAAATACCTAAGTCGCCGTACTTATAACGCAGACATGTTCTGTGATTGAACCAGATTTAAATAAACTCTACTGAAATATCAAAGCTAAATTGCAAATGAACCGTTATTTATTAACTCTGAGGACATTTCTTCATTTTCTTAAATAGTTTTCCCAATCTACACCAAGAACGTAATGAAAAGTGTTTTTACTTGCAAACTTTATACATTCTTTTTTGTAAATTGATGTACTGCATTCTCCATCCAAAATTTATATTGGGTTTTTGCTCTCAAGAAGACTATAAATTGCAAACAATTTTCATATATTTAATAATTAAGAAATTTATTTTAAATATGCTTTAATATCTTTTTGTTCTTTCGAATTTAAAATAAAGATGATCTTATTTATAGTAAAAATAATTCATCCTTTTGGCAAATAGATATATTGAATTCATTTATTTTCATTCTAAAAATTACATGCTTTGATATCAAGAGAAGAAAGTTTACATAAACTGCGAAACGTTTTCAAACATACAATAAGCAAGAATTTCATTTTTAAAGATACATTTATATCTTTCATTTTTCCAATTTAATATGATCCCTGTTATTTAATCACAATTGTTAAACGTACAACTCAGTAGGCCTACGCTTTCCTCAAGTGTGTTTTTTCAGATTTTGTTTGAAAGAAAATTACTGTCTAAGTTAAATCATAAAAATATGAAATTTAGTATTTTATATCTTTAATTGTGTTCCTTGTTTTAATTTTAAATTGTGAATATTTTTTAATTGTGAATATTGAATCCTATTTATTATAAGAAATAAGAGTACGAATAAAATTTAAATTGTAAAGTATGCCATTTCATATACACAATAGCTGCATATCAATACATGCAAAACATGTCATTAAAAAGAAAAGGATGAAATATTTGCTTTTGTTCGATATATTAAATCAAAAATATTCTATAAGCAACCAGAAACATTTTCAATCATAACGAAACCCCGATTGGGGAAAATATATTCAATTATGTGAGGAAAGTAGGCAAATGCAAAAATGCATCCGAAATCTTAAAATGTATTCTAAAATCTAAATATTTTACTAACTTAAAACTGAAAAAACCTAACTCTTAGTGGCATGACCTCATGGAGTACATTGCCCATGTCTATTTTTTTTTTTTGACTGAAGGTCCTGAGGAGTGAAATAATGTCCCATAAAGGTGGTCAGCTAACTCAAATGCCCATGCGTCTTTAGTTCCAAAGAATGCTTGGTATTCACAAGTTTATCGACCCATTGAAGGAATGAATAGTTGCCGATCTTGCCCAGACTAAGGATTGAATTTCAGACCCGCGATTTGGAAGCACAAAGCGCGCCCCCTAGGCCAAAGGCTTAAACATACTTAAATACTTTTATTTATAATTTATACGTAGAGATTTCTGTGACATGTATCAAGTTAACAGAAATATTTGTCTATATTTTATCCAAAAATCTGAATGGTAAATTATATCTTTTTGATTTTAAAAATATTTTCCTAGCTTAAAATATTTATGCATTTTAATTCTGAAAGATATTGACTCTTATTTTTTTAAATTCAAAAAACGAGAGTACAAACTACAGAACTTATGAGATTTATATGTCCATGCCGCTAAATAAAGGATATTAATCTTGTGAATTTAATAATAAGTTATTATTAATCCTTTAAATAGTCCAATCTAATGTAAGAGAATAACATTACGTCACAAAAATGAATTTATATGTATTCTAATCTCTCATAAAGTTACTTTTTAAAAATTACAAATTTCATAGCTGTCTTTATGTCAGAGAATGATAAAAAGCATTCCAATTCAAATATATATTGCAAATATCAACAGCTAAAAGTTTACAAACAGAGTACTTCTTGATTTTTTGGCGATTTTTGGGACTAAGGTAGGAACCAAAATGTGAGTAACAAAACGGTAACTCTTAAAAAAGGTTAGTTAAACGTTGAAAATACCAGGATTACCAAAAATTAAAGTTTATCACCAATATTAGTAGACCAAATATTTTGCCAAAATAAGGAGTACACATTTCTGCATCGAACCCAAATCCACTTTATGTAGGTACCAAACTGCTTAGCTTAAAATGAATAATCACGATAACCGAAGTTATTAAATTAACTTATTAAATGTTAAAAAATTTAATTATTCTCGTCTTATAGTTTTTTTTCCAAACAATAAAAAATTATTGCGAAATAATTAGGCCAGGACAAACCGAAATTTTTCCTCTTTTAGATTTCTCATCAGAATCCTTAGCACCATACTCTTAAATGAAATATAACTCGTTTGTGAAAAACTACAGCCAGAACTTTATCTTCCTAAATCACTATACATTCTTTTTATCTATATATATTTTAAGATTTAATCCAATATCTAGAGATAACAGAATTCTCATCTGATTCGTATAAAATTCTTTGTAAGAGCATTTTATTCACTTTGCTTTGGAAACATTATGTTAATCAGAACGTGAAAAATTTGGCAAATATTAAGAAATTGTACCTCTCTTTAAATAATTTATAATTACTGACATATAATTTCGATAATAAAAACAATGCTTGTATATATGACCTAAATTAGCTATATTATACTGGCTGCGAAAAATGACAGAGTAAAGATTAAAATAAAATTCATTAAAAGAAATGAAATTTAAGACCATATAAATAAATATTCAAAATGAAAAAAGTAGTAAGACACAAATCATTTTCCTGGATAGTTATTTGAGTAATATTTTTTATCAATCTTTAAAATATAAAAACTAATTCATGTTTCACTGTTTATTTTCTTAATTTTCTCCCTATCTATCTTATATTTTTATTTAACATTAACATAAGAATATCGCTCCATTTTAGAAGATGATATGCTTGTTAACAAGAATTTTTTTAACAGTATATTTTCTTAACTTTCATTTTTCTTAGGAAATTCCTATTTTAATATTTAATAACATAATTTCAATTTAATAAATTTAATATTTTATGACATAAAATTGTACAATTATAACTTTTGATAATTGTTATTAAGTAATTTTAATATTTAATAACATAACTATAAAACTTTATAATTGTACAATTTTTCTCCATTAAAATAAGGATTAAATAAAAATAATTCCTTCCATTCTTTCTCTGATTGTATGAACGAAATACTGAATATTGCCATAAATGAGAAGATTTATTATTTTATTTTTCAATGAATTACGAAATTTTATTTTTAATATTTGATTTTATTTAATTGTAAAATCAAAATTGAATTTATAATTTAATTAGTTTAAGTAATTGTTTTTAAGGAATTAGATTAATAATTACATATTATAATGGATTTTATCTACTCATCTCATTTACCAATACCTTGTTTTAAAATTATAATTGAAATAATCTTAATATATAGTAACTACATATTAAGATTAGTTAGGGAAGACGAATAAATAATTCTGCTTACTGACCGTTTCACTGCCGCATTGAAACTGGCAAATCAGTTTTAAGTATTAAGGTTTGAAGGCATTCATTACTTCTTCATTTCACGATTTAAAAAAAAAATTACAAAATGGTCTACATTGTCCAATTGGTTCTCTTGTTTCTTTCCGTCTTTGCATAAAAGAGTTCCTTCAGTGAGAAGTTTAAAGTAAAGCCTGAAACACTATAAACGTCCATATCAAAAGTGGAAATTGGACCTACAAAACAGTTGAACTATGAAAACACTGAGAATATCATTCACCTGTGATATGTGAGCGCTTGTCCCATTAGGTGGTTTTCATGTTTTTCCTACTGATATAACTATTTGCACTGGAAGTTTACTTCGACAAGAACCACAAGTTTCAATTGGATTCCTAAACACTACAGTTATCTCTACTAGAGGTGGTAATCTGTTCCCCAACCTGTTGAATAATGGAAACCAGAAAATTTATCATTCAGCTGAAAATTCAACTTTATTTGAGAATATATTAAAAAATGTATTCGGAAATCATAAATAAATATGGCACATTATTACTTTTTTAAGAAACTAATATACAAGTAAAAAAAGAATATAATTACAGCTTAAAAACATGTAATTAAATTTCTAATACATAAATTGCTTATTTATTTGTTCTAAGCTTTAAAGTATTCAATATTATGTAATAATTTAAATTAATACATAATATTAACAAATAAACAAAGTTTTAAAAACTTATTTTACACTATGCTGTATCAAATAGTCAAAATGATATATTAGTATTAATATAAGGATAACACCGATATAATTGTTTCTACTCAAAGATATATATAACATGTAGAAAAATATTAAGCTCATGGTATCTGAATTACTTTTTCAGAGATCACCATCCGGGTCAGGCAAGATATTTGTTCTTCTTGGCGGAGATCCCCCGAGCATGAATGGTATGCGGAAAATCGTCCTGGTGCTGTTCTGATTGGGGTTAGCTACAGGAACTATCAGACAGCTCTCGCGAGGTTTCGAAGTGGACACACTCGTGTACAACGTCATGTGACGGGCCACAAAGTTTATCCCCTGTGTCCAAAATGCAATGCGACTCAAACTGCTGCTGCCCACATTTTGGCCTGCATCGGTTTAAATAAAAGCTAGCTATTCTCGAGCCCTGAGGCTATGCTCCATTGTTTGAAGGGGTTCGGGCTCATGGACCTGGTTTGATATTACTGTCAATCAGGAGGGTGTACAAACTGTGTATAATTTTCAATTTTAGTTTAATGATCAAAGAGTAAATATAATATCAAGTGTATTAAAACTGCATTTAATTTAAATTTGAGTAACTGAAAAGTTAAATTTTTTAAAAGAACATGATGCAGAATATCACAACATAGAAAAACCTGATTGAAATTATCTTCAATTTAATATAGCATAAACTACTTAAATTTTTTTTTACCTAATAATAATAAATTTTAACAAAGAAAATATTAATTTTCACTCAGCAACCCTGGTATTTATATAAAACTTGAGAACGATGATATAATCAAAATGAAATATTAACTTATTTCATATAGAATTTCCAATTTGAAATTTTAAATACAATGATTTTTGTAGTGTTAAGTATTATTAGAGGATAAAGAGTCAGGCACAGATTTTGTAAGTTATAGCAGCCTGTGGTAAATGTGTGCCAAGCTTTCAGATAAAAAATTGCAATTTGAAATATAACAATATTTACTATTTATTAACGATATTTTTATTTAATTAGTTATGCTCTAAACTCTGTTTTGTATTAAAAATGATGTCTCAATATTTATTCGCTGTAAGCAAATGAATGAACCTGTGGGACGCCTAAAGTTCCCTTTATTTACGAAATTAAAACATTTCTTTCATGAAACTCTGTGTGTGTGATAGACAGTATATTTAAATAAAAAAACAAAACTTAAATGAATAAAAACAACAAAAAGGTCCAAAAAATTACAAGCCTCAGTTTTTGAAGCGAACGTAGTTCCAAAACTGTATGCATGGTTCGTGCTTTCAAAAAGTGTTAATTATATTTTTAAGTAGTTTTTTAATTACTCTAAAAAACTTTTGAAATTAAACTGTCTATTTTTATGTGATATAGTCATAAATCAATATCTAAATATTAGTTTCGCTCCATTCCATTCAGCTAACTCAATTCTGACAAATATTCGTGGGAAACACTGAGTAAGAGTTTTATCTATATAGGTTTTGAGTACTTTTTAAATGCTGTTTTGTGAATTCCGTGACCTATAATTAAATGCTAATTTATTGATGTATACACACTTAGTGCTTTCTAATTCTGAAGTATATATATACACTTTTACCATTTGTTATAATTTTGCATATTGTCTTAATAAATACAATTTTACACAATTTCAAAATATCAGAAGTAAGCAATTTAATTTTAGTTTTTTTAAGTAATTTTGCTTTTTTCTGCTCTATAGTTTCTTTTTGCTCAGGATGGTAATTTCGACCAATATCTACACACACACAGTTTAAATAAAATCCCGAATCATTATAAATATTTATTGCCTTAGTAAAAATCGAATCCACAAATTGTTTAATTGTTATAGTAAAACTCTAATCCAACACAATTTTTTATTGTTGATCAGAATGCTAGTTACGTAGCTGCTAACTTGATTTTACTTTTTTAAAATCAATTAAATAATTTCTATAATAGGAATAAATCATAAAGAATTGCTTTTAAGATAACTCTATATTTAATTCATAAAATTAATTTCAAAAGAATTTGAATATTATGTAAAATATATTTAACGAAACTTTTTAAAATGAAATCTCTTAATATCTCAGTACTTAATTCTTTAATCTTGTTTTGATATTTTTACTTCTACTTTTGCCTAAAAAATCTCTACTCCCCACTAAAAGATTAAGATAAACATTCAGACTTAAATGTACTATTTCATGCTAGTCACGTTTTCCTGATTGCGTTACAAAAATAAAAAAATAGATTCTAGTTTTAATTTCCGAGAAAAAGGGAAATCAAGTTTTAGTATGAAATTTCTTCGTAATAAAATATCTGAAAGTTATTCAGCAAAACTTGTGATGCCTGAAATTATTTAGAATTTTTTATGCGAATCATCTAATTATTTTTGTGCGAGAAACGGCTTCATGAATAAAATTTTGAATTCAAGATGTTTTGTAAATGGTAAAGAGTAGGAAAACATTTACTTATATAATAAAAGTTTCCAAGTCGAATTAAACGAAAATTAATTAAAAATATTAGAAACTTAAAATATATATTGCAAATTAATACTATATTTCATTTGCTTAATGTGATTTTTTTTTCATGTGACTAAATGTTTGGTATGATTTTAAATAGAGAATAATATATCTTAAAGTGACTCCTTAAGTTCATCAAGTAAATAAATTTTCAGGAACTTTTCAAATATTTCAAATTAATGAATAAATTATAAAAGTAGAAACAATACATTGCTCAAAAAACTATAAGAGAAAACAAGAACGAAGAATATCTTTTCGTGGCAGTCTCACATGTAGTTACAATATCGGAAATATATTGTTATAAAATAAAAATGTAGAAAATTAGGAACGAAAACCAATACTGTACACAAATTTCAGTTTTTTTAAACTATTGAAAGTAAATGAAAAGAGATACTTCAAGCCAAGTATTTGATAAAAGTAGTAAGTTTGTGGTCGTCACCCAACGAACATCCCTTACACATGAGGGCTGATTCAACCTAAAGCTAGTGTTTAAAAAGGTTTCTGAACCATAACAGATATTTAATCCTGATGGTGGGGTTCGAACCCAGGAATGGTTGAACCGAAGACTAGAACGCCAACTATTTAGCTACCTTTTCAACCACATAAATCGTAAAATTACTTATTTTTATAACAGCCACGAATTATTATAATTAAGCTTGAATAGAGTTAATACTTGTTTTGATTCAATCTCAATCCCAGCACATACCTCTTTTAATTGGATATGAGGAAATTATTGCTAAGATTTTGAGAAAAACTGTTTTACACTTGAAAATAGTTTTAAATCCTTGAAAAAAATAAAGGCTTTTGTTTCTATTGTATTTAAGAAACAAGCGAAGGCTGGCTTTTATATACATATATGCTGTTGTTTCAGCTTCCCGCAGTTTTTCATATCACCAAACTGTGTTTGGTCTGGCATTATCTTGCATTTAAAATGAAGAACACTAATAGCTGCCGCATAAGTTACATATCAATCCATCAAAACTGATTCTAAACCACGTTCATTGCATTAAGATTTTCTGAGTTTAAGTAGCAGACTATTTCAAGTATCTCTTTTTCTCACATAATCAAAAGACGACTGGCTACTGGCTTGATGCGAACTAAATCATGAAAACAGCTAATGCTGTGTCACAAATAAATATATATGTATATATATATATATATATATATATATATATATATATATATATATATATATATATATATATATATATATATATATATATATATATATATATATATATATGTGACACAGCATTAGCTGTTTTCCTTCATTACCATGTACATCCCAAATTTTTTAATATTAAAGTAAACAACTAGAGAAAAATATTTAATAATTCATGTTAAAAAATTTATTGATTCTTATTGTAGTTGAAGTGCTTTATTCTGATAAAGTTTTCTTTTTTAAATTTATTCATTTTTTTACATTAAAGAAATGTATAAAATATTTAGTAGCGCTTTTTTAATTAATAATAAGCTTACAAGCCTGATGCAGTTTGAAAATTGTAAAAAACTGGTGAAATGTTAAGGATACTAAGTGCTATGTTCTAACCTTTAAAATTATTGTTATATTATTATAAACACAAAACTGTTTATATATGTTTTATTTTGTTTTTTATTAAATATTTCGCAGGCTTCATCTTCAAAATTTAAAGTTGTTCGCTAAAAATTTTAGTTTCGGTATTATTTTGTACTGATTATTGCATTCTGAAGAATATTGTATTGTGTCTTCTAAGAATTAAAAATCTGCATGTACCTTCTTTTTCCAGACATTCTTAGGATTCATTCAACATTCTTTGGATTCAAAGCTTGTAATGGCTTGAAATCCTCTGTAGGCCCTTAGTTCCTTTTGATTTTGTTGTTACATGGAAATATGACAAATTTATCAATGGGAAGGTAATTCATTCCCTGAAAAATTTAAATTCTTTAAAATGTATGTTTAAGTAAAATTACCAACACACAATCTGACACTCACACTCTTCATGAAAGTAAGAATTTCAGATAAGTAAATAACTACGTCCTTTTGCCATAAATCTGATCCAAGCTAAGACTTTCAGATGATGATTGTAAAGAATTTTTTTAGATTAGGATTTATATGGCATGATCTAAGAATAGAACACCGAAATACCTGAAACAGTCAGAAAAAAGTCGTTGACAGTATTAATTGCACTTGAATTTACGTTCAAACATTCGCAAAGTTCTTGATGAGAAAAATTTTAGAAAGAGAAAATCTTGAACATCAGATTCAAAACACCATTTTGTGATCATATTATACTTTAATAGTGTAATTAATTCCTACCAAAATCTAATATTACAAATATAGAATGATTGCAAATTATTTAAAAGGATATGAATTAATGTCATTCTGAAAGTATAAAGTAAAATATATTAATGGTACATATAAAAAGTACATTTTCAAATTTTTTGTACATCAATACAAATGTTCAACATTCTTTCTTTTTATTACATGGCAAACATCTATGATATAAAGTTTGGCCCATACATGTTCCAGCATGCTCTAATATGTTTACATGCGACATTGGTTAGGAAATAGTGTTTAGACAATCTGGATGAAAATAATGCTAAGTAAACATTCTTATTAACTTATCTTAAAAAAAATCCAAACTCTGTGATCTGGTAAAATATTAGGCCCATCTGACAAAACAAAAAAGGATTTTAATTGATTAGTCGCCATTTTGTAAATACACTGTGAAGCCTGCAATAATATAAAATAATACCTTTTAAAATAAGCTCCTTTCATCATTTAATTATATAAATTGATAGACATTATACATTAGAAGCTTTAAGAAGTCAAAATTAAAATATAATTTGTAATTAGTATATTATTAAGGATTCATTTCTATAATATCATGGAAGATGTTTGAAAGAAGACAGCCATACCACAAATGAATTTTTTAAAAATGCTATAGTAATCAATCAAATAGCTCAAAAATAGTATGAATTACAGCCTTAAAAAATAGTAAATTATTACTCACCACAATTTATAAATAATCTAGTTTATTATTTGACATGTTAATATAAGGAATTATAGAAAAATCAGATGTTATTTCAAAATTTTTCCCTTCCCTCATCATTTGAGAAACGTGCAAAATTACAAGACAGTTATCCATATATAATGGCTCTAGTCTTTAAAAATTCCTGATGTACTTAGTATCCTAACCTAACCAAAAACAAAATTATTTGTAAATTATACATTTTTGCAAGATTCTACAATCAAAAGTTTTATTATTTAAATATTCATTAATAGTGTAACTCAATACTTTTTATTTAATGTTTTCCACGTATTTTCTTATTTCATGATCATTTTTACGTAATGTATTTAATTTAAAACAATATTTATATTACTATCCATAATAACTTAATACTCTCACTATTATGCACATTTTCTATTATTTCCCAATTTTTGCATGCAATATAATTTACATCTTTCTTTAATACCATTGACTTAAAAATAGAAATCTCTTTCCAAAATAATGAAGTAAAAAAGAAACATTTCACAGTCATTAAAAAGATTTACATTGTTAAAATTTTTACTTACCGGAGTAAATTACAAATTAAATTTTCATGAATTCAAGAATTCCGGCAAGTAGCTAATTAAATTGGACACGATATGTGCGTGACAGTACATCGGTAACAAGGATGGAATAACAAATGGAGTGGAAAATATTGGAAATTCTATGTTGCCTTATGAGAGGAGTAAGGTAAGAAAAATAGACTCTCTTCTCGTTGTAAAAACAGAAAAGTCTAACTGGAAAAAACTAAAAATTACTTTGAGAATTTTAATTTTTTCAAAACTTATTAATTGTTTTCAAATGAAATAAAGTCAGTTAATACATAGTATTAAACTTTTGGTTATTATATTTTTTTAGAATATTTACTTTGTCATTAATATTACAAAATATTTACTTTTACATATAATAAATTATGAGTATATAATAGTTTCAAGATAACTTAAATTATTCAAGATATATGTTAGAACATATAATCTATATATAAATAATAATAATTTGTTCTTTTTTTTAATTGTAAACAGATTATGATATTAAGGAGCAATTTTCGCAATAATTGGAATAATTGATGTGTGTGTTTTCTTATTTAAATTGTTATGCTATTTATAAATAAATTCAAATATGTCTTACGGAAGTATGTAGCTTAACCAGCTTCTTTATCTGATAATTTCCAATGTTTTTATTTCTATTATATGATTTACAGGACTTAGAGCATTTTATTCATCTTGCTTCAAACTGTTCTAGTATCATTAAATCACAAATTTTTCATATATTTAAATTTAGGGAACAGATTTAAAATATTATAAATCGATATAAAAGGGTTGAAATCCCAGCTGAATTTTAATAATACTTTATCTTGTATACTGTACAATAAAACTTTGAAGTTGTACATGTGCGGTACATTATTTAAATATAATGATTAACAAAATATAATTGTTCATAAAAATTTTTCGATAGATTTAAACATAATAAGAAATTTACTATTTCTTTGATAAATATTGTTAATTTGGTAATAAGGGATATTTTAAAATTTTAAGAATATTTTCACTATTTCTAGAGCTTATCTAATACCTATTATTATTTAACAAATATGTCCAGGGGCCCTTGGATCATCTCAAGAATTAACATTGTAAATTGAAGGTTGACCCCATAAATGCAGTTATCTTATTTAAGGCCCCAGGTTACTTCACAGGCTTTGAGGTTATGATCTCAGTGACTTGAAAACCATCAACTGATAGAAGTACGCCATTATTATGTCCCATTTATTTCCTTTTTTAATGCTTGGTGGGAATTTTGATTCCGAAGTGATTCTTGCTCTACTTTTACTCTCACCGTAAGCAAGTCCAACGAGATTAGGGTTCGCCGTCCTCTTGAGCAACTGTGAAGTAGGTATGTGCATAAAAAAAGGCATGGAAAAATTTCGGATGAAACTGCAGATGTATTCCCCAAGGAAAAAGAAGGGGCCACAAGGTATCAGGCATAGCAGTGTGTTGCTAAACGTGACCTTTCAGCCCCACCTCACCCGCTCACTCGTAAAATGGTGTGGAAGGAAGATTTACAGCTAGGGGCCATTCATCTTTTTTGTGTGTGCTGATGAAATTACGGAATTCGACCTTCAGTAATGATAGTAGCTATTGTGCTATTACCTTTCACTTTCTAATTCTTGATGCTTAGAAGTAGCCAATGCATTCAGAATTTCATTTTAAGTTTTATTATACAATGAATGAAATCTCGAAATATAGGAGAATATGTACCAAATTTTCTAGGAGGAAGGACACGTTTGTGGAAACTACAGTTAAAAATTAACTACAAATTAGTATTGTTTCGTGACTTCAATCAGAAAAAATTGCAAAATTCTGAACGTACTATAATAATTAATGTAACTAAAAATCTTGATTAAAAGCTAAGATAGGCTTGTATGTTAACACTCTACATAGATTCTGAAACTACGGTGACCATGAGGTTACCTGAGTATGGTTCAAAATTATTAATCAGTTAGTTGTATTAAGCTGCTTTAGTTAACAGAAATCCGCAGCTGAAGTTATATAATAAATTCATTATTTTCAACATGAACTATCTTCTAAAATGAAATGTTTAAATGGATTGTCAACATTATCATCATTAAATATTAAGAAAATTTCGAACAAAAAATATTGAGATATTTTATCAAAAATATCAGATTTTATTTATGTCATTATAAATATAGATATTTATTTACACAATAAGGCATATTTTTGATAAGGCTGAAATTAAACATAGGGAACATATTCTGAAATAAAGAAACATAATTTAAGAAATAGTTTCTTTTTAAGGAAATTTTAATTTCCAATGGATTAGCCTGCTTTTTTATGCCTAAAGTTTATTGCCTGTGGAGTAATTTATCAGTGAAAAAAGATTATGCTAAGTACCTCCAGATTTCGGCAATGTTTATTATTCATTAAAGTGATAAAAATACAGATGGTAAGAGATGAAGTATTTTTTAAATTTTGAATAACTTACCCTGAATTTTACTTGTTTATTTATCGCGAAAAGTGAAAATATTATTCTTAATTTGAAATTATTTCTCATAAATTAGTTATGTAATTATTTAAACTTATAAAAATTAATTTTACCTGAGCAGAAATTCATGCAGTTTCTTCTAAAAAACGTTTAAGTAAATAAATTTATAATATAAAAATCATTATAGAAATTTTTTTCAAAAAATTTGTTTGATTTGAAGTGAAAAATATTCACATTATAAAAGGAAAATTTTAATATAAGATAATATGTTTATTTTTGTAAATTTTCCTTTTTATAATGTGAATATTTTTCACTTCAAATCAAACAAATTTTTTCAAAAAATTTGTTTGATTTGAAGTGAAAAATATTCACATTATAAAAAGGAAAATTTACAAAAATAAACATATTATCTTATATTAAAATTTTGTTCTCAAGATATTACTTAGATGCTTAATGAAAAGAATTGTAATTCCATAATACACGACATTTATCAAAAACTTATCGTATGTGGAAAAATAAAAAAATTTCAAATAGACAGATTTATATTTTAAAAAATATACTTCAATGTTTTAATTAAAACATTTGAGATAAATATGATTTTTGTTTTCCTTATAAGCAGTTGAAATATGATTGTGAAAATTGAATAACTTTTTTGAATAGAGGTAGTGATAAACATCATAAAATGTGAAAAAAAATGTTTTTTAATGATATTACAGAAAAAATTCATAGATATATTTTTATAAAGAGATAACTTCAAACAGTGTGTAATTTTATATCAAAATATTTATAATAATTTCACATATTTTTTAAGATGTTAGGGAATCTTTCTCATGATTTTTGCATTTTTTTAGAAATTCTTTTTGTTGGAAATTTTATGCATATTTATATCAATTTTGATTAAAATTCAAAAAAATATTACTTAACTCTTTTTTGTTTGATGCTTTGATTTAATTATTCTTTACATCCAAGTCCTTAAATTAGTACGTCAGAAAAATATTTTTTTGACGAAAATATTTAGTACGTCAAAGAAAAGAGGAAAATGAGCGATATAAATATTTCATATTTCATAGCAATTTAATATAACGAATTCCTTTTACATATATTTACTAATATTTTCAATAAGAGAAAAGACAATTATTTTAAAATTAAATTTGGTTGTTTTTATTACATGCTACAGTTTTTCATCTGTTTTTACTCATTTTGGTCATTATATTTCTTAATACGGGTTTCATATTTTTTACATATGAATACCAATTATGATTTCTGCAAATACATTTTTTTCTATTACATAATGCAACAGATATGCGCATCAATTAAATTTTTAACCAATTTTATAAACTTATTGCAGTTTCTGTGCATTTACAGTTAATATTAATAACCATATCATCCATAACATCAAGTAAAAATAACCATCACATCGCAGTAAGTATTCATAGATATTATAAATAGAAATACATAAAATTTGGTGTATGATATTCATTCAAAATTAAATAATTGCTTACTCATGACTTAATATACTTAAGAAATATATTTCCTTTTTTATTTTAAACTAATATGCGATTAAAATTTTTAATTTGACATTATTATGTCAAATTTAAATATATACAAATAATTGCAAAGTAATGTTTTACTTTATAACTCATTGCATATATTTTAAATTATGTGAATGTATATATTTTTTAATTTTTAATTTCCGAAGTTGTTATGGATATCAATAATTCTAATTTAAAGTCTTATATGTATTATTTTAATAAGTTCACACTGGATGTGTTTCGTTAATGAAAGAAAGAAAAACTCGAAAGAAGAACAACTTTTTCGGACTATTTCCAAATAATAACTTATTTTCGGAGACACATTATTATAAATAATAGTATAATAATAGTATGCTTTGTGGGATTAGCATAGGTGGCGTTAACGACATGCATATTATTCTGGATTGCATTCGTGACCATAAACATATAGATACGAGACATGTATACAAGACTTGCTAACATGTGCTGCAAGTACTGCAAGATTCCTAACATATATTGCAACCAACATTGATTGCATTCTTTTTAAAACCAAACATTTTATAGCACATCTTTTTAATGATATATTTGAAGCTTAAACTGTAATGTTTAGTCGATAACCAATATGTTCTCCATGTTTAAATCCTACCGATCATTTTAGGGGAAACGCTCTCAATCAACTTATTGCAATAAAACCAAGGTTTATCGTTGCTGTTGGTCCATTAAAGATTGTAATTCTTCTGGAATGAAACAGTTCCCCTAAAGCTTATGTGTAAATTCATCACCTCCTTGAAAAGCAGATATACAACAATCTTAACCGACATCATTACATAGCATTTAAAATATTTTGCATAATAAGTTATTCCAAATAATATGCTACATGTAGTGGTCCAAAAACATTGTAGAAAGTATTTTAAATGCAGAATAACATATATATTGAGCTTTCAGGTAAATACTTGATAACCTGAAATAAATGATAGCAATATGAAATCATTCACATCATTTAGCATGCAAGAAAGTTTGTTTATAGGGAGAAAATTTTTTGAGAGTAACCGAAGTAATATTATCGTTACACAAGCATGTCTTTCAGAGTTCGAAAAGAAACTCTGAATGATATGGTTAAAGCAGTAGTAATCTTGTGAACTTAAAAAATGGAACTTAGAGAAGTGGTATTCATGCTATGATTGGTAAGATATTTGACGGTATGGTTGCAAGAGCAAATTATTGAGAATTGCTAGAGTGTGTCTTTGGCCATGCAGAGGCCGTATCAACATGACTCGCTGGTACTTGTTCATGTAGGATAGGGCTCGTCACCATAAAACTAGTCACTTTTTAGGTGTCTTGGAATTATATTTTCTGAATGTTTGATTGCGTTAGATGCAGAGAAATCCATGAATTAGAGTAAGCTCTATGGAATAGAAACTTCAATCTGAGCGATGTTTTCATAGGGTTTCATCAAGGATAGGATCCATGGTGTGATTTTAATGCTATGAAAAATATGAAATCAACTTCAAAAGTGAGAGTGATTCACTTGATTTCAGTACACTCCAGAGGGTTATGAAATCGGGCTTATATCATAATAATCGGGAAAGGTGAATATTTAGAACCCCTTGTTTATAAAATGTCATTCCTATTTTCATGCAAAAAATGGGTTTTATGTTTTTATACATTGTATTTTTTTCTACAATGATCACTTACTTCCTGTCATGCTTTTTACCACGCTTTTCTCTTTATTCCAACACAAATCATATTTAGTTTAGTTACGAAATTTATCAGAAAAAATAACTTATCACAACTAAAAAAACTAATAAAGCTTATTTTTCAATCAAAAGAAATATCACCTAAAATATAAATGTTCATTTTTATAGCTTGAAATTTTTAAAGATAAATTAAATATTAATTTTCTTGCAAAACCGAATTAAATATTTGATAAATTATATTAATGGTACAGGAAATTTTGATTTTTTTTATCTTTTAAGCATTACCTTCACATATGAAGATTAATTTAACCTGATTTTACAGTTTGAAGTGAATTTTGAACCAAGCACGAGGTGAGAATCAAACATATAAGCTATCTGAATGTTCATCATTCATCTGCCAACTCAGGAGTGATACATGTGGATAATTTAAGAAAATAAAATTTAGCCTAAAATCCTTTTGTATTGAAATGCTAGTATGTTGATATAACTGATTTCAATAAAGAAATATTATGTTGCTAATAGTAATCAAAATATAAATCTAACACATAAATCATGTTTATAAACTATTTCTCAAATGTCCTTAAAGATGAATTCCTTGCAACCCAAAATTGCAAAATAACAGTTGCGTAAAATCATTTCTCAAAAGGATTTCTTTCTCTATGTTTTCAATTCAATTAAACATTCGACAGCTCTTCAAATTCGCTCCAACAAAAAGTATTTCAATGTCCTTTTCTAATTTATATCTCGCCGCACGATTTTTCAATAACATAATAAATGATGTACTTTCACAATATCAGCTTCCTTTTCAAATATAGAAGTCCTAATGAGCTTAAATATCTCAGAGCAAATTATTACTTTCGCATGGTGAAAATGCTAAGAATGAAAAAGATTAAGCGGTTCATTTTTCCTCATGGCAAAAAATGCAACTGGATATTCCTGTGAGAAAAAATTTCACTACATTTACGTAATCTCTCTTTTATCTCAAAAAAATAAATAAATAAATAAACAAGTTATGGGAAAATATTTTTAATAACTATGTAAATTAATTTGCGTAGTATAAAAATCAAAGGTATTCTCATAAATATATCAGATTGCAATTTATGTTAAAATTCAGATTAATGAAATAATATTATGATTTCATTAAATTTAATTATTTTTTCCATTTTTAAACATAAAACAGATATTGGCGGCATATGAGTCCTTATAGTGAATTCAGTGTTTCCAGTTATCAACTACAAACTACTTTTACGCATAGTAATTAGTAAAAGAAACACATAAGCTTTGACATCTGTTTTAACAATTATATAATGTCTACTTACAATACCAAGTGAAACGAACCGATATGATTGAATACATGTTTCAAAATTTATTTTCACATTCATTTATTGAGTAATAGGAATGAATTTACTTCAATAACTTATTTTGTACAAATTTTTATGTACCTTGGTTTAAAAAACATCAAAACATCGTTGGAGAATTCTCACAAGAGTAAATTGTCTGATGAAAAATCCTTCTAATATTTTCTGGTATTAACAGAAACATTAGTAAAGAATTCACAAATGGTTATGAATAAAATCCTTCATAAAATAACAAAACATGGTAAAACTCTATTAACATACAGATATATATGAGGAATCCCTAAATAATATAGCTTATATGACCTACTTGTGCATGTTCTAAGCTTCGAATTTTTTGGATATCGAATGATGAAACCTTTAATAGTGTTTAGAATAATATTGTGCCATATTCCTTTTGGTAATAGAGTGAAATGACGGAAAAGGGTATTGATTTCAAATTGAAATCTGTAAAACAGATCTTTATTGTTCCATTATATTTATGTTGCGGGTTTGTGCACATTTAAGTAGATTTTTCATTTCGTCCTTGGGTTAATCGAACCATGATTAGGCAAGATTTTTTGTAGCGGAAAAGAATTTGCATTCTGGAAAGTTCCAGCTGTCATAGGAGGGAAAAATTGCATCGTAGGAGAGACCTCCTCTAGTCTGCAAAAATTTCTGTATATTTCTCCCAATAATACTTTTTTAAGAATCATGATTAGTCCAATAAAATCCATGACTTGGCTGCTTTATAATTAGGATTAGTCTAATAAAAAGTCATGATTATGACAGATTTAAAGCGATTATTGATAGTTCGAAGGGGATAATTGTATTCATACACATGTACTGCAGTCTTCCAAATGTGCAGTCTTTTATTGTAGAGAAAAGCGTGAAAGATGATTCACCGGAACACATAGTGCCTTTAACGTACTAATCGACCAGGTTTTGTGGTTGAAGCGCCCCTGTCGATGACGCTATGGTTTAACATCTATGATAAATAGTGTATGGATTGGTGTTGTGATGTTTTTATGAAAGGGCCTCCTACCTGTTATAATAACAGTTAGGATTTCAGTACTGTTAAACTCTAGGGTGACAAAGTCTGCAGGTATTTTCCTTAAAAACACATTACAATCCACTTCAATACCCAACTGATTTTTGCTTTCAGTTTTTTCTTCAATATATCATTTTACTTGACTAAGTTTATCTTTCACTGCATCCGTATGTGTGTGATGTCATGACTTTAGACACCATATCTCTAGAAACACCGAAAAATTGGGTATTTCTGCCATAGTTTCTTCCTTGTTTCTATGATTTAGCATTTTGAAAGTCTGTAAAGATTCATATTTTAAATTTATTTAAAAACCCAAATTTACTCTACAGATACTTCATATTACCATGATATATTATTAAATTGAAAATTGTTGCTGGAATCAAATTCTTATATCTACTAAGTACATTTTTCAATGTCATTTTTATTCACAAGTTTTCCAATTGTTTGATAACCACCAATATTTTACAAGCAACTAAAATGTATTAATATTCATTGCATAATCCTAATCCTTATATAATACATTAATATCAGCCTGAAATTGTCACAACAATTATCTTTCATCAAAAGCCATTGTGGCATTTTGCTTTTCATCATTATACTTTGAAAAATATGTAGTTATGATTTTATGTTTTTTTAACTGCTCTTAGCTGACATTTTGTCTTGAGAGCTTATTTGACTGAGGCCTTCAGTACATAAAAGATTCCGAACCATTATAAATAACAACGCCAAATATGTCGGTTTTTAGATTTAGTTCGTAATTTTGTATCATTTTTTTAATGTGACAAATGATTACCACCTTACTCTTCAAATTCCATTCAGCAATTAGGCTAAATATTTTTCAGCGGAGTTGAACCAATATTTTTCTGTATTATATCTCTCGAGATCTAGATATCTCTGCAGAAAAATATTTTTATTTCTTTTAAATATTTTTCTGCAGAGAATAACCAACACTGGGAATATTAATTAAGTAATCGGAGGTTCAACACTTATTTCAGGTAAAGATGTAAGTAGTCATTCGTGAAATTAATTTTACGTTAATTTTTTATTGAATTAACATGGTGTGAAAGAGGGCGCTCCGTGGCTGAGTGGTCTAAAGCATCACCGCTAATAGCTTGAGAGCGTAGGAGTGTGGGTTCGATTCCCACCATGGCCCTGGGTGTTTTCTTCGTTATTCTTCTGTGGCTGTACATCTGTCATTGTGCTATTTGTCCTATTACCGACGAAGACTTACAAGCGGATCTCAAGAATCAAGCATACAAGTCTGAATATATGTAATGTAATAAAATAAATAAATAAATGGTGTGAAAGAGTAATATTTAATGAAATAATTTCAATTTTAATTTGATTTGTCAAAATATTTCACATTTTTACCAAGATGCTGTTAAATATTTTTACTTAAAAATAGTTTAATTTTATAACAGTTCAAATTTATGGTGAGGGGTGAAAGTAATGATTCAATTAAAGACTATTAATTCTTATTTATATTATGTTTTAGTTTTAGATTACCAACAAATCCCTCAAATTCATTAATTTTAGGATTTAAACTACAAATATCAAACTTTTTGTTCGTAGCAGTTTATTTTAAATATGGAAAATTGGCACAGATGTAATACATTACGAATACATTTTTCTAGAAAGTAATTTCGCTAAATAATCTGAAATTTAAGTCTTCAAGGCTATATGAAATCCTTACGACTTCATAGTGTGCTTGTACTAAAATTTAAATAATAGAAATTGAAAAATCATACACTATCCCATTTGAGAATAAGCAAGGAATTGTCTCATGTTGATAGTCGTAATATTAGTTATTTGTATTGCATAAGACTGTTTCTTTGAGGAAGTTCATTTAGTGTCCATTTGTGTGTTGTCTTGCACAGAGAATGTGTCTTCCAATTTAACATCATTTATTGCATCATGATCCTGTATCAGAAATGACATAGCAAAATTCTTAAGTCAATTTGTCATTTACAAATAGGCGATAAATTTTTTGTTTGTTTTTGTTTTAAAATACTACTCATTTTATTTTTTTAATGTTCCAACATAAATGAGTTTTCGCATTCTTTAAAATTTTATATTTTGATACATCATCGTGTTTCAACAAAATAATTTTAGTTTCATTCATAAAATCAAGCATTCAATGTTTAAATCATATGTACGTTTTTAAAACAGATTAAGTTAATTTATAGTATTTTCACAAAATTTTAAAATTCTAAGATAATTTTAAACACTTTTGTTCCTATAAAATGGCACTATCTCAAAATCTTAGTTATCTCAGCTATATTCAAAGACTTACACTTTGAAAGAAACCTCCTTGTTTAAGTTCACGCCATCTGTTCCACACCGTAAATACATTCAAGGTATTTTATATGCAGAAAATAACGATTGGTATTATCGAAGTAGACGTAAAATTTACATCACGATGTGCTAATATTTTCTAACTTTTACAAAAGCTGCAAAGATTAACATCTAAAACATTCTGATCTAAAACGTCTATTTTGTGTAGATGTGCTGAAAATAATTAGTTTTTCTCACATGATGTTGAAGAATCCAATAAAAATTAGAATAAAAATTGTTATGAACAAGTATGGTTATCTGATCAATTTTAATTAAGTTCTTTTTCTGTTTTTCCAGGTCTGAATTCTGAGCACGGAATGTGGAATGAAGTGTATATCTGAGTTTTGGGTGCTGCTAGTTCAAAATAAAATCAGTGTTTTACTTCAAGGTTAAACATGTTTTGCAATATTATTTTTTCAAATTGATTGTAGCTTTCGTAATTAATGTAATTCATAATTAATTCTGAATTAAATTCTATGCAAAATTGTTTATGCTATGGTGAAATTAATTTAAATGACGTAACATAACACGCTGTAGCTCTTGCCTCCAAGAACGAAGACATGTGACTCCCATTAAAATGATCATTTAAACGTACTCACATAAATGACCATTTCAAAAGATGCTTTTAGGGCAGTAGTAAAAAAATTATTTTTGTGGTCATTGATTCCTTCTTTCACTCATTTCTACACTAAAATTAAAATCTATGCAATCACGCCAAACAAATTATTTTAAAAGATGATTTTACAAAAGTAATATCAGATTATTTAGGCACTGGATTCTCTTTTTCATCCAACATTTCTACACCATATTTTTTAAAAAATATTAATATTTATTTTTTTCTATTTTTGACAAAGTATTATTAGCCTATTGTAACGTACATGCTTAAGCCTTTCTCAATATATCTGTGATAAGAAATGCATTGGAAGGAAGAAGAAAGAAGTTTTGATTTCAGAATTTAATAATATCATAGCTGAAAAAATTTCAAGCTCTCAACATCTCATTCAATTTTTTTTAAACTGATTTATAAATATGACTTTTCGTAATTTAAAAAATCATTTTGAACAGAACTCTGTAAATTGGAAAGATTTCTATTTTTCTCTATCAAAATGTTTCCCTTAAATCAATGTACACGTTCACCCACTAGAAAATACAAAGAGAGACCCCTCAATCTGGATTTACTCAGACAGCAGGAGCTCCATTCAATACCTAAGCAGATGGAGATGCATTAATGACAGGCTCGGCATGGATATTGTAAACAAACTTAAGAGTTACTCTTCACATAATGACATTCATCTACAGTGGATTCCCTCCCATGTGGACCTCCACTTCAATGACTTGGCCGATGAATTGGCTAAGGAGGGCTCTGCTGAAAAAACTGAAAATGGTGGACTACTTACATTTAGTGAAATTTTCTCAAGGGTCAAAGCCAAAAACAGCAAGACTTGGAGGATCCCACCTACTCATGACTGGTACGAACAAAACCATCCTGGGGCTGCCCTGGAGCTGAAGGGCAATAGGAAATTGCAAACCATTATTACCAGGCTCATTACTGGACATACTCGCACCCTTACATTCGTTCAGGGTCAGAATGTGTTCCCTGTGTGCCTCAGGTGTAATTTCCACCAAGCTTCTCCGGACCATCTGCTCTCCTGTCTGGGTTTGGAGAAGAGAGATCTTTTTGAAAACCCTGCGCTGGTTCGGGACTTTCTCTGGGCGAACGATCTACTGGACTTGGTCTAGATTGTACTAGATCATGTGGAATAAGGAACAACAACAACAACAGAAAATACAACACTCGAGAGAGAGAGAGAGAGAAAGCTGGAGAGAGTTTACCACTTAAATCTGTTAGTAGAATAAAAACAACAACATTTTTAGTTATATGTAATTATTATAAAATATTTATTGCAATGAACAAATACATTATGAAAGAAATTATTACTATCACTTACACTTTCACACACATATGCATAGTTAAGGTTGAAATATTTCTCATGGGCAAAAATGACAACAGATTGAGTAATTTTTACACTGATTAAACTGATAGAAAATAGAACACTCTGTACAACACATTAATATCGGTTTGCTACTTTACGATTATTTACACAAAGAGCCAAATGGAATATTACTTACTGCTTAAAGTGGATTACATGCAACCTAATATCCAAAGACAAAAAAATGTTTGAACCCACAAAATATTGAATTAAAGCCCGTGAACTAATCTTTCAAATGCCTTTACAGACGGACATTGGAATGAAGAAAATGCTTCATATTTTTCTGGATGTATTCATGCGTTGTAAAGGAATATAAATTCTTTTTTATGGTAGTGACAATATTGTGTCTTCTGGAACTAGACTTATGAACTTATTAATTTGGTCTACGGCTTTTATTTATTATAAAAAATAGGCTTAAATTATCAATGAAACGATAAAAATGTTTTTGTTGTTCATTGAAAGAAAGATATATATTCTGGAAAAATGTTTTAGTTATTTAAAATTTTTATATTATATTCTAAGTAACAACAGTTTTTGTACTAGTTAATTAAATGTTTTACATTTAATACTTTTAAACTTATTTATACTTTTGAAATTTCACTAAAAATCTCTAACGAATAATGTTATGGCCTTATAAGGAAACACATTTTTCAAACTGCTTTTAATGCAATGCTAATATTTATAATATTGCATTTTTACAAACTATTTTGATCTACATTACAAATTGTGTTAATATTAAATTTAAATCTTTAATTACTGAAAACTTTTTATACATTCAAAATATAATATTGATATGATGCAGAAAAAATACATTTCCCTTGAGTAAACAAAAAATTTGTCACGGTAAGATGAAAATATCATTATAGTCCTAGTCATTAAGTTTTAAAAAAATTAATTGAGTTAAATACATTCTTTGAAAATTAGATTTTTAGAAATTTGATCTATACAACACAGAAACGAGAATAAACTTCTCTATTGTTTTTGCGCAAATTTTATGCTTAAAGCATTAAAAAATGCTTGATATTCCTACTTTAGTTATTATTGTGTAATATTTTTATCACACTATGGCCACTTTATGGACATGAAAACTAATTTGAATAGGGTGAAACCTTTAAAGATGCAAAATCCCTACATACATCCATTTTGAAAGTGAGGATCGATTTTATAAACTGCTGAATTGAAAGCTTGAAACTGAGCATCAATTTACCAATTCAGTTGGATTTTTCTCTACTAAAGCTTTGAGGTATACTTCTTGATGATCAAAATTTTTATGTCTTTACAATTTTGAATAAATTTTTATTATAGAGTTTTCAACTGCATGTTTTTATTGGATATCTATCTCAAAAAACTTTTAATCAATACAGTTAGTTAATCCATTTGTTACACTACAATTCAAATAATAAAAAATATTTCATCAAAATAGCAATTATATTTTTATCGAGAAAAATAGCTAGATCATGATTAGCATATTTGTTCTCTATTTTATTTTAAGCTTTAGTAGCAAGTTTTAAATAGAAATTATTAATGAATAATTTATTTTTTGTTGCTTATGTTATTATTGTATAATATTTTATTGTTTGCATATATTCTTCATTTATTTCTTGGATTTTTTCAAAAATAAAACAAAAAAAACATTTTTGAATGCATGAAAGAATTTTAACTGTAAAAAATTGCAATATTTTTATCAATTTACTCATAAAATTACTTCTATAAATTTATATCATTTATATTACCTCTTTAAAATATTTGAATGTTAATTTTTGCATTATGTTTAAAACATAATACTAATTTTTAATTTAAACATTTACAAATTCATACATTTCATACATTTACAAGTTTGTTTGCGTTAGCATAAAATTTTTGTATTTTAAATTTAAAGTATAATTTTTAGAATTTATAGCATACATTTTTTAAAAAATGTTTTCTTCAATAAGTTAATTTTTCATAATTGCCAATTAACTTTCATTTTTATAACTTTGATTCTTATTAGCTGTAATTTTTAATCTTACAAATCGATTTTTCTTATTTTTATTGTAACTTTTATGTTATTAAGCAATATTTTGGGGTAAAATATTTCAATCCTCTTTCTTTGGTCATAAAGACTGTATAAATATTTTTTATTAATTTATATTAATAATTTAAATTTTTATCATCTTATATGAATAATTAAAATAATCTATAAACATTTAAATGATAAAAAATTTAGTGCATATCCAGAATAGGTGTCTTTTCTTATTTGTTTTGAAAATTTTGGCTTCAAATTGCTCGTCCCGTTTATTCTCTTAAAGAATGTTTTTATGTTAAAACTTTAATACAATTGCTTGTTATGTTTAAATGAAATATCGAAACCCAGAGACAGAGAGAGACAGACGAGTTTAATTCCTTTTTTTCCTAAATGAGAATGTGTTTCTTTTTCCGAAATCTGTATGACCGCATTATTTAAATTGGGTTTTAAGATGGAAATGATTACAAATCTTCAAAATTATTATCAATCTATGTTTCAATTTGCTACAGTCTAATTTATTATAATATTCTATTGAAATAGTAATAATAGAGGAATGTTTAAATATGACATTACATGTTGTCAAAAATAGGACATATTTTAAGATTTATTAATTCATAAAATATTATGCATTACTGATCTATATAGATTTGAAATGCTTCAAGACTCTGGTAATTAAATGTGAGTATTCTCCATCGTATGCAAAATGTGAAAAAGGTAGTCAATTTTTTATGCGAATTCTTTTTTCGCGTATCGCGTAAAAGTTTCATATGTGTTCACTTATGATTATTCCCGTTGTAAAACCACTCTTTTACATAATATTAAGGTTGAGATGCTTCTACGTGATTCAATGGGACATTTATTCAAATAAGAAATAAAAAATACACAGTGTAACAAAATATTAAGAAAAAGTAGACCCTTCAATGCATTAAGAAATCAATAACTAATAGTTCTGGTAAGTTATAACCTTTTGAATGATTCAAAAGGAACAAATTTTGCTGGAACATTCATGGATATTTACATTTGATCATATCTACATGATTCATGCGCATGAAACAAATATATATTTAGTTAACTGTTTAAATGTGAAGGGCATATTTACTGAAAATAATTTGTGGTTAATTCGCATTATGCACAAATGCTTATTTTCAATCAAAAAAATATATTTATACTTAAAATGACCTATCTATAAAACTTCTCGTAGTTTTTTAATGAATTAATGAGAATTTCATTAATTTTAAGGAACATGCTTTAAATATGTAATAAGGATAATTTCAAAGATTCCCCTTGGTAAATTATCAAATAAACGTAGACCTTTTAATAAACGAAAATCAAAGGGGAGAAACAAAACCAGTTTACTGGACCAGGCAAATGAATATTCATGTAATAACGAAGTAAACAAATTTAAAATGAAAGTGTAGTTTTGATGATTTGATTAATTTTAGTTTGTTCCGAGCACCACTTTGAGCATGCGCATATTTAGCTTTTCTTTTTTATTTCCCGTACTTCCAAAGCTAGAAGCTGCAATTAACGGGAAATAATGACAGAAATTCGGGCAGATGAAGAAAATTGCGCAAGAAGTCGGTCGTACTTCCTCAGTGGCGGCGATATGGAATCGAACGTCGAACAAGTCTTCATTCGTGGAAATTTCTTGATTAAAACAATTATGTGATTGAGTTTCCAGAAGATTTTCAGTCTCAAAAGAAGAAAGAAAATATGCGCAGCAGAAAATTGTGTTTAGAAAAGGGGAATGATTAGATAGTTTACTAATTAAGAAATTACATAGGTTTTAGTCTAGAAAAGTTCCAATGGATATTCTAGAATATATCTGAGCAAAATGTTTTTCTCAACTCTTTCTGACTATCAATTTTTTCTTTACAACACAGATGTGTAGACAAAAAGTGAATTAAATAATGAAAGACTTACTTTAAAAAATTTTTTTACAGTTTATGATTTAGTTTTAAGGTTTAAAATTTGTAACAGCAAGTAATACAGTTTGCAGTAAATACAATTATTCCCTTTTCTTTTATTGTAACATTATTTCAAAGTTTGAATCAATTATTGATGCTATAAAAAGAAAATCATTGCCAAATATTTGATTTGTTTACTCTTAATGGTCAGTTTTCACGCATGAGAAAAAAGGCAATTACAATAAAACCTGCAATTTATCTATAGTAAGAAGTTTATGCAGATTCCGAACCACCACATTGAATATGGGAATCGTACCTACAAATTCACATGTCGAAGGACAAAGTACTAACATTTCTCCAGCCAACTCGGCGCTAGATAGTTTAAAATTTAATTTTCTAGAATATTTATTATAATGAACTATACTATGGATTATTGTATTAAAATGGTGTGATTAAGATTGTTACAATTATTAAGATAAAATAATTCTGTTTCCAAAATAGTATTCAAATAAAATAAAGAATGATTAAAAAACCTAAATCTCAATCCATTGTTTGAAAATTTGTCGTTATAAAATGACTTTTCGAGCATGTGGGCTAATTTAATCAGAATTAAATTCAAACTTGATTTTTAATAATTTCAAACATAAACGTTTGAAGTAATAACGAACATAAGAACTTTTCTGCATGAAAATGTTGAAATGAATAATAATAGGTTGTAAGTAAAGTTTTCGATAGATTTTAATTGTTTTATACAACCTTTATAATGCTATTAACATAATTTGGTAACAAACAACAAAATAAACATACGTTTATATCATAAAAAGCCTTATTCTATTTTCCCACCGAATTTTTTTTTCCAATTTTATTCCTGAAAAAGGTCATACTGAATGAAATGATATTTTTGTTACAATCCTGGTCTCTGCTTAATTTAAAACGCATGCTATGTTTCCTTTCAAAATTTTGATTCTATTATAATTAACTTAAATCGTAATCAACACTGATTTGACCTCTTGTAAAGTAGCTCTTTCCGCATTGCACGCAGTTCTAGAATTCTACTTAAGAGAAAATGGATGATTGCGCGCGATTCTTTCTTTTCTTTTAAAATATCATCTAAGCAATAAAGACCTATAAACGCATGATTTCTTTCAATATGCTGTGAATACATTTTTATGTGCATTTTTTGATGGATATCAATTTTATTTATTAAAAAATGTATTTTCGTTTGTTATTTGTTGTTGTTACTAATGACACTTGGACAAGTCAAGCTTGCTAAGCCTTGGCTATGCGAATTTAAGTCTTTTGTTTTAATCAGAGCTCGATGAAGGTGAAAGTACGACTTTGCTCTACACACATGCCATAGGTACCCGTTTATAGGGTAGGCAACCATTCACACCTCATTCATACAAGGAAAGTACAAAGACAGGATAGATAGAGTGAGAAAGTACATCCATGCCTGAACCGGGATTCTAACCCAAGACTTCCTTATCCGCAGTCAGGCACGCTGACCACTAGAAAAGTTGGGCGGCCGTTTGTTATTTAAATTAGCATACAGAGAAGGAAATAAAAGCTACATTTTATTTGAAATATATAAGTGTTTTATAACAAAATGTATATAATAAAAATGACTAGTTAAATAACACTATTTTATGAAGAAAATTTGTCAAATTAATGTGAATAAAAATTAAAATTTTTGGTATTGTAAGTTAAAAATTCAGTTTGAAAATATTTACTCTTGATTTTAAAAAACACGTAACAGCTTTCATGCAGATAAATGTTGGTTTTAGCAGGTTTATGTTCAGCTTTCAGTAACTTATTTGAACACAAAATTCAGTAGGAAATTATTACTTAAATCGACTTTTAAACATCGCTAACCTCCACATTTGTGGTAGGAATCGATCCCACGAACCATTGAACTGATGGTTAGAACGCTAAACATTAAACTGCGATACTCGACAGATGAAACAAAAGCATCTACAGCATAAATCATATTAAAATGAATAATACAACGAATGATATAAATTCCCAGAATATATTTAAATGTATTAATTGAATAAAGATTTTTCACTGATTAGGACAAATAACTTAAAAATATAGAAAATACATTTTCTTATTAATGTGCACGTGGACTAACATAAAAAATAACAAAATACCAAATATAATAAGCCGTTGGAACTGTATATCAACGCTAGGCAGAAAATTCAATTCATTTTCGAAGCAAATGAGCATCTTAAAACTGTATTTTTATTTTTCCTTGGATGTGTGTGGCTTATAAGCTCATGCAAAACCGTCTACTCATTAGAAGAAATAATAGTGGTAGTTGAAATTTAGCATACTTTCATACAATCTATATGTACTACATACACTTGCACTGTTAGTTATCTTGGCCTATCCGAAAGACGCCAAACTGGTGCATTGACGTATTTGTTTTTCTTATTTTCTTTTAAAAAAGTGTTATTCCCATTTAAATATAAGATTTTCATTTGATCTAAATCTTCTTTGTATTATTTTTTCATTTTATCAAATTTAATAAAACTTGATTGTTATTGTATTTAAATTTTATATGCAAAATTTTGAAATAGTTCCTATTTAGAAATATTTTTATATATTATAATACATGTGCAGTTACTGAACATATGTAATTGCACTAAATGGAAAATTTGGAACTTGTGCATCCATGCTTGTTGTTTATCGTTTAATATAATTTGTCATTTTATCAATAAACATATTTTATTAAATTTCATTGCTATGAAATCTCAATTTCAGCAGAAAATTTTGAAATAATTTTAAATCAAAATTACATTTTTATACTTTTATATATATATGCAATTTCTGAACATATGAAATTGCAGAATATGGAATGTTTTGATCTTGTGTATTTATATCTGTTAATTGTTGCTCGACGTAATTATATTTTTTTATATATAAGTGTATTTTTTAAATAAAATTCTTTGTTACATTTGAATTTCATGGATAAAATTTTGAAATAATTTCTTTTTCAATGTATTTTATATATTTTCTTATCAGCAGTTTCTGAAAATATATAATTACACTGAATAGAAAACCTTGAATTTGCTTACCTATACGTGTAGTTTCTTATAAAATATAATAACTGTTTTTTACTTTGGCTTTCTTTGGTCTCATATGCGTACACCACAGCCGTATGCTAACATGTAACTGCAACTGTAGTAAGTGACCGTTCTCAGTCAGTAATTTCCCTGAGGATTATTCAAATCGTACCCATTTCCGAACGCTATCGATTGCCATGGGGACAGCTATTCACAACATTGACGAAAAGAACACCATATAAACAGAGATATGTCTGAAAAAAACCGATATCGTTCTGAAAAGAGGGTTGAAACACACCTTATTTACGGTGAGTCACTTTTTGCACATTAGTTATCGATCGTCCTTCGCCAAATAATGGCCTTGGACAGGTGGAATATACTCAGAGCAATCACCTGGTGGGTGTGTTGAAGCCATGACAAAAGTGTAGAATTCAATGAATTAATTGTGTTCTATACCCGTTGGGAAATAATTGAAAAAGATTTCCATGTTTTTGCATTTTTCTCGGGACTTTTATGATACAATCAAAATGAAAGCCTTTTTTAAAAAGAATATTAAAAAATTGGCTTAAGTATTCGCAAATTATAAATTTATAAATAACAGTTTTTTAAATAAATTTAAAGATAATTTCTTAAAATAAAGTGTTTTAAAAATATTTTGGTAACTTTTTAATTTTGAATTTAAAAACTTTCAAAATATTATCAAGTTTTTATATGAACTTCAAGATGAATACTTTATTTATAGTAAAACATTACTTATTTTCCAAATTAAATTCGCTTATTATCAAAAAATTAGATCTTCCCATTGAAACTAAATATAAGTACGTAATAAAATGTTCAGCTTTTCGAGAAATACACGAAGAAATATTCAAGGTTTTTTAACTTTTCGACATGATTAAATTCTTTAAAATTACGCATACATTTTTAGCAATATTAAATAAGAAGGTGAGATTATAGAGTTAATAAAATCCTGAAAGTTTTATAGTATATTTAAACTATTTTCTAACATATATAGTAACTAAATAGCTGTATTAGAGTAATTAGATTCAATTTGTAATTTAACTTAAAATATTAAATGCAAATAAACCAAAAAATTGAGATTTAAAAGTTACGGTACACTTTTTGTTGAAATTTCGTTAAGCCTATATTATATATTAACATTTTTGTACTTGAATTATGGTTTTTATTTATTATGTTTAGAAAATTTTCTATTAAATCAAAATCTTGTTCATTGTGTAAAGAATTTTTAAGGAATGAGTCATAATATTTTAATATTAGAAAGATTAATATTTTATTCACAAAATTCTTATAAATTCATGAAATATAAAAAATTAAATCAAACCTTCACTCCTTTATTTTAGGCCATTTTTGGCTTAAGATTAATGTGAGAAGAAAGAATAATTGAAGCTGAATTTTTCGAATCGTTTAGGCACCCAGTATCAAAACTGAATCCACAAATCGCTAATTTTGCAGCAAGAATACCAAACTTTTAACAGCCAAATAGTCAAAAAATAAACATAATTGTACTCATAGTCATGAAATACTCCCATAATTTTAGCAAGCAAATTATTCTCTCGCGAAAATATGATTATCCATATCATAAATTTCTCTCGATTTTCCATATTTAATAATATTTTGCCTGAAAACATTCTTTCATGCATACATCTAATGAAATAATTGAAAATTTTCTTACTAGTTTTGTAATTTTTTATAATTATTTATATTTTTATAATATAACTCCAAAGTTAAGAGTTAAACTTAAAAACTTGAAAATATTAGTAAATTGTATTAAAATATAAGTAAATTTATATTTTTATGTTTTTTTTGAGTTCCTAATACTTTTAACACAAACATTTTCCCAGAGTGGAAAAATCATGGAGTTTTAATGAAGAAAGTTACTACTTAGCTAGAATTTGTTACGAAATCACACACACACAGGCCAAAAACAATTATCAACATTTATTTTAGGTGTCACATCCATTTTAATATCATAAAACTATAAATTTTTAATGATAATTTCATTATAGTTCTATAATATATTTCCTCTAATACATATAATATTACTTCTATATTTTCATGTATTTTAAGAAGCTCAAATTAAAAAAAAATAATTTATGTTTCCGTTAGGAATTCTTTTTATCAAAATTTTGGTTAAAATTAGACTGAAATTAGATTATATATATGACAGTATACTTTAAGAAATAATATAATTCCTGTACATAATATATTAAACAAAATCACACGCCAATAAGAAACGATGATTTTTTTTTACTTTTTTAAGTTTTACTCATTAATTTTTTATCAATATTGAACCTGATAAAAATGGTAAACGAAATTTAAAACACACTACTGCCCTTTATGATAAATGAGAAAAATTAAATATCTTTTTAGAGCTCTTAAATTATTTAAAATTTAATTATCAAGTCTCATTAACATTTTGGGAAAAATATACTTTAGGCTAGAATGCCCCTGGGTGAAAATTAAAGACATTTTCTTTCCAAGTTTGTTTTTGTGCATGTTTGAAGAAACAAGATGGCCTTGAAAACACGATAGGTCAACCAAAAATAAACTAATATCGCTAAAAATAGAGCGTCAAATTAGTAAGAAATTGAGGGGCATTCAAAAATAATGGCCTCCCATTATTTTTTTATCATACGCCAGACCTTGGCATGACTAACATTAGTCTGAGACGGGCAGTCCAATAGACTTCTTACAGACAAACAAAGTAAGAAATTTTTTTAGCAGAGTTGATTGCTGCTACGTCACTAAGTCCAAAACAAGTCATCAAGAGATTTCCTGACATGACAAAGACACTGCATAGTGGGCAAGTTAAGGTGTTTGCCAAACTAAATCTGTGTAGGTGTTTAAAAGGGTAGTCATGTGCTGTTTTAATTCTAAAGTTGGTGACACCAACAGCTCTGGGCAGGTTACGAGGGATAATATTTTTCATCAAGTCACTCCAACTCTTTCTCTCCACCAAATCCCTCAAACCTCCTCTAAGATGCACTTTAAATCTAGCTTCGATGATTCTTTTAGCACTCTAATAGTGAACAGGTGGATCAGGCTGTGGAAGAAACCATTCTGCATGCATGTCTGCAATTTCCTCTGATTCCACAGTAACTCGGGATCCATTGCAGGACAACATTTCATCCAATATTCATCAAAGCATCAATTGCAAGTTGGCAGCTAAGGATTGGTTCGTTGTTAGATAGCATGATGGAAGTGAAATCTTTTATGGTGGACTGTGAGTCAACAAATATCTAATAATAGAAATGTTTTTGGGATCATTATTCTTAGATTTCTCATATGATTTTGATTTATTTCCAAGATATCTGCTTTACATCTGGTGTATCATACAATTCATACACCAAGTCAAATGTAAATTATTAACACCATAAGCCTCTAAGAACAAACTTAAAGCAAATTAGATTAAAATGTTTTAAAAAGAATAAAATGTATGGATAAATGAGGCTAAAGGCATAATGAAGGCTTCAAATGCTAGAAGGTAAAAAGCAATAGTAAAAAAATAGCAAGTAAATCAAACATCTAATTGCCTATTTATTCCGACAGAAATCGTAAAACATAAGATAATTATGAAATCCACACCAAAAAGTTGGCATGCTCTTCTCCTGACTCCTACGACACGCCTTTGACGATATTAGAACTTAAGACATATATATCACATATCACATACACACACACACACACACACACACACACACACACACACATATATATATATATATATATATATATATATATATATATATATATATATATATAAGAAGTCTCACCACAATGATCTTCTGAAAGGAATAAAGATTCAAATCTTTCTTGGGTCTAAAGTATACCTCAAATCCTCAAAATATCTTGCATCATTTGAATTTCTTGCAGAAATGTAATAAACTAATAAAATTATATTATATTTGCATATGATGTTGATAAAGGGTCTATAAAATTAAAAATTGTGATTCTTCAAAAGCAGAAACATTAATTCACTTTGTGGAAAAATATGAATACATTTTTATTAATTATTTTAATTATAATTAATAAATAAAATATACAATTTCTGAAAATTCAAATAATTTTTTGGAGAAATAAATGTTTTTCAGTTAGGTGAAATACGTTGCTTATAAAGATGTAGAAGAAATTTAAAAATACAAGAATGCGTTGTTAAAGATGTACAAAACATTTAAGTCGAATCAGTTTCATTTACCAACAAAAAAAAATTAGACTTTACTACACATGTTTTGCGAATGTTTAAGATAATATAGAAGCAATTTACTACAAGTTTTAACGCATTAATAGTCTTTATAATTGTAACAATGCCCCTTCTAAACTAAAAAATGTATAACTTAATGTTCATAATATGTGTTACCTGTTAACATAAACTGAATCAAAAGCTTCATAAACAGTTAAAATGATTAATAATAATTGGTATGTAGAGAACTTTTTGCAAGTACTCCAGGAAAAGACATAATGCTGCAGCTCTTGTGAAATGTTTTTGCGGATATTATACAAAAGAACAGTTACAATGCATGATAACAAAACACAATTATTAACATTTAGAATTATTGTTAAGAACTCACTTCTGATGTGTTATTTGCTACTTGATGCCAACTAATTCGAATTACCACTACAAATTAGATCATTTCTATTAACTTTTGCTTAAATTATATATTGAATTATATTTTGTGAAATTGTTATGCAAAATTTCAAATATATTACTGTTAAAATTTGAATTAAAAGTTTTGTTTTAATCAAATATCCATATAATTCAAGTAACAGATGACTTTTTTCATGTTTTCCCAAACATGGAATGTTACGTACTTACTTGTTATAATATACGAAAAGAAAGAGATTGAAAAATTTAATACTGTGGATGTTTTCGACATAGAAAAGTTTAAAAAAGTATCTGATTTTTTTAGATTGAAATTATTGTAGGATTTTTAACAATAGAAAATGAGTAATTTTTCACAATCGAATCACTAACATTCGCCAAGAAAACTATTTAACTTTATTAAGTGAGCAAGTCGGATACATAGTAGCTTAATGTAACATTAATTAACATAATAATGTTGCATGCGGGGTAATTGTTCATATGATTCTATTCACAATGTACATAAGTAAATCAAAAAAATATAAAACATAAAGTCATACGTTATGTAAATTTATAAATGAAAATGAGAATAAAAATAAACACCAAATTATATAATAATACAAAATATACAAGGATTTTACATAAATTTTAGGAATGTATCATTAAGTGAATCTGATAAGCATATATAGACTTCAGCATTTATTATCAAATATTAATTTCATTTTGAAGTTTTTACATCATATTAAGACAGTTCTGTACAAATAAGATATTCCAAAACTAATTATTCCATGAAAAACCCTTCTGAGTCTTAAAATTGTTACAGAACTCACAGAAAATTACTTTGTAAAAGTTTTTATTTCTATTGCAAAATAGTAATTCGTGATGCCAGTAGTTTCAGATTGATTAAATTTTGTTTCCTTCAAGTATGTCAAAAACAAAAACGATTAAACATTTTCCTTCAATACAGTTCCCTGTACTTGTCAGTGAATTTTGTAATAACGACATAAATTTTAGTGTGTGAATTAGACGGAAAGTTTCCTTTCTTCTATTATAATGATACTGTCAGGATTTCAGTGACCCTGATGAGAAACCTGTTCTGTTGAGCTTTACGTGCCGAATAGCATTTTAGTGATTGATTTTTTCTACAAAAAAAAAATCTATCAATAATCACATTCATCCACCAATACTTCATTTACATTAAAATATATTAAAAAATCGAAAGAACTTATATCTATTTTTTTGAAAATAGAATACACAACATTTATTTTTTAAAATCAGCACATCATATATCAGATTTTCATTCGCTTTGTCTGGTTTGCTATGATCAGTTTTTGTGCAAGAATAACTGAGAATTCTTTTTTAATGCAAATCTCTCATTACAACGAGCATCTACATCGATTGGAAATTGAACCCATATACTGTTAAATAGAAGACCAAAACCCTTACTCTTCACATTACTCTGACCTTTACTTCAAGAATTCATGGTTTCAATTCCTATCGCGAACATGTAGGATTATTCATGTTTGGAATTAACATTAAACTGTGTGACCTAAGCAAATAAACCCATTTGTACAATACATGACTATAAAACAATTTAATTCCCAATTGCTTGAATTTTAAAATGATAGCTATATCAGGAACTTAAAAATCAGGAAGTTGCACACCTCAATTGTGGAGCGAAGACACTAGGTAAATATATATACCGTGAAACATATTTCTGCTAAAGTGCCAATTAAATAACATACGATTTCGATGCAAAATAGCTCCATAAAATTACCTCTACCACTAATACTATTTCCCTCTCTGGATCTAATGACGATATTTAATCAAAGAATTCATTGAAATCGTAGTTATTTTTCTTTGTCCGAAAAAGAAGCATAGCCGTAAAAAAGTGGGAAATAACACAGAAGTGAAGTAACAAAGGAAGCTTTTTTCCTTGAATATCTACTACGTGTCAACTGTTTATTTCCTATCTTACACTTGACAACTAACCAAACAAGAACAGCAATTCAAAAAAAAAAAGTTAATGTAAGTTTAACCCATTTAGCAGCTTGTAACGTTGCGAGTTGCCTTATGAGAGGAGTGAGGAAATAAATGAGGTTAAACGCATGTTTCGCAGAGCTTCCTAGTGCGAAATACACCAAGTTGTTTCGTATACTTCTTTTTTAATAAAAAAAAATTGTTACGCTGTACAAAACTGTCAATGAACCATTTATCACACACAATTCAAGGTAAAATATATACTTCACCTACCTTGGACAATATTTCCAATGTTATTAGTTAAATATCAATACCATAAAATATAAAACTTTCGAATAAGTGTATACATTATGTTTACTTAATGTTACTTAAATATATAATACAATCAAATTAGTTATAGTGTTTATATTTAAATACTAAGTACAAACTTTTATTTACATTTTTACAGGTACAAAATTTTTCGAAGTTAATAGTGATCAAATTTTAACTTTATTTTATTTTTTTTAAGAACTAAGGTTCTAGAACATAGTATTAAATTAGAAATAGCTTTGTTTTGAATAATTAATTCCCCATCATTAATTATATTGAAAATTTGTATTTTCCTTTTTTGATTTTATTGATATATTAGTTTTATAAATAATAATAGTAACATTGAAGCATATTTATATGAATAATAAATTTGTTTTAACCTTGAATATTTTTTAACTTTGCATCTACTCGTCAAATACGTTACAATTAAATTGCTAAACCTATATATATATAAACTGAGATTCTCCACACACACACACAAATAATTATAAATTTTCATGAAAACTTCATATTTTTAACTATTTTTTCTTCCACTAATTTATTGAAGCTGCATTCAATTTCTGAATTACGTTTTAGAATCCAAATGTTAATTTCTAGAAATAATTTTTATAAGCCTATTTTTTCAATCATATGAATATTTTTTGAAGTTAGGTCATAATGGAATTTCAACAATTTACTAATTATATTTATAAACAGTCGACCAAATATTTAATTTAAATATCATTTATATATTTTTCCAATCAAATCCATAAAAAATACAATTAGCACAGAAATAAATAGAACATGTCGAAAGATGCAGTAATTACTGATTAAGAAAAAAATGTGACGAAATGTAGTTCCTTTACAAATTTAATTTCGACAGGTTTTTATCTGAAATTTAATGATGTAATATGCAAATTACTGCATTTAATCATTCATTACTAAGCAGGGAATCCTTAAGGCAACCTAGAAGCTAAAAGAAAATTCCTAAAATGTTTTTGATACTTAAACATGTTTTACTTCGAAGTACCACTGAAAAAATCAAATGTGTATTTTCTGAAATGTTAAATGAATTCAACATTTTCTTTTATTCTGGATTCAAATCCAAATTGCTATCTGGATTTTTTATTTGTGAATCATTTTTAAAAGTAAATTAGAATCTGAAATTTATATAAAATATATATAAATATGACTTTCATAGTATTCTCAACTTTATGCGGAATTTTAAATCTACTCTAAATGAAAATTAAAATCTATATAAAAAACGTTTTTTGAAACCTTGCAATCAAGTTTCGTGAAATAATTAGGGATTGATATAAAATATTTCTCATGAAATATTCATTGGAATATTTTACGTTTACCCATTGCATATAAATTTTAATTTGCAATTAATCAATGAACATAAAAAATAAAAACCCAAAGCTTGAAATAGAAAATGATATGTTAATATTTGAACTTATTACAACACTGATTCTTTCTAAATGGAGAATAGTAACTCGCAAATAATAAGCTATTTAAAAAAATTAAGCTACTAATGAATTTGAGAATTCTACTCTAAATTACGTAATATTCCTGGTAAAGTTTTGTTGCTTGTAAAAATTATTGCTTTGTTTAATAATATGTTGAGAGAATTCACGGAAAATATTTTTGTTTCCATCTGGCAGTTTAAAATGTAAGTCAAACCTATGCTTACTACCTTGTATTATAACAGCATAACATGTGTGAGATTAGATGTGCTTTTATATTTAAATGAATATATTTAATAAATTTAACATTGTTTATATAATTATGTTAGTAAATTATTAAATCAAGTAGGTCTTTGCAAAATTTTAGTTTAACTTTAGTTTTATTTTTTGATAATTTTTAATATTTTATTTTTATCTATTAGAACAAACAAAATAATGGTATATAATACATGATACGATGAAGCGTATTTAACAATTGGAATCCAAATTATTAGTAACGAAATTTTTTATCATTAAATAGATTTCATGAAGAATAATAATATCATTTACTTTTTTGGAGTCATAATTTGTAAAAAATATATCAAATGAAAATTATATAAAAATGACTATTTACTATTATATTATAGCGCTATTATAAATATTTTGTCAATTTTTTATCATTATGATTGAATTCGATGCTGAATCCTAATTATTTAATGCAAAATTCCAAGCCATTGAAAAGCAATTGCAACGTCATTGAAAAGTCATAAATATTTTAGCAAAACTTTTAATGGCGAATTTGTTTTCAATAATCGAAATATATCGCATTTATTTACCTCATATATAAAAAGTTTTGAATAATATAAGCCGAGAAATCTAAAAGAGTTTTATTTAAACTTTAAAAAATTAGAAAATTTAAAATAGATGCATATGTGAAATAATTTGTTACAGAACTTTGTGTTTCAATTACTGTAATTGGGATATAATAGAAGAAAACACTAGACATAAGTTGTGAAATTGAAAAATGAGAAAAAATAAATGCTGCTTTAATTGACATGAAATAAAACAAGAAAATAGCAAAAATTAGCTTCTTTTTTTTAAATAAGTTAAGAATTATAATGGTGAAAAAATATATTGAATTTTCGTTATTCCTTAAAAAAGATATTTGAAATCATCAATTAAACAAAGTTTAAAGCCAAGATAAAGAAAAATAGATTATAGGACCTCATCGGCAGACAAGATTTATAATTTGTGATTATGGTATTTATACAGTGATAAACCACAGGGAAATCAAGTAATGCTCATTACATCCATAGAATCTGGCTGTGAGTGAGAAACGTGTATGAACACAAATATGAAACAAGTGTGCTTGAGGATATTCCAAATATTTTGATAAAGATTCACGTCAGTTGAGTGTGCCGACCACTTGATATACGTAATTTTGTCACTAATGATAGTACTGCGATGATGCTCACCTTATGAGAACACACATTTCATATATGTTTTCTGCATTTTCTCCCTCACTTACCAAGGTTACAAAGAAAATCTTGATTTATTGTTTTTGGTGATAGCAGGATTGTCTTGGATGATTTCAAGTGCATGAAAACACACGCGTGTGTTCTCTAGATTCTCAGTAAGTTGACAACACTTTTTGGGTGAAACTCTAAATATCCATAAGCATAAATTTGCTCCAATATAGTTCAATTGAATGTTAGTAGCAAAGTTTTAATCTTGTTCCTCTGAAATGGATGGGTAGATGAACATAAGACCATGATACTCGGTCTTTATACAGTATACTACTGTGCGGAGTTTTGCATATTATGGTGGAAAATGCCTCTTGAAGTCATAAAAATTTTACATGGGGAGACTGTTTAGTTATTCCTCATTATATTTAATTCCAGTTAACTACAACTACAATATATCAATCTTCTCGCAGAGGTTTTAAACTTTAACCGACCAGATGAAGATCTTCAGATTAACATAAATTACTTTGAATTGGTTAGACATTTTCCAGATCGTAAAATAATAGAAAATATATTATCCAAGAACTCCGATCAATATCAGTAATTAATAACACTTCCTCAACTCATTTAACCACAGGAAGAATTCAAGTATCCCACTGTGTTCTTTTGAAAAAGTCGTAGATATATATTCATTTTGAAAGAAAATTTTAACGTAAAATTCAATAAATGACAGTTTAGATGGGATTTTTTTCTAATATTCGGCTCTTTTTAGGATTTATCCCTATTCAGCATTGCAAGGGGGGAAGATTATGGATGGCATCTTATGCCCAATAGGTTTACCATCTTCGCCCCGAAAGTGAAAGGATAAATAAACAAACACCCATAGAGAGGAAGGAACATCTATGCCCAAATTAAAATTTAAACCCAGAATCTACATCTCTACAGTTTCGAAGTTAGGGACCATTCCTCCATCAGTCGCCAATTTAGATGCATCAAACATAAATGTGCTAAAGTAACTTGTCAGATAAAAAAATACATATGCTGTGTAGCGTTTATGACTCAAAATTCTGTAATCTTTTAGATTGATTTTTATCAAAACAATTTTGAATTAAACGAAAAATTTCTTTCTTTTAATGTTTCCTTAACCCTGATTCATTTTAAGAAATATATGTTGAACATTTAAATTAACATATTCTAATTTTTCCGTTCTATGCATTTAAGAAGTAGCAATAAATTCGCCAAAACATATCCATAAATTTTTTCTGAAACACCTTTCTTTACATATCCACTTTATCCTATGTAATTAATATACTCATCCATTTCCAAATGAATTGCATTTTTCGTTGTAGTATGAATCGTGATGAACATACACGTATAATTTTTCAGATAGCTCAATAATCGTAATGGTATATATATATATATATATATATATATATATATATATATATATATATATATATATATATATGTATATATATAGATAGATAGATAGATAGATAGATAGATAGATAGATAGATAGATAGATAGATAGATAGATAGATAGATAGATAGATATAGATATATAATAAATAAATACCTCACAAAACTTTCCTTAGTTATATAATCGGCAAAAAATTTAACAATAAAATTTTTTTATTCTTTTAAAACCAATTACTCTGGGTATTTTTTGAAGAGGAGAATTAAAATTTTAATGTGGTAAATTTTGATTAACCATATAAATTTTTAGTGTTGTTGTTGCATGCCCCCGAGGTCAGCAGCACCAGACCACGTCCATGAGCGTGTACACCTTCAAACAGTCCAGCACCATAAGTGGATTCTCCATCAGATCTCTCCCAGAGAGATCGAGGCATTGAAGGAGAGGCCTGTTCATTTAAGCATTTGGAGCAAATTTCGAATTTCTTTGTACCCTCGACGAATTTCAAGTTACTAAGATGGCCACTTCTGAAACGGGCGATAGCCGTTTGTTCTTGTCTATTAAGACCAGTAGCCAGGGAGGCACCTGGACGCGTGCAGCGGTACCAATGATGCTCAGGAGGGACAATCCAAGTGGTTTTACTCTCGTGTTTAATCTTTTAGTGAATCTCCTGAAATGTGAGAGGTGCCGACGACACATCGTCCTTACTCACTTTAGTTTATTGTTTTATCCTTGAATACATATTGTAGATTTTGTCTGATTTGCTACTTGGTTGATTAGTTTTTACGTTACAGACTCTTTTGCACACAAAAATAATTCTATTGGGGCTTAATTTTTAACATACCTTCCATCTCACAACCAATGGGGTTGAAAAAGAACCTTGACAATCATTCTTTGAGTATTCAGTATGTAGTACAATTAAAAATAAATACCACACACACACCACACACACACACAATACTAGATTTGCAATAGTTTCCTTTTGGGCGTATATAATGTTTCCTTTATAATGTTTCTAATCATTTCTTAACTAATGAACATTTTACATAAACAATATTATCAGCACTTAACACGTTAACCTAATCTCATTAACTGATAGTTTCAGTTTATTGAAGCATATAATTTTAAATACCGTCAAAAAATTTACGTGTGAATAAATTTCTCAAATTAGCTGTCAGTCTCGTCTATAAACTAGCACACATTAAGTTGTCAAATTCAAGACCAAGCTGTAGATTCAAGATGAAAAAGACATTCAATGAAGAAAAAATATATGCAGTTTATTATATATAAAATAGTTGTCATAAGTAATTTTGAGGGCTCTTAAATAAAGTATTGCAATCTTAAAAATTGGGGGATTCTTAATACATCTTTTATATAAAAAATTAAATTTAAATCTATGCTGAATGAGCAGCAAATTTACTAAAAGTATTATTTTGAGAAAATGTTAAGAATTTTGTTAAATTGAGAGTAAAAATTACTAGAAATTTTACATTGTTTATTAAGTTCAAAAATAATTCGAATGTTACTTTTTTTGCGAATAATAACTATTTACTTTTCAAAATAGTATAGCTATTTTATCCTCTGTAAAAAAGTTGGCAAAGATAAAAATTAAAGTCTAATTGAGGAATTTTTTAGCTATTTTTAACTATCTAATAATGACGTCGATACTTGAATTTGGAAATTGCCCTATGGAGCGAAATAAGTTAACTTCAAAAGATAGAAACAATAAAATAGAAAAAAGTGGTTTTTCCAAGCCACGGACCATAACTACATGCAAAATCGCGATAAATCACATTGAAACACTTTTGCTATGCTTGAATATGACCCATTATCTATAAAAAAAATTCTTTTGGGGGACAAGGAATTGATGTAAATAATGTATTTTAAACCTTTTAACTTCTTATACAAACTCAAAGTGCCCTCCAACAATCTTTATTAATCAGGTTATATGCTACTTGGTATCCAGTTATGTACGGAATTAATTAGTTTTAAATCATATTATAGTTGAAACATGTTAAAATTAAATAAATTTGAGTATTTAACAGAATTCTGCTCAATAATAAGGTGTAAAAATTTATTTTTATACTTAGTAAGTTCAATAAAATAGTACATTTGATTCATTGATAAAATTCTACATTAGATTTTAGTTGCAAAATATTTATGTTTCTCAAAATAATCAAAACACTTGAGATTTATAAGAAATCCTTCTCTAAAACATGGCGTAGGAACATTTTCGGCATGAAAACAGTTTAAATTTATCTGATAATTGAGTGATACAAATGCTGAATAGTATTTTGATGAATATTTTACCATTTTTATGAGATATTGTGAAAGCTCCAAGACAAACGACTTGAGAGGATATTAATCTTGAAATGATCTCTCTAAGGTGAACCATAATGAATCCCTGGATAATGGGAACCAAGATAGATGCTTCACATCATCTTTATATTCATGAAATCATGATTGGACCAATTCAGAATCATGGAAATAAACATTATTATCTTCGAAAATTGCGTCTTAGAATAGATCTCTCCCTCTCTCTGATAAACTAAAATTTTATATGCTTCTCTCAAGCAGTTGTTCTTTTAATGATTAAACCAGTAGAAAACCACAATTTATATTACTTATACTACTTCAATTCCACTACCATGATTGACAGATTTTCCAACTGTCAATCTTGATAGTGTAATTGAAATATTATAGGCAATCATAGACTGCAGACATCTGTATGCTTAGGTGTGGCAAAAAGAGTGAAAGATAATCCACCTGTCTGCTATTTCGACACCATACTGTGGACTGTCTAAGGACATAAGTCTGGTGTTAGCCATTTTAACTTCTATCACGTAATTGCTTTTCAGAATTACTATTTAAAAATAGTAAACCGTAATCACGTGTCAAAAGGAAAGTAAACCACTTCGACAGATGTTGATGCTGAAGACAGAAGTTCAACATTTACCCCGTTGTTCACCCGTGGCTTTGACAGAATTTGATACTCTCGCTTTGAAAAGTGTTGCAATCTCACTGTAGTCTTTCAGTTATCAATCCAGTAAACGTTGTGATTATGATACCATTATCGATGAAAATTAGTATTTACGTCTGTAACTTATTTGAGAATTGCAAATTTACCCTAAATTTTCTTTTTATAAAGTGTATTTTAGCAATAATTATCAACACCGAAGAAATTATACACATTGAATGAAATTTGCGATTACTATGGCTCTAGCTGTTTTCTTTTCACACATGTCTAAAAAGGATATCCCTTCTTCATCTTTTTAGAAATCTTTTTTTACAATGATCTTCAGTACCTATTTGTCTCTTATGCAATTTCTCCTCAAGTCCCCACTGTTTTGCTTTGATGAGCTTGTTAGTACTGTGCGTATGACTTTAGACACTGTTCTTCTAGAAACGAACCTACAAGCTGGAATGCTATGCTTACAATTGCTCCAAGTTGACACTGTTCAATTATTTGGCCTTCCTGAAAATCGGTGAAGCCCGACAATTTAAGGTTTCGACAAAAGGTTAAGATGTTTACAATTTCAGTAAAGCTTCTCCGTACTACCATGATAAATGATTTTTATACTAAAAATATATATTTTAAAGTTTACAAATCAGATTCTTAAATAAAGTATTCTTTCATAAGTATTTTCAATATTTTGATAACCACCTGAAGTTATCTGATTACTTAGCTGACTTATCTGATTATATTATAAATCATATTATTTTAATGATCTAAAATATAACAAGAAACTACAGAAATTTGTAAGGAAAATTTAGCCTTAATGAGAGAAACTAGTTTCAATACAGGAACAAAATGTATTTAATGGACATAAGTATTCCTGGTTAAGGAAAAATTGCTTAACTTAATATCATTATTTTTCTATTTTGGCTCTATTGCCAATTGTAATGCTCACTTTTTTATTCTTCTAAAATCATGCCAATTAGATTGCAATATAGTAGGGATAGCTAAATTCCAATTAGTTTTTCATGTGCAATCATCTTCGACTATTCATTTTTTTATGATATCAGGTGCAACGTGAATGGTATAAACATTGTTTTTCATATTTGTTATAAACCGTATTTTAACAGATTTACTACGCTAGTCAGATTTTGAATAACTTAAGTAATTTTTTTAAATATTTCGGATTGAATGAAATGAATAATATGTGTATTTTAGTATTTCTCAACCAAAATTTTCCTTTTACACCTAGGTTACAAGAAATTTAATTTCATCCACTACTTAATTTTTCATATTTTAATGTGAAGCAATAATTTACCAGTTTATTTTCCCCTACTTTTTAGTAATAGAACTATTATCTATTTCCGAAAAAAATTAAATCTTAAATATTTTCCTTTCCATAAGCAATTAATATCTGAGTTTCGCTACCTAAAAAAATGTAACTATAACTCTGCAAGCATAAAATATAAACTATATAATTTGCAGCTGTAAATCTTTATTAATAAAGATTCTTCTTTTTAAGGCAAATGATCTTGATTTTCTGCTATCATAATTCATATCGAAATTGTCAAAAAATTTTGTCATTTTTTATAACTTTTAACATGATATTAACTGCTCAATATTTTATGTATGCTATATATTTTTTCGTATGTTATGTAATTTTTGATGGCATACTGATTGATAGAATGTAACATAAAAGATCAAATTTAGAACGTTATAAATATAAAAGAATCCATCATTATGAAATTTATTAAAATTAAAAAAAATCAAATGATATTGCCAGCTAATCTGAATAAGAAGAAAAATGGTGTAAAAAAAATACATTTTTGTAGATAAACCTTTGAGCACTTAATTTAGATTTAGACCCAAACTCTTATGGGGAATTGCATTTAAGAATCTGGATACACGAAAATCAAAAACTGGAAGATAAAAAATATATCGGATTGAATATAGGATTGTGTGTGTGAACTTGAGAACGCAAAGATCTAAAAATGTTTTAAGATTTATTACATTGCGTTTTATAATTAGCTTTTTAGAGTTATACAGGGCAGTATAAGCTCTTAGTTTTATATATATTTTTTCTATAATTTTTTTATTATTATTTTCCATTGGCCCTTAATCTTTTATATGAACGCAGAAAAATGTGATAAAATCTTCATTTACTTATGATAACTTAATCACTTTATTATTCGTATTAACTTAGTAAAACTAATTTAGATTTAAGAAAGGTAAATCTAATATATAAATTTCAGAGTTCAAATTTCAGTAAAAATTAAAAAGATTCCAATGATATGCAAAACAATTACTTTCAAGCATTAATATATTTATTTTATAAGTATCATTAAAATTAAAGCAAAATATGAAATATTTTTACAGAAACAATTAAAAAAATAATTATGCATACCTATTTAATCAGTACAATATCTTACCCTCAACAACTTATAACATAAAAATTTACATTTAATAAATTTATACAACTGTAATTTGTCATATATCTGGAATTGCCAGTGCAAAAATATAACTGTGTATATATCTGTATTTATTATACACATATATGTTCATTTATGTTTACCATTTTTCTGCATACATAATGTAATCCTAATTTTCTTTAAAACTTTAGTATTAATATTAATATTTTTCTTTTTTAATTATTATTAGCTTATACTAGGTTTTTACCTATGGTAATCAAATTATCTTCACGCACACTTTTAAGATACACTGTCTTACCAGACCAATAAAAATAAATAACATCTTTAATAAAAAAAAAAATAATTTTTCAATACTATTCAATATAAACTTGTAGTCAACTTAAAATTGTTTATCACAATGCTAAATAGTGTGAATACCCTCCAGAAAACATCCTCTTGCGTTACAAAGCAATGATTCATTAGAATGTAGGAACTTTTCGGAAAAGGAAACTAATTTGCTGCAACTGAAACCCATGTTTAAGGAAACTTCTCGCCCCGATAACAATTGTGTAATCTTTGTCAGATTAGAAAGAATCCGTTTACTACGCATTATTCTTTAACCGATTCAGCACTTACAACAATTAATGATTCACGGGGTTCGTTGCCTTTAAATTATAAAAAACAGTATATCTAATGACTTCACGGGTAAAAGATTACTTCATTAGTATATATTTAGCAAGCTTAAATGGATGGTTTTCTTTTGATTTCTAGTGAAGGATTAAATGTTATTTGATCATCAATATGCTTTTAAAATCACACAAACAAAAATAGTTAAATGATGTACAATACTGATAAATACTTTACTTTGATCGTGTAACTAACTCTAAGTAATAAATAACTTTTGATGCATGAAACTAAAGCAAAAGTATTTCATAAATTTGACCGAAATTATTAAAAGTTGAAATGAGAAAGCATTATTAAAATATTAACACAAGCATTTAAACATTTTCTAATCATAATAGTTCGGGATTCTTTAGGTGTAATTTTAAAACAAATGTGGCACATACAATACAGTAATTTAGTTTTATTTTAAGTAATTTAGAAAAATTAAGCGATATTTTTTATTTAAGTGAACTATGTGATGTTGCAACGAAATAGGAGAAACTTCAATATATATTTTTTTCCTTTACTATGTAACCTGCCATTTTTAGCTGATATAGATTAAAAATGACAGAAGATGAAAGAAAAACCACACTAACATATATAATTATAAAATTGTAGTTTTGTTGCAAAGAGTCACTTAAAGTAAGAAATATTTGTAATTATGTGACTACCATGTTTGGTCAACGATAGAGCGCGATTTTCAGAAATGAACAATTAATCAGCAATTGTAAATACTACCAATCAAATGAAAATAAGGATTAAATTTTTGTGAACTATTTTTGAGTATTTTGAATCTTATATGCAATAAACTGATTGATAGTAACATCACTGATACTAATTTAAAGAGAAATTTCAGATATGATGAAAAAGGAACTTTTACTATTTTAAAGAGAAATTTTCCCATTTGTTCTGTTTAATGGAGATTTTCTTCAAATGTGAATGTAAATTATTATCAGCCAATTATCTAGAATTAAAAAAAAATTTTAATTAACTAAAATATATTTTTTCATCATTTCTTGAGTAAAAAGTGATTTTTGATTGAAAGAACTTAAAATTTTTAAGGTTTTCAAGAAAGTACATAGCTGCGTAAGCAAGCTCCGTACTAGTTTCTCAAGTTTCACAGATTCAAAGTATTTCTAAAAATTATTTCATTCAAGGAGCTTGGGGATTGTCTCTCCCCAATCTCCTTGAATTTTTTAATCATGGTCAGGGGATGAGGTTATAACTGACCTGGCATTCTTTTTTCTATATACACTACTGGCCATTAAAATTGTACACCAAGAAGGAATGCAAATAACAGAACGATATTTATTGGACACATACATTATAGTGGAAAGAACAAGTGATTAGATTTACAGGAAATTAAGGTGTATAGATCTTGAGAAATCAGTACCCAGAGCAGCCACCTCTTGCTGCAATAACAGCATTTATCCGCCTAGGCATCGAGTCAAACAGAGATTGTATGGCATGTACGGGGATCTCAGTCCATGCAGCTTCAACAGTATGACACAGTTCATCGACAGTAGTGGATGGTGAGTGATGGCGTGCCAATCGCTCGGAAACCATTGACCACACGTTCTCAATTGGTGACAGATCAAGAGAACGTGCTTGCCAGGGTAACAGTCGAACCTGTTCTGTATCAAGGAAGTTCAGAACAGTGCGGGCAACATGCGGTCGTGCATTATCCTGTTGAAACAAAGCATTAGAGAGGCCTCGAAGATAGGGCAGAGCCACGGGCCTTACCACATCGGAAACGTAACGGTTGCTGTTTAAAGTGCCGGTAATGCGAACAAGAGGTGATCGAGACGTGTATCCAATGGCACTCCATACCATCACTCCAGCAGATGGGCCAGTATGGCGATGTCCAATGCAAGCTGGCAATGCGCGTTCTCCACGATGCCTCCAAACACGGATGCGGCCATCATGGTCCTGTATACAGAACCGAGATTCATCTATAAAGATGACGTGATGCCATTCCCGCGTCCAGGTTCGTCGCTGATCACACCATTGAAGGCGCTCTTGTCTGTGACGCAGCGTCAATGGTAGCTCAAGCCATGGTCGCCGTGCAGACAATCCATACTGCTGCAAACGTCGTCGAATTGTTCGAGCAGAAACTTGTTGCGATGCAAATGACTCCATTTCTCGACTCAGGGTTCTTGACGTGGCTGTACGATCCCTTAAGACCATGCGGATAAGATGTCTGTCTTCTCTGCTGTTAGTGATGGGGGGTCGCTGAGATCTTGCATGACGTTCCGTATGATTGTCCTGAACCCATCGATTCCATATTCTGCTAACAGTCATGGGGTCTCCACCGACGCGAACAGCAATATTGCGGTACGATAAACCGCAATCCCAATAGGCTATAATCCTTCCTCGATCAAAGTCAGACACGTGCTGATAGGCATTTCTTCTTCTTACACGAGGCATTACAACAACTTTCTTTCCCGAAAACAATGTTGAAACGGAAAATTGAGTATGAGAAAACTGCTGTCAAATCTCTGGTTTTGTACACATTGTAGATGTCGCTACTGTCGCCTGCTTTGTATGAATGCGCTGAAAATCTAATCATTTGCATATCACAGCAAGTTCTACCTGTCATGCAAATTTCACGTGTGTGGTGTGCCGCTTTCCTGGTGTAGCAATTTTAATGGCCAGTAGTGTATTTGCTACAATAATTGGAGAACTTTGGACATCATAGACTAAGGTAAACACATCCCTAACCATTGAAGCTTCAGCAACTTAGTGATAGTGAATGTTGTCATTCTTCCATCCGCTGAATGCATCATGTGAAGCTTCACTTTGTTGATTTTATGGGTGCCAAGCTAATGAACCACTTGGACTTAGATTCTCAAGACAATATTTGTTGAAAGTCCTATTTATGTTGAAATTTTAATTGTTGCGTACTATGTTACTCGTAATATGGACTTATTCGGTTTTAAAGGAAACATTCAAATCTTATGAGCATCAAGAAAAAATTTATAATTTCTTATTTGAGAGTTCAATCTTCTTTAATACATAAAATTCAGAAGATAGCGTATCTTATTAATGAAATTTAAAATTGTGAATCTAAAAATTCATGTTTATTAATAATTATTTGGAGAGAACATTTTCCATATGGTATGTTATTTTTAGCAAATAAATTTTTTAACATCATAAAAAATAAAAAACTCTCTCCTTGTGATAATTATCCTTATAAAAAAATTGAGCTTTATCTCAAAATACATTAAAATAATTTTTTGCAAATTAATAACAATCATATACTTATCAGTTAGTATTTTTTTCATTGAATATACTTATACTTTAATAACAAGTTAAATTTAGATATTTATCCTTGAACCAATTTTTATAGTTGCTTCTATTTGAAATGTTACTAAGAAACTTTGAAAATTCATGTTTCTTTTATTTTAATCAAGCTAAAGTGCAAGGGAATCTGAAAGGAATTTATATTAATGCGAACAATAAATCATGATATCGTACAATCTTAAATATTAAATGCAATTAAAGGGAATTAATAATCAGTTATATAAATCGTTGAACTTTCTTTGCTGTCTCATTTATAAGACCTATCAATATCTACCGTTCTCCATTTTCAGGCACATAACATAATTCACAAAATGGTATTACAGAACGCATACAAAATACCATCAAAAATTCAAACTTGTCACCATCATATTTTTAAACATTTTACCAGAACTTACATTTGATCTCACTGATTTTGCTGAAAATATATCTCATCATATATTGTAGATGAGATATATTTTCATCATACTCGTGCATTACGCCCGAACACCTGAAATTATAATTACTTGGAAATTATGTTATGTATTATTCTGTCCACCATTACCGTTAAAACTTTCGTCGCCAAATTTAGCAGTTTAACGCCAAAAGTCTTGTTTTAAGTATCCTTTTAATGCAAGTTAAACATTTCTTGTTTTTGTAAAGAATTTTACAACTGTCTAGTCTATTATATAGATCACGTTTTACATTATTTTATTTTTAACACGTGTATGTTGTAAATTTAAATGACTAAATTTATATAACAATAATTTTATAACTATTACAAAAACGTAATGATTAAATTAAAACTTACTGCACTATAAGTAAAAAAGATAAAGGATAAGCTTATAAAATTACTCTGGTGGAGCAATCACTAAATTGCATCATTTTGAAATAAAATCGGAATATTTAATGAAATATATTTCTTTATTAAAGAAATAGTTGTGACAAGACAATACAAGTACCTCTATTTTAACTTTTGCCAAATACTTTTTGTATTGTCAAAATGCTTATACCTTCAAATTAAAATATAGTACCACAACCGTTGCTATTATTTCTTACTGGTATTTAATTTTGACTGCGAAACTGACTTTTCGGAAAGATTTCCATTGACAAATGTAAAATATTCATTATTCACAGATAGACATTTACTGTGATTGCTATGCAAATCCTGAGATAAGAGGTTTAAAGTATTTTAATATGATTTCCTTAGAATTTATTTCTATTATCAATTCAAAAATATACATCCTTGCAGAAGTAATCATTTTAAACTTTTAATATCACTTTTTTTAACGGAAACTATGAAAAGATATAACTGATTTTAATACAAGATGCTTAAAAAACACATTAAAAGTTTTTTAAGATCTAAATTAATTATTAAGAAATAGAACTCTTTTCTTCTTTATGCAAATATAATGTATTCTCATCTATAAAATCTACTCAAATTGTACATTAAGCGACGAAAATGTACATGATGTGAAAGTTGTTGTTCATGCGACTAGTTTTCTGAATCCACATGCGTAGAAATACGTGCACATGCGCAAAATTTGTGGTAAATGCGTTGAAAAATAAATCATTTATTTATGGAGGAATAATATTACTTTTATTATTAGGAATGAGAATGGATTGTCTTAACTTATTTATCTTCATTTCGGTTAAAATTCCATTGGCCATCCATCCAATGAGAATCACCAATGAAAACTTCAACTTCTTTTTTTGTTAATCGTCAAACAAAATTTTAAATAATTTCATTGACATTACTTTTAATTAGTTTGAATAATTTAAATTTGATAATAAAAAAACATTTACCATAAAATAAGTTCAAATTTTATGAATCATTTATAATGACAAATTCGTAATTCTTTTCTTTAGTAGCACATCAAATTTTTTATTGTTTGATAGCAAATCAATTAATGCTTTTAACTGCATGCGATACATAAACTATAGACATAATTAAAACAAATGTTTGACTAAAATAGCAATATTCAGATTCTAATGCAAGTGTAATAAAAAAGTGAAACTCATTTTTGTAAGATTTTGAAATAATTCTTGATTATTTAAATTGCGAATTAATAAAAAACTTTCTCCTAAATTATTGGCATCTTTAATGGAAAACTATGGGAATGAATACAGTTTTTCAGAAAAAATTACTGATTCACGTATAAATAAATGCTGCCATTTAGATTAAATAAATGAAGTATTTAGATGCATAAATTTTATTTACTATTTTTATTTAGAAATTATAGCGTTTAATTTATAATTTTAAAGTAAATGTAATAAAATAATTCGATAAAACGAGCTGTTTTGAAAAAAAAATCAGAAGTCGTTGTCTGAAAATAAATTATTTTACAACTTAGAAATACATTGTATCGTCAATTAACAAAAAATATAATGAAAAGCAATGGAGCAGAATTTAAATCAGTCTTCCGAGAAATAACCTTGTTTTCGTTAAATTAAATGAGAAATTCCTGCAATTTAACTACTTAATAAAAATTAAAATAATGGTAGTTAGTCAGCTCTAGGTTGTGTTTGAATGAATAGCAAATGTGATTCTCTTTTCAGAAATTTAATAAATCGATAATTTCTTTACTATATGCAATGATTCGATGCACTCTTTGCGTTACCATTGTACATACTGTAATTAGATTCTCAATTCAATAAACTATAAAAATCTGTTACCTTTTTCCATGATTTGGAAGATTTAAAACATAAAAAAGAATAATTTTATAACTATTTTTTACAACATAATTCTATACTTTTGTTAAAAAGTAAATTGCCTTTTCTGCTTTTTGTAAAGACACACGTCTATATATTTATAAATGAAACCATTTTTAAAGAAAGCAAATTAAAATAATTAAAAAGTTTCAGCATAGAACTTCAACAGAAATCAAGAATTTCTTACCTCAATATTTTATGAATACATTGCATTCTTTCAGAATAATTTCCCAGACAGTCTGCCAATTCTAAATAAAAAAAAATACGTAAAACACGTTGCAAATACGCAAAACACATTTGCAACATTTTTCAATTTAAACGATGCCCTTGGAGAGGGGGGTACCTAACTGGATTCACTCAGGATCCTCTATTTAATAAATGGACCTCTTCGTGACTTTCAAGGTCATTTCAGATAAGAACATTACAGTAACTTCGAAATCACGATTTGCAAGGTCTTCGCATATTTCATTACAGATACCGATTTTAATTTATTTTAGAGTTTGTTCTACTTGACGAAAGTGGACCTTATTCGGTTTCGTTTGCTCTGCTTTTATGCCGAAATATTTTTATTTGCATTGACTAAAATGAAGCATTATGACAGATGTTTATTTTATGTGGTGCCAGTATAAAAAAACAGTGTAATTCTAAGAAGAACAGAATATTGATTACAAATATTTCAATTAATTTATTTTCATTATGTTAGTTACTCTATGTTTTAATTGTATGGAAAGAGTCGGAGAGGATAAACTTACTATAAGAAAATCAATTATAATTTTATCTTGTCTCACAAGCGTGATACTTAGTAATAGTTAGTGTTAGTTACTGATCTTGTAAATCTTTTTGATAGCTTGTATTAGTACAGTTTGGATTTCAAATGATATTTTTTCGCAAATTTTAATGAAAATGATAAAAAAATCCCTTTCAGATAGCATATTACATTATGCTAATTATTAAAAAGACTACTTTTACTAGTCTAATCGCAATAAGAAGTGCAAACATGCTTTTCAAATTTTTCCCTATTTCATTAAAACGATATTTTTTGTAAGGAACTTTTTAATCTTATCCAAACATGTATAAGTGAAATTTTCTTGGTGTAAAAATCTGCTTTTTATTTTTTTTTAAAAAAAAAACAACTTTGTTTATTATTTAATTTGCTTAGCATAAATGTACAATTTTAATTCGAAGAACCCATAAGGCTGTTTCTACAGACAGTTTTAATAAAATTAAATCAATTTACAAATATATATGAATTATATAAATGATTAATTTAAACGAATGAGGAATTAATAAGGAATGTATTCGAAGGGTTAACCTTTGTCCCAGTCTAATTTCCATTGATGTGCAAAAATTGAACAAACCAGCCAACAAAGAAACATGGTTTAACCATGATGAGCTCTGTTCTGCTAAATGAAATTTTAAATCAATTTTTTAATTGATATTTTGATTCTCTCCAGACTAATTTATGCCTTCCAATATTAGTGACCTGGACTGTCGGTTTTAAATTTTTAGACAAACTATTTTGCATTTCTATATACACAAAATTATTGAATTATTATGATTAATTAATTTTAAACAAATTATTGAAATAAACTTTCAAAAATTATTAAAATGTCGAAAAATTAAGATTTAAATTATTATTAAAAGTGAATAAATGTTTATTTGTTAATTCGAATTTATTGGCATGTTTAATAATATCATTGTGTTTGTAGAAATACTTGTGATGAGATTTTTTTCTGAAATCTGTTTAAGTGAGTACCAAATTAAAAAATATTATCATAAACTTTCAGCTTATCAAGGAGCTTCTATTTGATTCTAATGAATCTTCATGAAGCTTCTATTGAATTTTAATTTTAAATATTTTATTAAATATTACAATTTTAAGAAAAATTATAATATATCATTAGAAAATAAGAATATTAAATCTACTGAAATTAATATTTACATATTTGTAAAACTTTTGTTTTTTGTAAAAAGTTTACTGTACAAAGTATAAATTTTTGGTATTAGAATATTTCTTTAAATTATAATAATAAAGTAGTCACATAATTAGAAATATTAACATGACTCAGTTTGTCGTTATTGTCACTTTTTGCACACAAAGACTGTCAAGACTGGAGCTTACAGTTTAAAGTCAATTTCAAACCTCTACAAGCTTTTTTTCCCCTCAACCTTCTTGAACTTAAGTCCATTTCACTAACCACATACAACTGTCAACTCAACAAATAAAAAGTAATGTTTCCTATTACTGACATTTTTGAGCACAACAAAATATGAAATATTTACAAATAAATTTCATAACGAAATACAAAATTAATGTATTCAATTGTTTGTGTTTAGTATCAGTCCTCAGTTGCAAATAAAACTTTAAAAACTCTTTCGCGATGTAGAACATTTTCAAATTTTTTCATGGCACAATTAATTTCTCTCAATTTTAATATAAAATTATAAATTATTTTATTTAACTGTTTCTAAGTTAATGCATCATTTGCAAGAAGGAAATTATTTTAGATTAATCAACAAAATTGTTCTGGAAAAAATGGGTGTTTCCACAGTTTGACATTTTTTCTGATAATGAGATGTTTTCGTTTCTAAAGATATTGGCCTCAAACAAAGATTTGAAGTTCTGAAAGGAAAAAAAATGAAGTTCTTTCATCAAATATTGATTCTTATTCACGGAAAGTTATTTTTATCGAACAAGAGAAATAAGAAGAAAAATACTATATGTACTCTGGCAATATATAAGAAATATTACTTTCAACTGAGTTTTACTTATGCGTTTCTATGTTTCATCTAAAAGTGTTTTCATATACAATCCTTAAGAAGATTTATTTTATAAAACAAGGTATTTGAAACAAGTCTGTGTCTTGAATGGTTCATTAATGTGAATCAAATATTCGTTTTGTCATTGGAATTTTTTTCTAGGAGTGAACTGAGAATGGAATATAAGCAAAATTATGTCAGGATAGTTCATCTCTTGTTGATATAGAATGTTTTATTTCAAACTTTTCATTGCAAAGTTTGTATTAAATTTAAATTGTAATAAAAAATTACAATCAGTTCATTTGAACTGATTGTAATTTTGTTTACACTATTACACACTCCATTCAGGAATTGTGGGGTTCCTTTCTCTAATTCAAATTTTTATCTATGTATGACTACCGAAAATAAGCACGGTACCAAATCATTTTTCCTTCAATATTTCTACAATATAATGCTTTTAAAAATTGAACGATATTTATTTACTATTTTTTCAACTTTTGAAAAAGCATTGTTTCTCAATAAGCCACTGGCTGGAAAGGTAGTGGAGCGAGGATAAAATAAATCATCACTTCAATATTTTTATAACTTCATACGAGTTAAGGAAATTTTCAGGTATTCATACTTCATTTGATTTCGTTTTTTATCTAATTAATGTGTAAGAATTTATTTCCTGGCACAAAATGACATTTTACATTAAGTTAAGTAAATAGTAAATATTGCTTAAAAAATAATGTACATCGTTATCTGTTCAAATAAAAAATTTTCTCAGTGAGTATATAAATGCGTTTGGCATTAAAAATCATGCCAATTATACAACTATAACTTACCAAATGATATATAATATTTGTTACCAAAATACTATGATTTTTTAAGTTACGATTTTTTTTAATTTACCTTTTGTACACGATAGTTAATTTGAATACAGTTTAATATGGACTACAGACTACTACAAGGATAAGTGACCAACATGAGTATTATACCCACAAATTACGTATATGTGGATGGCATTCAATAAAATATGCTTTATTCTTATATATATATATATATATATATATATATATATATATATATATATATATATATATATAGTTCGATATCTAAAATTTTTAAGTGAATCCCGAATCATCATAAAATTATCCCATCCACAACCGTATCTCAAGTGGGATTCAAAATCAAGTAGAAATCAAATTGTCATTTAATCTCTGGTAGGAATAGAAAACACAAGGAAAATTCTTTTTATGATAGTTTAACGTCGAAGTTTTGGTTATAAATAAAGTTGTTCTGAAAAATGATTCCAGCTATTAAAGTAGTTATGAAATTGCAAAGATACTACTTCACAGGTAGCTAATACTTTCTTAATAGATTTCCTTTTACATTAGAGATACAAATTTAAAATTGAATCCACTGGAAGTTATTTTTATCATAACAGCATTTGGTACAACAAAAAAGATCCGTAATATAGCAATCATCACTATTTTTCTATGAATTTAAACGAGGAGCAATAGGTTGTAATTGCCTTTCGAAATAATCTTATTGGTAATGCAAACTAGTAATATTAGTTGTAGTATAATGTTTAGTCGTAATTATGTTTAGCAGAAGAGATTTTGGTAGTATTCAATAATGCTTTTGTAAATTTTAGCAAACCAAAATTTTTTGTACCAAAACATGGAATTTTGGTGAAAAATATCTATTCGTTAAAGCAAATTTATATTAAATTAAAATATGGCAACTATGAATATAAATTCATACGACGAATTTGTTTTGTAAATGTGAAAGTAACAATTGGCGATATTTTGTTTCATGCCCTTGTACAATTTAGTGAATATCGCTTTTTTTCGCTGAAAAGAAATGGTAAGATTTCTAAATTCATAAGAGATCGTTTGTTTTCAGAGCCAAAGATGTCCATTCATTGTCTTTTCTTGAATATAAGTACAAATATTAAAGCCAGATAGATTCAAGCCAATCTAATAAATGCCAAGTTACAGTCTATGGTGCATAACTTAAGATTAGTAAGCAATCATACATCGGTATCAAGTGCATTAAAAAACTATACTTTTAGAAACATAAACCATGATTTTTTTCTCACAATGAATAATATTTCCTAATGATTTATCCATGAAACAACCTTCTACGTTCTTTATTGTTGCGTAATTCTCGAACATTAAATTTTACAGTAAATGATATTCAAAACTCAGTCAAATACTCTTATAATGCTTGAAATCTAGTTTTGCAAATTTAAGTTCAGGTTAAGTAATCTGGTTAGCTTCTGTATTTGCACGCCTTTCTTATATTTTCTTTTTATACCATACAGGAACGCGAAATATTTTAAACTATCTCTCTCTTCAAGATTAATGTAGATAATTATAAGGTAAAGTTTAGTTTATATTTGATTCAAAACAGTCTTGTTTTGCAAACGAGGGCTGATTAGAACGAGGCTTACAGTTTAAACTGGATTCCGAGCCAATAATAACATCCAAGCCCAATGTAGGATTCGAACCCACAAACAGTTAAACAGAAGGTCAGTGAGCTTGCCATTCGACTGTCAATTGCTAATAGTAAACAGCAATAGATCTGAAAAATATCAAGTAAATTATTTTAGTTTTGAAAGCATTATAATAACAAAACATCTGTTAAATAGCTAAAACATTTAAAAGTTGTGATGAAACACACACACACACAATGTCGCAATAAGATTGAATATTTTACTAATCTCTTAAAGATATCATTACGAAACAGATATTAGTTTAGCTTGAAGAACGTTAACAAATATGTAAATTATTAAAAAAACCAAAAATTTCAAGATCTTGCTCAACTTATCAAACAGTATCTCTTTAAATCATTATGAAAAATATTATTTTAAAATAATATATATGCGTATAGAAAATTAACGATTTTGAATTTTAGAAATAAAAAATGAACAATGAAAATTCATAATTATGATTTTAAAAAAATTCGTAAAAAGTAATGAGCACTGAAAAACAAAATTGAAATTTAGATAGAATTATGCACTCTATTCAGTTAATCAATCCATTTGCAAGAACATCGACAGTTCAAAGGGACCACAGTATTTGTACAATTATCAAGTGATGTTCACATCATTCTCTGTGGAAATTTATTCCAGAAATGTTCATCTCTGTATTATGGAATCTGCAAATTCAAGACTTTACAATGATATAACATGGATTTTAAGAGAAATATCATATAAAGTTATAGATTGAGAGTTTAGTATTTGTGAATCATCGCAAAAAATAACCGCGGTTTTGTAGCATGGTAATCTCTGTAATGATTTTCTAAAAGGAAATGGCATACCAGCCTTAGTTATTTGTTTATTTTTTGAAATTATGACAAGATAAATGTAAAATTGGGGGCTTGCAGACATATCATGAGACATCATGACATATTTCTATTAAAAAATGGCCAGTAATGCTCTTGCTGAAGTACAGGTCAAACAATAGGGTTCATTGTAAGATTTTTCATTTTTGATAGACATCAAATTTAGAGCTTTAGTGTAATATCATGAGTACCAGTTGGTTCAAATTTTTTTACACCTTAAGTTTGTGTGCTCAAAAAACAGCAGGAGAAATTCTCATTACTAATGCATTCTGCCGGCCGATTGCTGAGTCGTTAGCGTTCCTGACTTCTGAGCTGTGGGTCCCGGTTTTGAATCCCGGTTCGAGCATGGATGTTACTTTCTTTTCTCTGTTCTGTGATTCTCTGTCCTTTCTTCTGTGATGATGTATGAATGTGACCCACCCTATAAACGGGTTTGTGCAGGTATAGCGCGGGAAACGTTACTCGCCTCCGTGACTTGGTTCACAGGTACCCGCTGGGTAACGACAAAATGAGTTGCAGTTTCTGGCCTTGCTGTGGCATAGAGTTCGTCACCCAAGTGCCCGCCGTTGGAAAAAAAAAACTTATGCATTTTTTTTTTGTTGGAAGTACCAATGAGTCATTAACTTTATTTTCTCAGTTTGTTATTGATTAGAAAAACATGTTTACTAATGCAATAACTGAATGATTATTTATCGAGAAACATCAGAACAATAAAGATAATATGTATTGATGAATTACTCTAATGAAATGTAAGGTTACAGAGGCTTGGTAGATAAATTAAAGCAATGAACCTCATTTCAAAAATGTAATAGCTGCTGTTCAACCTGTTGGAAGCATCAGTAAAAATGCGAGTCTATCGGAACTTGTATCCAGTGACACCTGAATCCATCATTCCAAGTGATTGGGAAGCTCTGCTATGTTGGATTTATAATGATGATGAGTAATTTCTATGATGGGTCCCAAACAGGGAGCTGAAACTTATTTTATTATTTATAATTCCGTCTATGATGACGTGACCATTTCAATTCTGTTAGTCATCCACCATATTTATGCTTGAGACACTCGTTTAAAAACTTTCTAATTAAGCATTGAGGCATGATGTTTAGATAATTGTTCTAGTCTAAAACTCATGTGTAAAAAGGCTGAAGTCATTATCGCTGTGAATATAATTTATATTGTTAAAAACATCGCCAAAATTTTCGTGGAAGCACTTATTGAGTTGCAAACGAATTCCGATTTCGTTTCAGAACTTAGTATAATGTAGCTGTAAGATCCGCTTAAGCAAACACATGTTTATCGATTTTCCTTTTATGAATAGAAATATGGACCCAATGCAGTGATTAGTAAGCTAATCAAAAATCCGTAGCTTTCATACTTTGCTTATGGTGATAATATCTATACCATTGAGAATATAAATGCTGTAATAACTGTAGCTTGATTTGTATCAAAACTAAATCCGTATTGGTGCAATCTTTTTTCACAAAAGAAACAACTTCAGTGTTGAAGGTTATGGGTTTGATTCCCTGAACAGTCGTAAAAAAGGAGATAGATGTGGCGCTTTATCTTTCTGCATGCACGTATATTAGAGTAGTTTTTGGGAGTATTCCCCCATGAGGCATGAGAATACGGCCCAATGTTTATAAAAGTTCCTCTCTGAAAACAATTTGCGAGTGCGTGATAACTGCCTAAAGCTATTGGAAGTCAATTTAATTTCGCGGTTTAATTGTGTTAAGGAAAAATAACAATAACTTTATTCAAAATATTCAAAAGCAATGGGCAAATGGAAGAGTAACCTATTGTATTAAATTTTTCTCTTTCTCTCCATTAGATATAAATTTCGTTATCTCCAACTGCTTTACTTGAATACTGAAGAATACTGAAGAATTAATCATTTGTGTTTTACGGTAACTGTGATGAAATTTTTACTTAAGTAGTGACTCGAATTCTTACTGTAGAGCAATTTTAAAATCTAGTAATATATATATTTTTAATGACTAAATGATGGAATGTAATGAACAATTTGAGGAACAATTAGATCTTTCATATCAAAAAGAAGACAATTGAGGAAGGAAAATGTGGAAATTGTTTATGTATTTTTTATACTTTCCAGAACACCTTTTGAGAGTCATGAAAATTGAAAGCATAAATAGAAATGTTTTTTACCACAAGTCTATATTCAAGTGTGCAATTCTAAATTCTTTTTCTCTTGATTTCGGTATGAAAACATTTAATACTAATTCATAAGGATTACTGTGCACATTTCACAAGATGAATCATAGTTCTTGTTTATTTTCAATTTTCCTCTTGAAAGTAAGCAGACAATTTCATCCACGACTATCTGATAACGTTATATGCAATTATTTTATCATTTTAATTAGAAAATAAATAATGTCTAATATGTTAAAGGGAATAATTACAAATACATATAAAATTTCATTAGAGAAATTTCTTCTTATTTATGAAAATATAAAAATTTAATTTATTTACTAAGTACAATTTTTTATATTACGTGTTTTACATAACATAGTTATCTTCTTTTTAAGAGCTGGAGTTAATAGCTATGTTGACTCAGCATGGCTCTTCAAGAATACCTCTAGAAGTAAACAGAAAATTATTTAAAAGAATAATTTATTGCATTTTTTTCAGATTAAAATTCTAAGTAAACTTGGTTTATTAACATCAAAAGTAATACCAAAATAAAGGAAAAATACTTGAAAACTATGAATTCTTTGGTTTGTATTATTCAAAAATATTTCTTAAAATAAAAGAACAGATATGTGAAAGAGATTTAGAGACATAGGTGAATGCCAAAAACTTGGGAAATATTTCATAATATTTTGTATGAACATCGATAAAAATACTTTCTCTCTTCAAAAGAAAAAAACATATTTACAATATAAAAAAGAACAAGGTAAATATATTTCTTTTTCACATTATATTCTACATATAATTTTAATATCTTCACTATCTTTTCTAGTGTTTATATTTGTGTGCAAATCATCACTGACGAGCTATTGATATGTTAATACTTTCTTATTTCCACTCAATGAATAAGTGGGTCCCGTGTAGAGTTGAGAACCCCTTGGTTTGGCGAAAAATTTGGCTTTTGCGTAGCGGCCATCTTGTCACATCTTAATACCTATTTTGGGGTCAAAAAGTCGCCAAAAAATCAAGGGGTAGCTTACTCCAAACTTTTACCGAATAAGTTTATTTGAATAAGAAAAATATATATTGTTTATATAAAATTTTATTATGGGTGCCAATATTGAAATTTCTCATTCGTAAAACACACAACTTTGAATGATTTTTAACGAATTTTTACTTGCGTGTTGAAATAAATATGGCATAGTTGCCTTATAATCCAAGATGTTAAGTACTGATTTTTTTGGTGACGATGAAATGTTGCCTCGATGACGTAATGTCTCACGAAGATATTGTAATTGTGACGTAATAAATTCGTTACTGGAAAATTTACCATCTAAATATTAAATTTAAACCTAATGAATAAAAAGCATGAATATATATTTTTGAGATAATAAGATTTAAAAAAGGAAGCATCAGAATAATTTTGGAAACAAAAATGAATAAGAAAAATATAGGAACTTTGTACATGTAAATACGAATTCTAGAAAAATAGTTATATGAATTCTAATGAAAATTCTAGAAAAATGAAAACATGAATTCTAAGGAAAACACAAAAACATTAGTAAACGAATAAATATAAATAATAAAATACTATTTTACTGCTAATTATAATAATTTAAAAAATTAAAGAAAGAAATAATAATTTTGCAAATACGTATAAAAATTATGAAATAATTTTTAATTTAATAATATAAATGATAAAAGCGCCATACATAATCTAAAGAAAGAATATGCCGACACAGTTTCAAACAGTAACTTTAAATTAATCCGCAATTAATTTTTCCAAGGATTCCCCAAAAAGTATTAAAAGGATACAACTTCTTTTCTTTACAGGATTTATAGAATAAATAAAAATCCAAATAAATTTTAAAATCTACTTAATGATTATGCTGCACAGTTTACTTTTAACTTGTCACCATGTGCTTTAAATAATAATTTACTTTTAAATTGTTCATGATACTTCCTTTTTCCAGATTTTGAATCATGTATTTCAACAATCTTTTACCTTCCCTTCCTATCTTCTCTGAAGATGACTCAATTGAGTAAAGCATCGGTTCATTACTGAACTGGCCTCTGGTCTGCTAAAGCATGATTGTTAAAAGAGTATTTCCCATTGAATATCAGTTATCTTATTACCGCGAACAATTTCATATGTCAGAAACCTCTCCTCAGTCTTAAAATTTGCTGCGAAAAATTAAGAACCATACCTGATCGATTTTTGAAAATCACAAGACTTTCCTTCAAAACTTTTGCTGCAATGGAAAACATATCCATCTGAGAAAGTTTTCATAGCCAAAATTCTAATTTGACTTCTGTATTTTAAACACACCAATTCTGACTTCATTCCTCGAATTTCACACAAAAACTCCAAGAAAATTTCCTTTTAATCACAAGTTTAAAATCGAAAAAAAAATTATTTGCTTCTCCATATTGATCTAAAATCAGCTACTACCAGAGAAATTGAATGTCAGTACAGAACAAAGAATACTTTGATATTTAAAACAATATTTTGAGCTAAAGGCATAGTTAATCGCAACAATATTGACAAATGCTGAAAAAATTAATGCAGAACAAAAAACGAATTATGCAATGACAAAGCAAAATGTTAACATATTACCCCTCTTTTATCACACTTTATTAAAAAGTGGGACAATCCTCTAGCTGCGGTGAAAGCAAAGAAAATAGGCACGCAGTGGAAAAGTTTGAAACTATTTTCGCTTTTGAAAGAGAAGCCACTTAATTGGGAATGTTTGTGGTGCAATTTCACTTTCCTAGCAGTTTCTTTAACACTGTGGTCGAAATATTCATTCTTTGAGGGTATATGAAACCACAACCAATACCAATGGCCCAGTTTCTCAAAATTTCCCACTCTTAAACATAGAATTATTTTTGTAAAAAAATAATGTACTAAATTCTCTGAAATTTATCTTAATTTTTGCTGGTAAACGTTTACTGTTTGACTTAAATTTTGTTCTATAACTTGGATTCATATAACTTTGATATTTTCCTAATCGCTAATAAACTTAGTAAACCCAAAAAGTAGCCAGAAAAACAAGCACAAATCATAAGAACAAATTCGGTTCATAGTTATAAGAATGATCAAAAATGTGTGTTCCATTTTTAAATACTATTTTTAAGAAAAGCAGATATAAAGTAAAATTTCTATTAGAGAAAACAAAGGAAAATATTGAATATTTCACTTTTGTTATTTCATACTATTTTCTAAAGAGGAGTATAAATGAATTTATATTAAACATGAATAAGCAATTAACAATATGCTTGAAACTATGCTGAATTTTGTAGTACTTGAATATTTAATGCTTGACCCTGTAGATTTGAATCCCATGTACAATGATGAACGTTCAAATTATTCTTATCAGTAAGTTTCAGTTTGATTAACTTTAGTAAGCAAGCTTACCCCGTAAACACAAAACTAATCTATGCATGTACATTATTTTACATATTTAAAGAGAAAAGCCATAATGGAAATCTCAATCAGTATTTCCTACTCAAAATCTTACAATTGTTTGTAAATAAAGGTTATTTATAAACTTAACTCAAAACATGAAGATATTAAAATGCATATAATTAATTAAGTGTAATTAAAATGTTTTAGCATTATATAAAATATACAATTTATATTTATTATTTGAAAATATTTTTAAATTTATGCGCGAATGACATTTTACTAATATTTAAATAAATTTATCATTTTACGTTTGTAATCACGTCAGAATTAAACGAAACAGAAATTATTCTTTTAAATAAAAGATGATTATTCTAAAAATGATTTGTCAACATTTTATACTGAAATGTTTTCTAAAATGTTCGAATTAAAATATTCCTTCGGTGTCGACGAATGCTTAAAATTCAAGACGTAAAAATATTTTCATTATATATATTGACACACTCATATGCACTTGTAAACATTTTACTTCAACCTCTTACAATGTAAAAAATTCAAAAAAGCAAGGTAATTCACGATACTTTCTTGAAGGATTATCTCCGAATTTGCATCAAATTTTCCTCGTGTAGATCAACAGAATTGAGCAATTTTCCTCAAATGCGTTATAAAAAGAAACATTGGAAAAGCAGTTTCAGGCAACATTTTATTTTTTAAATGCAGGTTAAAGAGAGTCGTATATTGCGAAGTGAAGTTTCGGTCACCTTCGACGCGACCTGGTGATGATATGAGCTTGACCAAGCAACCTTCAAGACAGCTATAGTCCTTGCAAACGGACCCTTGACCCACAGCACGCCGAAAAAAATACTTTTTTCTTTTAAATATGTAATCTTACAAAACTTATTGTAGATATAGTCATATATTTTCATGGTTTCTTGAAATATAATTTCGTTTTTCTCATCAGCTGAAATATAGTTGATTAGCATTATCATGCAGAACATCTTTTTAAGAGAAACCTGTTTGAATTACACAACATCATAAATATTATCATTATACATGCTTATAAAAGATTGCGGCATTAATTATAATCGTCACAAATCCTGTTTTAGATTCACCTGTTAAATACCAGATATATAAAAAGCTTTCATGAAATATTAAAACCATTTCTTAAAATTTAGTTCTATCTTTTGAAAGGAAGATTATAATTTTCATAACGATGGAAAAATAATTTAAAAACAGAAATTTCAATTTGAAACGCAACAACTAAGAAAAAGCTAGTTTTACAACAAAAAGGAATTTTATGGATTGTTTTTGTTTTATAGCAGAGTAAAATTGTGGTAAGAAAGTCACTAAGTTTTATGTTTATAACCCTTTTGATAGAAATGAGATATGTTTCTATTGTGTTTCCCTTAACGATATAATTGTTTTTATATACCTAGAAATGGACAATCTCACTACTCAGAAGTAGCTTTAAGGCAATTTTGTGGTCATTCATAACTGAAAAATTTAGTCCTATACGGATATAAGAAGATATTAAAAGGTATTTATCAATTTTTATTTCGCAGCTACTATAAATCTTTGTATCTTGCGATATCGGGCATTCCACCTGCTAGGTAATTAAAGGATTTAATTACTTATTATTGCAACGTGCATAACATTTAACATAAAGTTTTATAAGGGAAATACATATTTTGTTTTCCTTATAACATTCAAAATATTGAATAACTTTTTTTAGACCATCAAAATTTTATTCATTTCAATTCGTCTAAACGCAAATTATGCTGCGCTATTAGAGTAAAACTTAATAATTTAATAACATCATGTAATCATTTCTAAATAAAATTTGATCAAATTTATAAGTTTCACAAAACATAATTTTACTAAACTGTAAAATACAGTTGTTGAGCATTAAAAAATAAAGTTATTTTTTAAATACTGGTTTATTAAAATTGTTATTTTTTATTATCATGTTATAAATTCATCAAATAAATACAATGATTAAAATATTATTAGATATCGAAGATATTCTTAAAGTGTTTGCCAAGTTAAATAATATTCATGAGTGAATGTAAAATGTATAACAATTTTTAGTAGAATTTATTTTGGGCAAAAACTTTTTTTTTAATTTTATAAATTATATCAAGATAGTAAAAGTTATTTTCTAAGTAAAAAGATATTTTAATATTAAAAATACATGCAGTATTTTCAGAACAATCATGGTGTCAAATTTCATACTTTAGTTAAATAATTGGAAATACAAATGTTTCTGACTCAGATTCCTGCTGTGACTATTCTTTAATAATACCTTTCAATGAATTTCAAATAATTTGTTTCAATATTTAGCAAGTTACTTTGTACTGAAACACCAGTATCACAGCTTAATTTATTTGAGAACAAAATACATTATTATTAAATAAATAATAATGAAATTTTATTATAAAAATTAAAATTTCTTTTAAATAAAAATTTAAAAATGGAATTTATATTTTAACTTAGGTACTTCTATCTATACGCATGGATTGTTCAAACATAAGAAGCATTCTTACTTGAAAAATTCTGAGTTTTTTTTTTAAGTGCAAATAATAATTTAAAAATTTCTTTTTATTAAAAAAATATTTATTTTTTGAAAAAAAAATCATTTGTACCACTCCGCTCTATTTTCATTGGTGGTATTTTAGCAAACCAAGATTTTTCAGACAAAACTGTTCCCTTAAATACACTTTTTACTTGAAAGCACTCAATCCCAGAATATTTGTACGAGTTATTCCTATATTGTAAAATAATAGCAATCAAAGAAAAACTAACAAACTGCTTTACTCCCAAAAATTGAATTTGAAAAATAAAGTCGTAAAGAAATTTATTTCCAATAAATTAAATTAAAAAGTATTCATACTTGTGTTCCAGGCATCCTCAGTAAGCTCCTCTTAGTAATGGATAAGTATAATTTTTAGAATAGAACTAGCAATTATTAACTAATATTATCACAATAATTATTTCTGTGTCTGAAAAGTCATTGAACAATTTTTTGCAGCCCCAAATGAAATGCTACAGTACAAAATACTTTACATTATACTGAATTTACAATATAGCTTTAAGCTTCATGTTGCATTGATCTGTATGATTTGCTTTGTCACTCAAAAAAAACTTTTATCGTACTATGGCAGATTTGACCAGCTGAGACATACAATGCGTTACACTTCTGAAACAGCTTTAAACATCCATACTCAAAGTATGAGTCTGATTTACGAACTCTACGAGTATGTACAAAGTCATTTAAAAATATGGTTTATTTTTAATATATTCAAAACCAACCATATTTTTAAATGACAAGGGCAACATGGAATATTTTCATAAATTCCACCATAATAATAATGATGATTTAATAATCACAGAATTTCTACTTTTAGCTAAATTTAATCTCTCAACAATTTTATTTTAACAATTCTAATTGCTGTGTAAAATGTTAACTATTCAAATATTCAGTAAATATAGATAAAAGAAATAATGAGCAAAGATTTTAAGATTTTATAATAGCAAAAGTAAAATAACAAAAATTGTCATAAATAAACATATAACATAAGTGTTTGACGAAATACTCGAAATTCGATTCGTAAATTACTAAGCCTATTTTTAAGAGTTGTGTAAGATGTCAAGTATCATACTGAAAAAAGAATATTTAGATTTCTAAATTATAATAAACTTTATTTTATACAAGTTAATAAAAATCAAGTATTATTTTAAAAGTTTATTTATCTTCTTCTGATTTACTTTTTTTAATTAGGGATTGCATATAAATAGTTGACCTAAATGTTGCGATTTATGTTGCATGAAACGTTACTGCGAAGGCATTTAAAGAAATAACTAATAACACTCATGCCCTATTATATGCAGAAACCTTGTTTAAATGTTTTCATATATTATAATGCACCTTTCAATTTTTTATTGCAAATTCAATATTTATTCATCATAAAGATTTGGCTTTTGTACTTCATTTCACTGTTTTACGTAAAATGTAAAATTATTAATATTTTAAAAACAAAATATTAGTAAGTTAAAGTTGTTGCTCATCCCTGTAAAATAAATGTTAGTTATTTAAAGTAACACTATCATAAAAATTAAATTATCTCAATAAAAAATATGGAAAATTAGGGAATTTAATATATATGAAATGCACTAAAATTCTATTAATATTGATCATCCATCAATAAAATATATTTAAATATAGAAAATAACTAGTTTTAAAAGACATATATTAAAAGACATATATAAAGACATATATTTAAAAGACATATGTTTTTATATATTTTTAGTCTTTTCCATTTAAGTGCACTATTCTTTCTTCATCAAGTTAAAATAAATACTCTATCCATCACATACATACTATTGTAAAATACTCTAAAATACACTCTGAAAAACAGCCACTAATAAATTATGTTTTTTAACTGTTTCCACTATATTTTTATGCTGCAATTATATTTTCATTGAAATAAATAATATTTGTTTTCAAAGGCTAAAAAATAATAAGGTGTTTAAAAAATTACTAAAAGCTTTTTAATAAAGATTCATAATTTAATAAAGAATTGATAAAGGAATTTCTGACACTCTTTAGCTACACTTTTTCTATCATGATCATATCTACTATGAGTTTTCTTCAAAATCTTGAATATAGACTAACGTTTTTAGCTTACATGACGTAATCATGGCACTATTCCGATAGAATTTCAAAATTTCTGAAAAGCACAATCAAAATATCAACAACAATACCAGTACTATAAAACGAGATGTGTCCTCTCTTGTGACAAATGTGGTTATCTAACTTTTCATTAATGATGCATTTTTGTGGGAGGAAGAACTTGCTTGCATATGGGCATCACAAATGCTTTCACTTGATATGTATCTTCCATTCTTCATTTTGCTAAACTATCCAAGTATTTTGCAATTGTCTTAGAATCTATAATAGTCCAGTGTATTATCAAATATTATTAAAAATAAGCATTAGTAAAATTTTTAAGTAAAATATATGTTTTTATTTATAACAATATCCACTTTTAATAGTAAAAGTCTAATAGTAAAAAAATTGTAAAAATTTAAGGAATTTTAACAAACATTATATTAGTTTGATAAATAAAAATATTTAATTACATAAAACATAAATGTAGCAAAATTATAATATAAATGCAAATTAAATTTATATATATATATATATATATATATATATATATATATATATATATATATATATATATATACATATATATTATATATATATAAACATATATATACATGCACATACATATACATATATATACATATAATCCGATGATCAAGAAACAATGTGGGTAGCATTTTACATTATTTTATAATTAAATATGCATTTTTTTCTTTTAATATTTCCTTAAATACATGTGTGCCAAGTCATCCAGTTTCTTTATGCCTCAGTTTTTAATAAAAATTTTGTACCTGCCTCTCAGAGAAAAAATATGATCTGGAAAGATTACGATATTTACTATTTTTAAGGATATTTATTACTCAGCTTTGTTCAAAATGATATTCCTCACCACGTTATAGGGTCCCAATATGGACGCTAAAAATTAATTGATTGAATGCAAAAATTTTCAAAATACCTTTAAATAAAGTGTTATAAAAATATTTAAATCGTGACTACTTTTATCATCCTTCCAATGTATTTGCAATCCATGGATAGCTGAGAAAATCACAAATTGGCTCATTCGAGTGTAATCTGTATATACGGGTATTTTTCAAATTTTGAAACAAATAACAACAGGTATTTTTAAGTATAATTTTCAGTGGGGAAATGTTGAAAGAAAAAATTCCATACATTTTTTACTCTAGGCATTTGTACAGATAACAATTTTAAAAGGATAGAAAAAGTACTAAACACTTATGTATAAAAAAGTAAATTTTGAAACAGTGTTTAAGCGCTTAAATTAATAGCATTGTGACATTTTAGCAACATTACAGTGAGCTAATATCAACATTAAATATTTACAGTATAGCCTTCATTTTTATCCCCCTCTTCAACAATTCGTCAAGGAATGACCTGCATTTTCTGCTTAAAAAATGTATTATAATCTTTATTCTTCTAAGTTCAAAGCATGCATCACTTGTATTTTTGCTTTTAATCTTTCCCATATGGTAAAAAAAAAAAAACTTTTTTGTAAGTCCTAATGCGAAACCCGTGATTGAGATACATCTTCATGAAACTGCTTGCAAATCTCTAAGTCTACTCTTTACTATTTAGTAAAGTTCTGTAATGTCTTATTTAGGTAGAGTTCTGTAATATACTCGATAATTAATATTAATATTGTAAACCATAAAAGACCGAAACTAAAAATTGAATTTGCTATCCAATTTTTACCCAAGTAAATAACAGATTAATTGATATGTTTTTGCTGATCTTTTACTATGATGAAATGTGTTATCACTAAAGTAAAAAATGAGTTATCATGTGATATATTCTACATTTGGAAATTCAGTTTTCTTTTTCTCAGTTTCAGCTAATATTTGATGAATAAATCTTGTGATAAAAAATTATTCTGATTGGTGGGCTATTTAATTTTCGACATCACACAGAAAGTTCTGTACTTTTTACAACGCCTAATAATTGAATAATATATTTATTAAAAAGTGTAGCATATCTTTTATTAAACATTCAGTCATAAATTACTGCTTCTGCATATAAAAATAATATTCTAACTATGAGATTCCTGCTATCATTATTATTGTCTTAAATGTTTCATTAAATTGTCAGATATCAGCCATATTCTCTTACAAACTTGCTCTTTGTTATTCTATGCTCATCATTTAGAGAAATAAGGGATTTTATTTCTTTCATCGTTATGTTTTCTGAAAGCGCTTACTTCCATTTTTATAAATTTTTTTTTAAATTCAGAAATTTTCTTTATCAGTTATAATATATCTGATGATCAAACCCATAGCTACATAGCGATCAATCGTGACAAAAGAGGATTTTTATCTTTTTCCAGCTGCTTTTATCACATCACTTGGAAAATATATACATCATTATTTTATATTTTAATTTTTATTTTAATGGAAATTTCAACCTTTACCCATTTTATATAGAGATTTTGACGAATTTAGTTCTAAGCTATGTCTACTTATTTCGAAACTTATGGAATTAATAGAAAATCATTCCTTCCTCAAAGCTCTGATTCACTTGCTTAACATTCTATTATGTGGTTTTACTTTGAAACGAAATATCAGCTCACAAAATTCAACACGACAGAAAGAAGCGCTTAATAGTTCTTTACCACAATATTCTGCTACAAACACACTTATACAGAAATAAAATTTAAGATTCTTTTTCATCAATTGTTGATGTATTGTATTAATGAGATTTATTAATTATAAATATTGGTAATATATGAGATTAAAACACCATAGTTTTGTTGATATAGAAATGACTGATAACATTAATTTATCAGGCTCATCCTCAAACATGTACTCGGAAAGTTTTTGCTGCTTTTTTTCTCAGAATACTTTTTCATTTTTTTTTCTTAGAAGAATATATTTTTTTGATTTGACTTGGATTTGAATACAAGAGCCATTTCACAACTGGGAAGGTTCGCCAGGGCTTTTATATGTATGTTCAACTTTATAGAATTATCTTATTTAAACATTTTGACGCACAATAAATTACTATTTATTTTATAAAAATATTTCCTCTGTATACTTCAAATTATCCAATATATGCAATAGATTAGATAAAGTTTTCAAAATTTGTCAGACGAGTTTAATAATGCACAAATATTGCATTAGTTTGCTTAAAGTGAAACTCCAACTGACTTCACAAGAAAAAAATCACTTTGAATACACACGTTTTCTAGTACACACTTTAAAAATTGAAATTTTTTAAATGTGAAAGCAATTATGTTTATTTTTCAACGGTAGGCTCTGAATGACTAACCTTCACCAGAACTAGTCCTAAAACTACCACTCGTTTATATTTTCCAAGTGGGCACCTGTGAATCAAGTCACAGAGGTAGTATCATTATCTACATAAATCCACCACAAAACCATTTATAGGTTGGGACATATTCATTCATCATCTTAGAAGAAAAGACAGAGAAACCCAGAGCGAGAAAGAAACATCCATGCCCGAACTGGAATTCGAACCCGGGTCCAACAGTTTAGGAGTCAGGAATGCTAACCACTCAGCCTCGGCTGGCTTCAGTTGTATATGTATCATTATTATAACTGGTTGAAGGCGCGTTTTATTAACACAAGTAAAATTTCGTGGAGTTGTTTATTGCTATAAACACACTCTCAATATTTATTTTTCACTCAGCTGTTTTTACAATATCTTAATCAATTTTTCACAGTTCAAAATTTCATAAATTCAAAAGTCTTAATCTCTTACGTAATTAATCAATAGTCTCAAATCTTACTTAATTAAATGATATAGAATTTAAAGGAAAATTTAGTTATTTTCACTTAAAATTTAAATTAAAATTTAACGTGGAAATACGTTTAAATTTTACAAACAATATTTCGTTTCTACAATAGAAACACAATGTTTGAATATAATTAACACATTTTTATTCTTCTTAATGATAACTCATCAATTTCAACATTATTTTTAGCTTTAATTCAATATTAATTCAAGTTTTACGCCTCTATAGTCAATTCAATGGGAGTCAAGTGTAGTGAATATTTGAGATAACCAGGAATTCCCAGACCAATGTGTTAGTACTAATCAATGTAGAGATTAATTAAAAGTTACTAGGTTACTCTTAATGGTTAATTTCTGCTAATTCTACCAAGACAAAGTGTACTTTGAACCACTACAAACATTCAAAACTAATGGAAAAATTGAGCTCTTGATTTGATGAATTAAAGGCCCTTTATTTGATAATTTAATCATCCTACCTAATTATATATAGAAATTAATTAGAAAAGTATTGCAAACAAATATATTCATTTAAATAATTACTATAAGACGCTATGAATAGTAAAGTCTCATGTGAATATTTTAAGATACTCTTTAAAATAAATTCTTCACTAAAATTCCTTTGGTATACGAACAAATAATAGTATCAAACATACACAAAGTTATTCTTCCAGAAGAAGTACAACAGAACACATAAGCATAAGAATATAATTCTCTAATTGTATTTTTAAATTCTTTAGACTTAAGTCTTCTTCTGTTTCCCAAATCGTTGAAACGTTTTTAATAACTCCAGAGTTAATAAATTAAGGAAAGTAAGTATTTGTCTTTAACACAAACAAATAATGTTAAAGTCTTTGTTATTCACAATTCTCTTCATTTTATGTCTTCTTTCATTACCTGGGAATATACTTATATTGATGTTACCAACTGCTGCTCGAAGTACAGTTTATTAGAAGATTTATCTGTTTTGGTCTTTTTGGTTCGTCTAAGGCTCAGCGTGATACCCTACTTATATCAGTAGTGTTATTACAGCTGATTCAATCTTAGCATTCCTTTTGCTAATGACATATAATCTTTAACCACGTAAAACTGAAGTCGTGAATTTACTCTTCAGAATCGATAACAAAAGATTCTGTCAAAGACTTCATCTCATTTTTGTCTATGCGAGGAATGATTTTTTGTCACCATCTTCTGCAATAAATATACGTTTTATATAAAAAAAAACTTCTATTGTTGATGATTTCCTTTAATCTGATTTCGTAAAGTAAATTGAATATATTATTACAAAAGCACACTACTCTAAATAAAACTTTTAATTTAAACTATAATAAAAAAAAAAACATTTTGTCGATTTCTGTTTGCGTGCAGATCGGTGAATACGTATTGTTTCATAACTTACATATTGTTTCATAATGAGATACTCTTTAGCCATGCTGATAAGTTTAGAAATTTCTATACACCAAATAACTAGCAAAGCTTATAAGTTAATAATAAGCTTTGATTTCGAGGGGAAAACGTGTATCCAGCTTTCAGTAAAAATTTCAATTCAGAAAACAATATTTATTGTTTACCTAGTCATTTTGCTAACAAAACGAAGTCTTGCTTGCAGATCAATTAAAAACAAATTGATTTATTTATGCAACATTTCAAAATTCTCTTTATTAAATACTGATTTCGGAACTCTTCTTCTGCGTTCCATTCCATTTTCGATTGTAAGGGTATTGGAAAATCTGATTAAACATTCATTGTGATAAAACGTAAAAATTTTTAAAAATTTCAAAAACTAAACATTTTTTAACAAAATTACTTGGAAATTTAGATAGAAGGGAAAATTCGATGTCATACATATGTTTTTCTAACCCACGACGGTTACACACAGATGACAATTTCAAAAGTGGGAAATTCAGGAAGCGAGGAGAGTTCCAAAACATTATACCCCGGTACTAGTATTCTTTAGTGAATTCAAATCATCGTTAACAACGATTTAAATTAATTACAAACGTTTAAATTAAAACATGTTATGTATGTCGTTAGCCAGAGATCAACATCATGGCATAATGTCCCATTTACTATTCTCAATCTAAACCCCTGGCGTATTCAAGGAAAGAAGATTTTGTTTGGATAAATATCGTAAGAGTTTCTTTAAAGAATAAAAATTTCTTTTAAAATTGTAATAAAATGTCTTGTTATTCCATGGTTGCAGATTAGTATTCCTTATATTATGGCAGAATTAAACTCGTCAGAGTAATGTGTTGTGAGTAGGCGTAGTAAGAATACTCTCGAGTCCATGCCCCTCCTCTGCTGTGGCATGACGTAGAGAGGCAGAAAGTAGTTTTCGGTCGCCAGTGTCATTTCTTACAAGTAGGTTCATTTTACGTGATGATTAACTATGTTTTCTGTTCCAAAACTGACAGCCAAAAAGTATCAAAGTAGTTTACATAGAATAATGTTACTATATGTACCTATATGAAATAAAATGGATTTAACTTTGTTCTAGCTTATTTAGATATATTAGCTTAGTTCTAGCTTATTAGATATGACTATAGAAGAGCTCAAACTAAATAAGAGAAAATAGCGTATGGGAAAAAAATTACCCAATCTTAAGAAAATTTTGTTTTGTTTAATTTGATTGTTACTTGACTCTCCTTTCTTGCACGTGACTTACAGTTTAAAATAAATTCCGAATTATTACAAGTCGTGACTGATATGAAAAGCGAATCCAATAACTGTTGCATTTAAGGCCGGTTCACCTAAGTCCAATAATGGCCGTCTTCTCTGTTCAGAAGAGAGAACTAATCCTTGAAACTACTCCCTATTGAATAAGCGGATATGGATGCTAAATTTCAGCTTTCGAAGTGAGCGCCTGTATAAGTGCGGGCTTGGGATTTCTCCGGCTTCTACCCTCGAGATGAGAATACGTGTGATCATGAAATATTTTCAGAATCGATGTAAATCTAAGTGCCCAAAACCTGCTTGCGTCAATAAGACTAATTGCAATGTCAATTCAAAGATTAATAGGTTTTTACAATCATTTGACACACAAGCAAAGGTACTATCTTTAATTTATACTCTTTTAAAATTGAGGGATATAAGCACAGTTCTACTAGTTATTAAACATACACTTCAGAATTAATATACTTAGAGTGAATCACGTCGACATCTTATTCAAAATTAGCCACCTAAAAGTCATGTTTTCAACTCAGAATTTTCTTTGCCAACTATATATTCTTGTTAGCTTTTCTGAATTTAATAATATTTATTCATATTTGTACTGGCGAGTATGAGAAGATGCACTTATATTGACTTTTCTTCTTATTTACCTTGATTCTTTGTATAACACACAGTGCATTACTAAAATTCCCACTTTGAGCGTGTGTGATTGTAGTGGTTCAAAAGACAGTTTAAAAGAAATGCTCCGGTTAAATTAATTTCCGCATGCGAAAAGTAATCTCCGAGCGAAAATCAACCAACCAATTTCTTTGGATCAAGTGTAATTCTAAACATATTTTATCGCGTTAACTGCATTAAAAATTTTGCGAAATAGTTTTTTTTAGTGTTAAAACTATTTCTTTTGTGTTAATTATAAAATACAACTGAATAAAATATAAAACCTCATCAAGCAGATTTTATATCAATGAATATGTTATTAACTAGAAACGATAACTAAAAGATAAAAATCTTTCGAAACATTAGCTTTTTCCTTTTTAACGATTTCTCATGTGTTCCAATCACGCACATGTGAATTGAAATAATATTGTTATTCAAGAATGATAAAAGAAAAAAATTGTCACTCTTCACCAGTTCTTATTTCTCAAAATAAATCAAAAGCTGTCATTTCAATAAGTTTGCAGTGTTGCCAGATTTCCTATAGAATTCTTTAAATATAATTTCAACACGTTTATCAGCATGTGCTTGCGTAATTAGTATATTTTAATAAACCTGACTTTTTAGTGATGAATTACCGTTCCCATTTTCCGTTCATTCTTACGTCATAATATTTGACACATCTCATCACTTTTGACGCAAGTAATCATACTGAGAAGGCACTACTTTTATGCAACAAATTTGAATCTTTAGAGTTAGCCTTTTGAACTCTAAATGTAGTTTTCAATGTCAATGTCAAATGGCCCGGTTTTTCCCCTTCAAGAGAAAGAAGGTGGGAAAAACTAGTCTTTAGGTATGAAAGAAGTAGGGATTGAAGAAAAGGTAAATAATCAGAATAACGTCATTCATGATTGGTAAAGGGGAAAATTCTGTCTATTTTTCTTTTTCTCTCTTTTCGATTTTTTTATAATCTGAGAAAACTGTACACACAAAGACAAATAACCATCGAAAGTGGTAGGAAACGGAAACGGAGAACAGTTGTGATTCGTTAAGGATGATGAGGATCGAAAGAAGATCATTTTCATATACCTGGCAATAAAATTTAGCTTTGGCTTTTTATTGCTTTTCTTGGCGACTTTTCTAAAAGTTCAAAACTTTTAATATTAAAATTTCCACCTTTGCATAAAATTCTTAAAAATTCAATAAATGCATTTTAACCAAACTAACTTGTATAAAAGAGTTTTATTTAAAAAGATTTCTTAAATTTTCATAAAACTCATGTAAATATAACACTAATTTTATTTTTTATTAATAAGAGTTCGGAAAAATATTACTTATATTTTTCTCTCAAAATGATAAAAATTCTAATGTTGACTTTCAAAAAAGTTAACTACTCTCTATTATTAAAAATTATACATATATATAAATAGATATATTTATATAGATATGTATATATATATCCAGACAGATTAGATAGATAACATTCAATAAAATATATTTCATACTTTGCTCAGGTTTCCAAAAAAAATTTCATTAATAATCAAAAACCCATTTAACATTCCTTTTTACAAAATTTTTTTTTATCTCTAATGTAATTATTAAATGTTTAATTTAAAATTTTTAATTTTCAAAACAAATATGGAATTATTGTCTACTAAAAAGAATTAGCTGGTAATTCACTGAATTCCTTAAGAGAGAAATACACAAAAAAATTTCTTATTTTAAATTTTTAAAAATTTGTACTTACAATTCTTACATACGCAAATCTTTTGCTCTGTTACATTTAAATATCTATTAAATAAAATTGTTTCATAATTTTTTAAAATTTTCATTTTTATTCCTTAATATTTTTTGTTACATTATAAAATTTGTGAGCTTTTATTTTCTTTTGGCAGAAGTTTAAATTTGTTAAAAATTTTAATAAAATATTCACTTGTTTAATATTATTAACTTTACTTAAAAAATACATTTTCAATAGTATTTTTTCTTTTGTTTAAGGTAAGAAATTTTAAATTTATATTAACCACTGTATTTTATAAATATTATCATAAATACTTTAAACGTGACTATTAATTTGAAAAATTATGCTTATAATATAGTAAAAACTTACAATATTTCTAAATGCATCATTGAGTCAATAAAACCGTAATTCATTTCCTGTAAGTTTTGCAAAAATATTTTACAAAATTAGTTGGGTTCATTTGTCATTAAAAGTCAATTTTTGCACACGAGGTCTTATGATCTACAGCTTACTGTAGGCCCAGAACCACTACAAACATCCTAACACGTGGTGGGTATTCAACCCACGAACTGTTGAATAAAAGATAAAAGAGCTAACTCTTCGGCTATCAGATAGGTAAACAAATTTTTGAAAAAATACAAATATAATATATATAAATTAATTATAAATAATATATTCTTAAAATTGCTGAAAAACTTGTTTGATTGGTTTGTCACTCAGCGATTATTTTTTGCACACCCTCTACAGTATTTATTAATTAGACTGGATAGTATGTGGCTTAAAGTGGATTCTGAACTACAAACATTCAAGCCCAAATTGGGATTCGAACCCACGAACTGTTGAACCGAAAGCCAGAGTGCTACACGTTAGCTGCCTGCTCGGCAACTAAATATTCGAATAAATCCTACTCCACAAGAGAGAGAAAACCTGATATATATATATATATATATATATATATATATATATATATATATATATATATATATATATATATATATATATATATATATATATATATATTCGCTTAAATAAACGTTTATTATGTTTTCCTACAAACAATTTTACAATAACATTTTACTGTCAACCTTAATTTTGTTTTTCTCCAACGGTTATATTTTTCAAAGACAGCTAAATACAATATCACAACCCGAGGCACAAAATTGATATAGTACTGCTATCCTCATGCATCCAAGATGAGAATTGAACTTGTGGAGTTCAGATGGAGGCAAAAGCTCTTGCATCAGTAATTATCTCTCTTAATTATCACTGTACCGTCACTTTTTTCAAATTAAGAGTAATTTAACAGGAACAGATATCCACATTCGACTGTGATGTAATCGAAATTTAACCACCGTTATTTTAGGTGTTCTTTTCTCAGCCATTCTACTGCCACTGCTTACACTCAAGAGCTTATTCAATGAAGGTCTACGTTTTGAAATAACTTTCAAATCACTGACATCAATGCCTGATCTGATAGCCAAATTGAAGACTAAAGCTTATCATTCATTTGTCAATAAGAGAGTTAATTTAATGATAAATAGGGTTGTGTTAAATACTATATCTTATTTCATTTCTTCAAGCTATTGAATGCAAACTTATTATTGATCAAACTTATTATGCGATTATCATTGATGAAATATGCTCATTCATATCATTGATGAAATATTTTTGTAACTCTATTGTAATTTTTTTTCACTTGAGATCTTGTTGAGCAGAGAAGTTATATTCAAAATCCTTACAAACATCCAATGTTGTGAGACAGAAATTGAACTTACTTTCATCTATCAGCTCACTTAACAGTAGCTGAGATCAAATTCTGGGTCCTTCACTGTAAAAATACAACGGTATGGTCTTACCACTGAACTGAAATAGATGTTTAGTTATCCAACTTTCTTCTTGATTGACACATTTTAATAAAATTCAGCTAGAGAAAAATAAGTGAAGATATAAATAATTTGCAATAGTCAAGGCTATTCAACAATTTATTACTAATTGTCGGAATTTTCCTTCTTCTACATGAATGTCTTAAATGTTTTTATTAAAAAATTGCTTCCATACTAATTTAGCTTCATTTAATTAACATTAAGATTGATAATTCATACAATTTATACACGAAATTAAAATGCTTATTTTTTTTAGTATATGTTCTATTGAAACTTTGTTAATGTTAACCATCCTTATGTACTTTAATCATTTTAATGAACTCGCAATTTTTACATTTATTGAAAACATCACAACGTCAAATAATTCTTCTGGATACTGTTTCTTTTAGCATAATGTCATTTAAATCTTTAAAAGATAAAAACGCTTAACTTTTTCTAACAATTGCGAAAGATTTATCTTATGAACCCGTCACAAAAAAAATAATTTTCAGTCTACCAAAGCACTAGAACCTATTGCTAAGGAACACAATTTAAACTTTTTCATCCAAAATAACATGTACTTATTAATGATATTAATTCAAGTTAGAATATAAAATATATTTGATATTAGATATTGAAATTTAAAATATTTAATATATGTATTTTCTGTTTTGTGCTTAAAAGAATTATCAAACTTAATTGCAGAAAAGGTCGTTTTTGAAATTCAAAATCAGATTTTTAAGTGAAAAAATACTAAAATAACTTATTAAGTTTATTTACATTAGAACATTATTATCTATCAAAAAATAATAAAGACGTGTTTTTATTCTGTCTAATACAATATACAAGTGATCATGATATTGCGCATAGTTCCAATACATGTTAAAATTAAGCTGTCTTGAAAATCTTAATATTTTGCTAATTACGAAGAGTTAATTTTACTTCAAAAAGTTAACCCACTCGAAAGTTTACTATGGCTTCATTTTGAAATCATCAAATGATCATTTCCTCTGCTAATCTTTATCATGTTTGTAGAAAAAAATTTCTAAATTTTACTAGTCAATTAAATTAGTTTTCTTATTGTAAACATCTTAGATGCTAATTAATTTTCTTGCAAAAATTGTCCAGAAATATTTTTAACGTTTGAATTTATACTTGTCAATCTTAACATATATATCCGCTCGCAATTTTTCAGGACTTTTGATCTAAATATATTTTTATTAAATTTTATTTATATGATTAATAATAATGCTTTGTATACAAATACACAAAACGACTTTTGAGATTATTTTTCAAAAATTTCAATTCTTAAGTATAAAAGAAAATTAATGAATGAAACTTGATTTAAAAAGTACGCTAGAAATGAGTTTTCTATCATAATTTGATTTTACATTTTTATTTCCTAATAAGATTATTTTTTAATTAAATTTTGATTGAAAGTAAATTGGGATAAATTGAAATGAATATCAATAAGTCGAAGTAAAATATTTTCAGCATTCTCCAATGAGTTCTCAGAATTGACTTTGCTAATTTTGTTTTTCGAAATACGTTTGCTTAATTTACGATTACATTCTTTTACAAAAACGCTACGTTTACTTTTTACAGTCAAGTTCTGTTTTTATCATAACTTCGTGCGTATTTTGGCATAACATAAATCATATTAAAAATATTCCTTAACTTCAAATCTTTATATATGTATGAAATGCAAATATGAGGAAAGATAGTAGAGATGTAACACGACCAAAATCAAACAATGACATCTTTCTAATAGTTCATTTGGTATATCTAATACCAAATTGATGAGTTTCAAATGTAAAAGGAAAATTTTCAGTTGCAATTTGTTTATGTTAATATTTTAAGACACATGTTAAAGCTTAATTTATGTTTTTAAATAAACAATATTTATGCTTAAATTAGGATTTTTACTGTGTTATGAATGGGTTATGCTTAAATTACGATATTCATTGCATCTAATGCATGGGTTATGTTTTTAATATACAAATAAACCTTGTCTTAGTTGTAAATCTCATTAAACAATTCTATTAGTGAAATGTGTGATGATAAGAATAAAAGAAGAAATTATTACACTTTTTCAATGTATTTTTCAAATTTTCACCAAAAATTTACTTAAATAAAATGTATGATGTACAGTGTCCCACTTTCGAGTTTTATGTTCCCTTTGATTCATCTATATGCGCGATAACATTAGTATACAGCATAATACATTCATGGAATACAGAAAATAATTCAAAAATAAAATTTAAATATTAAAATAAACCATTATATTATTTTATGACAAATGTGCAATGGAATAATGTTTTCTTCATATGTACTATGAGTTGATGTAATTCAAGAGGAAATTATGTTGTAAAAGTTTGATAATTTTCATTCAAAAATTAAATTATTTAATTATCGAATATTATAATTTTGAAAATTAACAGTCGAAAAATTTTATTTCAGAAAATCACTCTTTTTACGTTCACATTTAGCCACCGTTATTTGATTTTAAAACAAATGAATAAAGTCTAAAAGTTATTAAACCTACTCTAAATTTATTCGGTTTTTTAAAAAACGCAAGATTTTGAATTAAAACTTTGCTTTTAACTTCTCATGGGTCCTTTTTGTAACAGCTTCATCAAAAATTTTAAATATCCTGTTTTATGGGGGAATTTATGGGGGAAAAAACTATAAGATGACAGTGTCAAATATAAACAGAAGATTGAAATTCTTAGTATTGAGGAATTATTTTAAATACATTTTTTGGTATTTAAGGAGGTTACTTATTACATTTCTATAATTAGCTTGTTAATTGATTAATTTCTTTAGCCTTGCACAGAATATACAGTTGACAAAATGTTTATTTGTACACTTCATTTTTGGAATTTTATAGCAAAATAAAATAATGTAATTAAGTTAAAATTGCAAAAATATATTCTAGTGAGGTAAAATAATAAAATATCAACAAAAAAACAATCACATAAGCTTTAGTTGATTTATGACTAAAACTTAACAAAAACTATACAAAGAGTATTTGTACACATACTTAGTGACAAATTTTAAAGATAATTATAATTATTTTATAGAAATTTAATACTTTGTATGCATTCCATTGGCTTTTACAGTTGCTTCAAGACGTCTTGGCATTAATTTTATTAACTTTTTGATGGTTTCTTGATCTATTCTTCCTAAGCTTCCATGAGGGCTTCTTTCAAACTATTTTTACTTGTATTATTTTTTCAGTCTTGAACAGCCAATAACATTCACAAATTTTTAATTGTATTTATATCCGGGGATTATGGTGGAGTTCCAAGGCATCTTGGCGCATTACAAAGCAACCTTGTTTTAGTAACTATTGCAGTGTGATTTGGATAGTTAACTTGTTGGAATAAGAAAGTGTCTCCGATACCCAATTTTCTAGCACTGTCTAATAAGTTATGCCGCCACACATCAATGTAACCAATGAGCTGCCATTTATTTGTCAATAAAGAGTAATTTTCCAACCCCGCCATGAGGTACACAGCCCCAAACCATCACATTTCCACCACCATGTTTCAGGGTCTGAAGTTCATTTTTACTATCAAGGGATGTTTTTATTTTTTCGTCAGATTTTTCAGATACTAGGAGGTGAAAAAATTTCAAACTTACTCTCATCTGAAAAATAACCTTTTTCCAGAAGTACATCTGCTTATCTTTGTATTTCACATCAAACTCTATGCACTTCTTTCTATTAACTTCAGAGATCATTAGTTTTTCTCTTGGAGTTCTGCCCGTTAAACTAGCTCTATGTAACGCATTTCTTATTGTTTGAGCGATCACTCGAATGTTAGAAAATGCCAGAAGGTCATCTGCAATTTTCTGAGCAGAAATTTGTGGTTTTCTAATAGCTGCTTTAACTATACTTCGTTTATTTCATGTATTTAATTTACTCGGTCCACCAAGCCTGCGTTCATTTTTAATGCGTCCAGTATTTTTATATTTTCTAAAGTTGTAACCAATAGTTGTAAAGGGAAACTTAACCATCTTTTGCATTTCGCGATAAGATTTTCCACTTTTATTAAGATTAACAATGTGAGTTCTCATGTCTAAAGAGCCTTTTGATTTCGTGGCTATTTCTCAAATTTTCTCTGCGAGTGACCTTCTCTGTTAAAAAGATAACCTTCAATGTTAAAAAAATACAAACTATCCAAAAAATTAACTATCATGTGAAAAATTACATGAAATGATAGTAATACTTACCGGAGATTTAGATGTACAAATGTACTTTTTGCAAGAAATTTTCCAAGTTTGTAATATTTAGATTTTATTTTCAAAATATTTTTTTCGTTTACTTAGAAATAAACAGCAAACTCACGCTCACACATCATAAGGAATAAAATAGCTGCTCTTATGTGTTTCTAAACTTTAAAAACGTGGTGTAAAAATAATCATTTTGCCTACTGTACGTTGTGAAAGATGAACATCGATTAGTATTTTGGAACTTGAAATTAAGATTGAGAATATTCAAAACTTAACTTAAATAAGCATTTTCGTTGCTGCAGTTACCACTAAAAACTTTACAAAGTTAAAATACACAATAAATTACAAACAAAATTAACTTAAAATACCTTTAAAATTCAGATTAAGGTTCACTGGCTGACAAATGTTTATCTAAGGCTACATCGTGTTAGTCTCTAAAACTATAAGTTTTTTAATTTATTTTTTCAGTTTAATAGCCTTAGCAAATAGGAAAATTGAATTTCATATTTTAAGAGCTGAAATAACTGTAAATTTGTTCCAATTTTTTCATTACTACAAAAATAAGAGGTGCAGATTATATTTCAACGAAACTTAAGCTTATAAAAAATAGACTATAAAAACAATTTTGTTACTAGTAGTCTCGAGAATTTTATTTTAAATACATTAAGTCGTAAATTATAAGGTGCACTCAATTGAAAAATGTTAACTTCAAATAAAATTATTAAACTTTAATTAAAAGACTGCGTTAACAGAAATGTCAATTCTGTTAACGTAGAATGTGTTAAACTCTTACCTCTGGAAAACTACGACATATTAAATTCATTTCAGCGCTTTTAAATGGAATTTACTTAGATTTTCAAAAAATTCTGTATATTTAAAATAAAAGTCAAAATTAAATGCAAGTCTTATAGCAACAGAAAATTTGTTCAGGTTAAAGATAATGCAAATTAATTAGTTTCCAAAGAATTTGTTTACATTTATGAAAGATATGATATGCAATATTTTATCAAAATTATTGATGCTTACTAAATTTTTTTATGCAAGAGGATAAGTAAAAGTTTAAATTCCTATTGTTTACATTGTTTTATAAGCAAGGAAATTTTCATGATTTTGGGTACAAATTCAAAATTATTTTTTTAACAATTGAGGAAATATTAGAATATATAGTAAAATATTGCACTTTTTTCTGTTTATTTATGTACATTATTTATAATATGATCATATTCTAGAATATTTTTTTAACATTCTAGAAATATTTCACTGAAAAATAGATCATTTTTCGCGGCACTTTCCTTAAGCAAGTTATTAAGATTATGATTTTTGTTATTCAAAAGAAAAGTTGTACTTATGCTTTAAAGAGAAATTAGTGCTAAATTTATTAAGTTTTAAAAATCAAATTTTAACATTTATTTAAAATATACAATGTGCACAAAAAATCGTAATCGACATAATCCATTTCTCAAGAAAAGTTATATTTTTAATAAACATTTTCTAGTCAAACTTTCAATAGAAATATTCTTCTCAATGTACTTATATATAAAATTTTGATATTTGTTAAACTCTAAATTCTAATGTAAGTAAAACAACTAATCAAATTATAAATTCTAATATACATTTTATATTTCTAAAGTCGCATATTTTTTTAGCATTAAAGATGCATTAAAAAAAATAAAGTATTGTTATTAATACATGTAAATGCAGAATTATCCTATTTTGAGAATTTTATTTTTATTAGATACTTGGGAGCATTAAAACAAAATTTTAAAAAATTAAATCTGTTTTTTAATGTTTCACATTTATTAAAGCAATTTTTAATGGAATTACAGCATTTCTTTTTTTAATTTTTAAACATCTGCTTACAATATTATATAAACAAATGGCAAGCTGAAAATTACAAAGGAATTTACTATTATATGTATTGCTGTTTCATTCAAAAGATACTTTCATTGAACAAAATATGGAAGCAAGAAAAAAAGCCTGTGTATAGAAAAAAATATGGATAAAAAATAATAATCTTCCCTATTTTTCTTACACAAATATTTCAATTTCTAACATTTTTAATAATCTCGATTAAATTTCTCCCAAAAATGAGTTTAAATACTTTTATAAACTTTTGATATAAATAAAAATTTTAAATTCTTAAAAATCGTCTGTTACTTTATTCAGAATTTTCTTTAAAAAAATATTACTTACTTCACTACAAATAAGCTTCGTTCCTTCAAAATACTTTGAATAAACTTTTAAAAAAATTTTTCTATTATTTAACAAAATTATTTTAAACTAAAAAAAAGCAAATTTAGAATAGAAATGAAAATGTGATTTTTTATAAGATAAATCGGTCAGAAAAATTCCCAAATCTAACAAAATGGGCATCGTTTGCAGTCATTGAAAAACAAAAATACCTTCAATCGGATTTATGAAACATTCGTCAAAAAATATTCATGTAAAAAATGATTATTTGAAAGGAAAGTTTTAAATTCAATAAATAATACGAACGATTATTTCTTTTGAATTAGAATTGGCGAAATGGTTTTGACAGGAAAAATAACTTCCAATGAAGTGGCAACCCTTTTGAAGTCAGAGGCGCTACAATCGCTATGACGTCAACCACGCAAGAGTGCCCTGTATTTAAACGAAAATGATAGAAGCCCGTTCTCGTGGCACTTGCACGTCGGATACGTATTTGTTAGGGTGGTGTTCTACCTGCCCTTGTAAAAAAATTTTTAGACAATTTTTATAATTAATTTTCTGGTTATTGTTTTTCAGTCACCATGGCTCTCGTGTGGTACGTCGTAGATTGGTATACAAAATTAATGGCCTCTGGAGGTAAGAATTCTTTCGAATTACTTACTTTAAAAACGATTATTTTTAAATATTTTTCTTATTTAGATATTTTTGTTCTTGATTTAAAAAATATAACTTTCAATATATAATTTAACTTTTCATAAATTTGTGATATTTTTCCAATAATTCTTAATTTTAACTATTTATTTTGATTCTTATAACCAAATAGTTAAACTTTTGTGTTTCTGTAGTATGTTGACCTGTGACTAATTTTATTTTGGTTTTTAAAACTGCGTAATTTACTTTATTTTGAACTGAAATCGATGTTTTTTTTAACTTGTATTAAGTGTTACAAAATTCTATTTCATAATGTAAACAACTCTAATTCTATTGGTACTAGTAAACATTAAACATAATACTTCAATATAACTTTTTAAAATACACTTAAGTTTTTTAAAAAGAAAAATTCTCAACTTGTTGTGAATTGTATATAAATAATCTTAACATTTTAATTCCCGATTCAATTTATTACTGAAAAATATTATACATTAAACCATCGTTAAGTGACTTAATAACTTCCATTCTAAAGTAAAATAAAATTTTTGAAGCAATATTTTCGTGTACGAAAGCTTCTATTAATGTTCTCTCTCACCAATTTAAAAACTGCCGCGCTTTTCATCTCTTTCACGGCAGTCGCAACTTGATAAACAAGCCCGAAATTGCGCCAAAGCTATTACAACGATAGCTCATCATGACTTTCACCGTATTATATCTGAGATGACTTAACTGTTTTCTAAATTTGTCTAAAGTAACTAGTGTAAGATTACAATAAACAGTCCAATTAATGTAAAACGTATAAAAAAGCTTATAAACTTAAACTGAAGTTCTCCCTTTATAATTTTTAGCAATTCAATATTAAAATTTCTTTTAATATTTGAGTAACATGCATAGCTAAGTTTAACGTATAAGCATAGCTTCTTGTGTTAAAACTTGGAACAACTATCTGGCATTAACAGTGATATAGCAACTAAAAGAAATTCACCTTCAAATTTTAACAATAGTTTTTCATTCATTTAATTTTAAAATTTTAAAGTTGTATTTAAAATGAGTTACTTTAATCTCATTGTATTTTAAAAATCAAACCTATAATACTGTACACAGTATCTGCATGTAGTTACTGAAGACAACACTTAAAAATCTAAAACTAGAACATCGTAGAACAATTAAATGCTAAGGAATCTTAATTTGATGTAAATATTAAATCAATTTAGGGACTTAGTTGAAAACAAATGATAGAAGTTTTTATGTATATCATTAAATGATTTTGAAATACAATTATACAATTGTTTTATTCACTGTGCTTGAATTTCTATTTGGTTTCATTCTAATTTGACTTGGTTATTTAGAGTAATTTTGTGCCGTCAAGCATCAAGCCACTTGTGTAAACAAAACAACTGAGTTTTCTCGTATTTAACAAGCGGTTGTTTGGCCTAATTTTCTTCCGATTATTTGACTTTCCCGTTGAGTAATTTAGACAGATTAAATTCCATTTTCCCATATTACTTAACTTTCATTGACTGAAAAATTGCTCAATGTAGCAACAACACTTGAGTATCACCGCTCGTAAATAAATTGGAGTGTAACAGATTACCTTCCAGTTTTATTCGGTTGAATTAAGAAGTGAATTCTCTACTGAGAGATTTGATCATTGGTTACCCGGAAGAAATAAACGGACTTGATGTGTTTACGGAATTACTTTTTCGGACATTTAGTGGACAAAGATGGACGTCTTTATGAGGTTGGAATGGGAGACATAACGGTGCATTAGCTAGTTTGTATAAAAAGAAAACAAGATTGACTTCGTTATGGTTGAAGAGACTTTCCCAGCAAGAAGCGACCTACTCAAACGGAGCCTCTTGAGTCATTTGCAGTCGGAACTTTCAGGCCGATGGCCTTCTTTCAGCAGCGGTACCTACGGGCATTAGGCGGAGACCAGAATTTCGCGAATGAGTGTTCTGTTCTAAATATGAAACATCTCCTACACTGTCGTATTTTCCTTAGTATTTAGGTGTTTAATTCTATTATAGCAAATCCTTCTAAAATTGACCAATACTTGTTTACTAAAGAATTTCAGTGTAATTTTTAAAAATAAATTTTTAACAAGTAACATTAATCCTTTCAGTTACTGTTTTTAAGCAGTTTCATGAATTGCTTAAAATCATTACTTCAAGTTTCCGTGGTTCTTAAATATTATTATTTGGAACCAAATGATCTAGCATCATTCAATACTATCTGTTAATACTGAGGTTTCATGTAAACCTCAAATTATAATTACAAATACATGATACAATTAAAAATTCATTAGATGTATATATAGTCTAAGTTAAACACAAGCACCTGAATTCTTATAAAGCATTCGTTTTAAGTTTTACCTTCAATTTTTTACTAATTTCTCAGTTTCATATTAACATCTATTTATTACTAAATTCATACATTTCAGGTTGAAGTGAAACACTGAATGTGATTTTTTTAACTAAAAAATACTTAAAATGGCTCATTCAAATTAAAAACTTATATTCCATTCTTATAATGAATCCAAATTTATCACGAAATTTAATATCAAATTTTGGAGAAATATTTTAATTGGAATACATCTAGTAGCATCTAAATTTTTGGAGTTCAATTGTGTTAGAGTTAAGTTTCTAAATTCATTCTTAAGCCAAATATTAAATGGACACTTGTTTCGAAGTAAAATATCTTCTGAATATTGGCTATATTAACTTTCTGAGAAACAATCTTACTAGTAATTCAAAACTAGATGAATCATAATTGGTGCATTTAATTTTGATTTAGCAAACTTTTAAGCTGTGCAAAGTAAAAGTACGAAAATTTAGAATACTTTATTAGTGCCAACTATAAAATGTTACAACTGGTATATTGCATTAAAATTCAAAGGTATAAAGTTAGTAATTCTAGGGAATTCATGCAAATTTAAAATACTTAGATTAACAAAACTACCCCATTAATTCTGAAATCAAAACTGTCCTTATCACTATCTTGATATATGTGAGACTTTTTAAACTGGTAAACAACTGAATTGGTTCCTGCCGTTCTGTCATAAACACAAGTCACTTTCTACTGTAATTACGGAGCACTAAACCTGCTTTCGCTCCATAAAGCTTGAGAAATTACACCTCACCCATCAACCGAAAACAATTGCGAAATTTTTTCAGGTGATCATTTCTTTTTCCGTCAAGCTCGAATTGCCAAAGCAGGTGAAATTATTTCGTGGACCATCGAAAGAACTGATTAGACGTGGGAATGCAATTATTGGGGCCCATTTATGGGTCTCAATTTTGAAATCTTCAAGATCCGAATATGAAGTGACTAAAAAAACTTGAAGCTTCATTGCTGAAATAAAACTTATCGCTAATAAGTTTCATGGCTTTTGAAACTACTTTATCTTAAGCTATGGATGTATAGATTCCTGTATTATGAAGCGGTAAATATTAAATCCGTGCTGTGCTTTCTACTAAACTTAGATATTTAACAAAAGCTTATGCTGAAAATAACAATGAGAATTTAACTGTTTAAGACTTTAAGTCTTCAGTTTAAAAATTTAGGAAGAATTTTTAAAATAAAAGGGCACAGATTTGAGCTCTTATTTATTATAATGAATTTCTTATCCAATTGAAACAGAGTTGATTGGTTTTCTTCAAAACCATTAGTGTTCTGGGTTACTCCACTATTTTAAAATTCTGCATCACCCAATTCCGGGTTGCATACCAAGACTTCATTCAACAGGAACGACTTTATCTTGTTTTCATGATTTACTTATCTTTTGAAAAGTTTAGTCCTTTTTTAGATACTTTAGGCTTCGCAAAAAAATAAAATTTTATTGATACATTAAATTTTCTTTAATGTTGTCTTTTTAAATTTTACTTCCCTATTACGAGCTCCATAAAATTTACGTTTGAATTGCTTAGTTATTCAAATATTCAGAGAAATCAGACTTTCAAAAATTAAGATTATGTAACCTAAACGTTAACTGTTAACTATTGGAAGTGATCCCCTAATACTGTACATTCCGATTTCTCCAGTTTTTTAATTTTTATTTTTTGGAAGTGCTGTGTTTTAAAACTTTAGATTTATTTACTTTATTTAGATTAAACTGACCAAATAGTATTAGTACTTTAATATCTATTTAAAAATCCATTATTTAAATGAAATTTAGCAAATTTGTATTTTGAATGTTTGCAATTGAATTTCCTATTTATTACGTTAAACCTACAATGGTAAGTTAACCGTATTAACGACTAGGAATTAACGGTAAACATCCGAGTATGTTAAATACATGCTACAATACAAATCTTGATTGTCTTATAAGACTACTGCAAAAGAGGGTCACGGGAATCAAGGTCTTTGACCCTCTCAATCTGCCGTTCCCCTTGCCGACTGACCTTGCCCTGAAACATGAATACAGGTTTGTCGTTAAAATTAGGTTAATTTTTAGCTTCAAGTTATGCACTTTATGAATCCTATGCTACATGTAAAGAGCGTGTAACATTGTCCAGATTTATAATTTTATGAAATTCCTCTTAAGGTCTTCAGAAATATCCTTGAATTAACATATGTCTTGATTTTATTTGTTTTCACGGAATAACCTCGTCATTGCAAGGACGGTATACTTGAGAAGTTGTCGTAACGGATGTTAAGCATGTTCATGTTAAAATTTAGAAACTGTTCCTCTTTCTGTTTCAATCTGCATGCAAAGTAATTTCTCTATAAACTAAACAGAAACTTGGTCCAGAATAAAAAAATTTGTTTGTGAATGATTGTCTTTCGCAGTTTACCTTTTTACGAAAAACTGAAATATCCAATATTTTTAAACACTAAAATAATTCACGCAAAAAGGTGTGCAATTAAGCGCTAGCAATTTTAAGAGTTCGGTTCTTATCCTAAATAATTTGTATAAGTTTTAAATAATAAATTTGTTAAGGACTATCTACTAAAGAAAAAACGTGGACTTCCAGATTTAATATTTAAGAATTTTCAGCGTGTCCTAAGATTCCTAGTACTATCTAATTTTATTGCTGAAGAAATTCCATTGTTGAAATTTAATTTTAATTTAGGAAAACATGCATTAGTAACTAGAGTTTTGATAATTTTTAACACTATGTGCTTTAAATTTTTAGATTTAACGAAAATGTATTAAAATATTAATGCAAAACTCAAACTGAGATTCATTTAACGGTCTTACTTTTTCTACTGTTTTATGTTCTAATAATGAGTTGCCTATCTAGAGTTCTGTGTAGTTTCTGCTGAAAATACTTTTGAGAAAAAGTAAACATAAATTTTCGAGTAATCATGCTTCATTAAAAGCTTCCGTTACAGTACTGTTTAATTTCTAGAATCATTATCTCAACTGTTTCAGAGTGATGTCATTCTTAAATTATTGAATAAACTTCATTCATGTATCTTGAATTTATAATCACAAATTTAGAAATTCCTCAATTGTTTATTTATTAATCTAAACATTTTAGATGCCTATAATTAAATTACCTTAAAGTTTGCTTCTGGCTTAACAAAACTCAAATGTTTCTAAATTTATATTGTAAATTTTGTTCAACTTGTTTCAAGATTTGTAGTTGTAAATTTTAAATCTCTTAAAAATTTGATTGCTCTCTTAACTACATAAATTGACTTGTTATCAAGTAATTAAAGACTTAAGTTGCATTGCAAGCCATTTATTTGAAAATTTCCTCTTATTCAGTTCCAAATATCAGTTTGCTATATAGAGCCAAAACTATATAAAATTAAAATCTACGCAGTTTCGTTGGAACGTTTCCTAACGTTTATATTAGACTATCATTAATTTATAAAGTGAATAAATTTTCAAAAGAAAAGTGTACACAATTTTAATCAGAAGGTTGGAAACAAAGTGTGTAATTTCAACCAATTGCTTGTCATATGCTTAAACTCTTCCACAGAATAGAAATATTCCTTCTGTACTTGTTTGTAATCTACTCTCAATGCGATACTGGCAGCCGAATGGTTTGCACTCTAATATTTAGTTCGACAGTTACCTGTTTGAGTCCCACGTTGGGCATGGATGTTCGTAATCAATATTAAGCTGTACCTCCAAATCTGACCCTCATACAAATTATTACGACTAAACATTAGATACCACAGTATCATCGAACTCATAACCTTCCTCTAGACGAATCTTTGAATAAGGGAAATTTCTGTATTGCAAGTTTATTTTATTGTGCTATATTTTTGCCTTTGGATTTTTCTCTTTGTTTATGAATGACCAGATTTCTAAAATATTCATAGAACGTATATTCCTCGCGGATTTTAAAGAGTTTGTCAACATCTTTTCGTAGAGAAAACAGTTGGGTAGTTAGCATTCTGGTATATGGTTCAACAATTCGTAGGTCTTATATTTATAGTGGTTAGGAATTCAGTTTAAACTGTAGATAGCGATTTAACTAGACTTTGTGTGCAGAAATTACCGTTGAGCGATAAACCATATTGATTTACGATATCAACATTTTACTCCTGATGTGGCCAAGGGCTAAGCTTTACCTTCGACTCAACAGTTCGTTGGTTCGAATCCCACCTTGGGTTTGGATATCTGTAGTGGTTTGGAATCTACTTTAAGCCATAGGTCCCGGTCTAATTAGCCCTCGTGTGCAGAAAAAGACCACTAAGTTTTGAAAATTAGCATTAACTATCAAATGAGAACTAAACTGAAATTCGGTTGCACACGTGGCGGAAATTCACTCGGCTTTTGGATCAAGCTGTCTGGTTACTCATCAGATTAATATAATATTCAAAGTTGTGTGAATCATTGTGAAAATATTCGTTAAGGGCTATTGTAGAAAACTCTGATATTAATTAGAAGTAATTTTAAAAAAGCAAAATGAGAAAAAATATTCAAGGTGACGATTTCCTTAAGTCTCTATATCGTGCTGAGAATGGAAGTTTTAGAAAACTTCTTCAGAGTGACCCTGATCTGTCACAATCTGGCTGAAGAAAATATTTCCGTACAAATTTTCGCCGTGAGACCCAAATTTCAAATATCCCGAGGTGACGAGTGCTTTTCATTTCGCACGTGCCTTTAAGACAGGAAGAGAAATCGATATGTGGAAGCTCACTTGTCGACATTTCCCTGTAGTAAAACAGGATTTGAAGTGTCGGATGCTACTCTCTTAACTTGATCTTAATGAATAGATAGCAGTCGAATTTCACTTAAGTTAGCATTTAAAATTTTTTCTTAAATTTAAGAACTTGACTAATGCTTTCTTTTGTGATAATTAAGAAATGTTTCAAACATTTCAATAAAATTTTCGATAATCATTCTGGATGTTTCGTTGATCTTAGTCTAATTTGACATTAAAATAATAAAAAATCAAGATGCTTAAAAAAACTGCTGTGCATATTTATAAAAATCTGAGGTAGTTTTAAGACATATTTCTAATTTTCGAGGGGCAATAAAGGCTCTAATTTTCTTAACATTTTATTTTAACGTCTCTTTAACTGTGAAGCAAAGAAATTTAACTATCAATATAAATTAAACCCAAAGATTTGCTCTGTCGACAAGTGTGATATAATGCAATCTCTCTTCTAAAATTACTCGTTGAACATTACGGCTTAATTAACTTGCTTAAATAAATAAGCTGCTTAGTTAAAAAATTACTTGGGAATTAAAATTGAATTGGCTTGTAAATTAGTTGTCTTAAACAGTTCCTAATATTTAACACGGAAAATGCTTTTTCAGTTTTACGGCATAAAAAACTAAATTATCTGAAGATACACTTTACTAAAAAATAGACTTAAGACATTTGAATAATATAATTTATATATATACTCTCCAATGCTATGAATCAATTTTTAAATGGCTTCTAGTTCTCACTAGAAAATCTTATTCGAAATTAAAACTGTATCTTACTATATTTCTAGATTGCACTTTTTGTAATAAAGATTTGCTTTGAGGAAAGGTTTCTCACTTCGTAAGTGGGTATGTGGGTCGTACCACTCGTCCAAGTAAACAAGGAAATTTGAAGTCTAGCACTCTTTTACGCTCCCCGATCTTCCTCTTCCGAAAGGGCTGCTTATTTGGATCCACACGTTTTCGAAACGTGTGGGTACACGTGACGAGGTTGCTTACAGCGAATTTCCGAATTCTGAAATGGTCTTAACTTTCACTTCTGGCACCTGAAACTGGTTCCTCACGTGGGGGGTGGAACTGCTTTTGTTGAGAAATCGGAAGTAAGTCTTCAAAGGTAATACAAGTAGTTAAAATTGATGAGGCAGTTGAACTGGTACTGAGGGTCTCAGTTCTATTAAATAGGGTGGATTTCAAATAAGGAAATAATGATATAAAACTTTGCTACAATTTTTGACAAAAAACACACGTAACGAAAAGTATGCTACGTTAAATAGTGTTTCAAATTCATACTGTACCAGATCTTGAGTTTCTTGCATATTTAAACAGTTATCTTGTTTCTGATAGCTATGAATATTTTGAGCAATTTTAAATCTTTTTCTTATCTGCAAGTTAAAATTGTAAGTTCATATTGTAAACTTCTAAAATAACTTATATTTAATCACAATTACTAAAGATAAGTTCAAGTGAACAATATTCATTAAAACATAAAATGTAAAAAATTTTCGAATTACTACACGGTGTCACATATCTTAAAGCAACTTCTAAAATTGTATGTTGAATAATAATCGCTCGATTCTGATATTTTATATCTACTGTTAACTTTAAAACTCCGTTGCATTTAAGTCTTGCCTACTTAACTATTTCTTGTAAACAACTAAAGTGCATCCGCTTAATAAATTCTACTCGTGTCTTTATACCAGCTAGACCTAATTGCACCATTAAGTGCAATCAATTCCTCTTGAGGAAGTGCTTTTGGGAAAGTGACATAAAAGAAACCTAACCCAGAAATCAACATTCAATGAAGGAGCTCTTCGCATGGTACACCTACTTTGCAATAGGGATCGAATGTCCTAATATTGATAGTCTACAACAGAAAACTACTTGAAATTACGGAAATTTTGTGCACATGTAACAAACCCTAATCTCTTGATGCGGTGTGTATTGAAATTAAAACTATTAAATGCATAGTAATACCTAAATTTAAAATCCGATCCAAATTTGAAAAACTAAAATTATTTGAAGATGGGGGGGGAAATACCGAATATTTTCTTAAAAGCTGAATTAAAATAGAACATTTTTCATAGTGAAAAGATTAGATCACATTGGTTATACTGAAATTAATTATATCGTGCACAAGATCTTGGCTCCATAAATTTAAACTAAGCTAATTTTTTAGGTAATTGTGGTTATAGAGAAATTTTAGGCTGAAATAGTATTTTTAAAATCTGCAATTTTTCAGAAATTATAATGTATTTTATCAATTTATAAAATACTAAATATATTTGAATCTCTAACAAATTTACTAATGCTGGGATAAGCTCGAAGTTAACTTTATAAGCAGAACATTGCAATAAGATTATGCGAGAAATTTGAGCTAGCTTAGATTTAATTCAATTGATATGCGATTAGAAATTTTAGAGAAAGTAAAATTATATGTAACGATGTTAAATTTTATACAATGCTACACGTAAAGTCTCTTCAAAAGGAAGCTGAAATGTTATGGAATTACTCTTGGAGATTAAGTTGTGTTGAATAGTCGTTTTTAGTTTTATAATCCAATGAATATTTAGTAGCTATTGCTAAAGATTACTTAAATTTATGTGATAAAATATTTTGTCCTCGACAATATTGAACTCAAAGTTCTTAAGACCAGACTTTGTTTCGGATAAAAAAAATTATCGCAAGTTTCACCGCACCTTTTAAAATAGTGTACAAACTTTCCGTAATTTGTTAAAGTAAACTCGACCCTTAAAAAAACTGAAGGTGAAATAACATCTTTTGAGCAATAGAAAACAAGCTTGCTGTGTCAAGTTGCTTTCTTCCGCATAACTGAGGAAAAAGAGCTTGGAGCGTCAACCACCCACTTCCTAGTCTTGCGTTCAGCTGTCTGTAACCTCCTTTCAGCTACTCAGTTTTCAAAATATAGAGTTGCTTCAGAAGGTCAAGGGGGTCTTTTTGACACATCTTATTCTCTAAAATATGCTCTTATGTAATACGTTGTTCATATTGAAACAAATGAATACAATATCATTGTGATAATCAATTTAAAAAGGACTTTAGTGCGTTCGGATATGAAAATTTACCCTCATACATTTGAGCAAATTATGCGTCACTTAGGCTCATTATTGACTTTCTCCAAACATTAATGCAATTGAGCTTTAAGTAAGTTACCCAATATTTTATATCGTAATTGAAATTCTGGAGAATTCTAAAGATGTTAAAACTGAAGTTTTATATATATGCTCTAAGATTGTCAAAGCTATTTCTAATTTAAAGAAGAGTACCATAAAATTATTGAATTGATAATTGAATATTAATCTCACTCTTGTAAAAGGGTTGTCCATGTACTAATAAAAAGACTTGCAATTATCAGAGCTGAACGTCCAGAGCCCTATCCACTGTTCATGAACAGATTTGTAGTTTATTTTTGTATCTACCTCTGAAGACTTTGCTTGGTTCCTTTCCTTGCGACATAACGATCTTTCCATGAAAAATTATTCCTGGGGGTAGGGCTATTGCTAAAATGTCTTAAAAACTTAGTCCTTGAGTTTCCTATTCGTGGATATGTTGAAGTGAAATTAAACTCATGACTTCTAAAATGAAACTATAAGCTTCAGTTTAATTTAATCCTGCTTCTTCTAAGGATTCGTAATGAAAGATTTTATCCTTTTGATCAATGTTTTTGTTAAAAACTTACCCGTCACTATTTTAACTTATTAAATACGCTAAATAAACATACGAGTTCCGTTTTTATATATAAATTGAGAGCTTCATTCAGGGTTAATTTTAAGTTTACACCAAGTATTACGTGAAAGAAACCCTTTGATCGAATTCCTATCGGAAGCACTTTTGGGTATTCTGCATACGCACTTGAATAAACGGGTTAACATCTTCGTGCAGACTTTGCAGTAAGAATTTCTTAATCGCCCCTACTGCGAATCGTCCTTCTGCGCCCCGAGACATCAGATGGGAAGTCTTGTGTGTACATGACCCACATATTGCGCAACTGGTTTTTTCCAATTTTATCCTCCTGCGGGTATGAAATTACAAAACTTGCTTTTCGTTCGCCGTTCATAGATTTCTGACTAGAACTTTGTCTTGTTCCCAGCTCCATTTTAATATTCAGTAGCTGCTGGTAAAAAATTAGCAGCAATTTTAAAATCAAATACTCAATATAAAAACACTATGGGTGTCATATTTTAAAAATGAAGATAGTTGAAATAAAAGACCTTGTCGATCTGAATGTATTCATATTTATTTTCTTATTACCTGGATGGATTGTCACTTATGGCGCTTAACTAGCGAAACTACCAACTGTAGAGCAAAGTGGTTTAACAATGCTAAAGGAAGTTTTTCTTTAACATTGTTAAACCACTTTGCATTCTTTAGCATTGTTAAACACACGGCTGTTTTGCTATGGCTGAGCTGGCAGCCGGCATTTAGGATGCTTGCCTTAGGTTCAAAAGTTCGTGGGTTCGAATCTCATCTTGAGAGTGGATATTTGTAGTGGTTTGGAATTTACTTCAAACCGAAGGTCCAGTAAAATTAGAACTAGTGTGCAAAAAGACCGTTTAATGAAAATAAACAAAGCCACGTTGGATGTCGTATTATCTTGGGGTTTGTCTTACCAGGACCATTCTGACGTTACTACTAATAATTTAAAGCATATTAAGACGAGAATGCTAATTTAGGACTCGGTAGCTGATATTTTTGCTTAGCCATTTGCTTCAACAATTTAGTCTGTTCATACTTTGGGCATTGATAATTCAGAGTTTTAAACTGTAATCAATGGCTTACCTTTGTGTACGAAAACCGTATATAGATAAACTGAATTTGTTACGAATGGTAACTTCTGCAGCAAACTTCAGCGCAGCCTGGAGAATATTAATAAAAATAAAAATACACTTTAAACTTTCATAAATTAAAATTTACGTTAAGTGTGAATTGTAAACTTAAAATATTAGCCTGAAACCGTACATTTAAAGTTGACACCTTTAAGCAAAGTATTTAAGAGCAAAAACTGTTAGATGCTTCAGAAATATAACCTTCAGGGAAAGCTTATTGTATCTTCGCATCCTTCCAAATAGGGTCAAGTTTACAACACGAGTTCGGATGCCGAGTTTACTGTAAATATGACTGCCGAGCATGAGTGAATGTGTGTGCGGTGCTCGCGGATGCAAAGCGCGGGACGAAGTGCAACAAGTAAACACTTAAAAGCTCCATTGTTCGAAAGAATACCACTGTTAGGGTATTTAAAAACTCTTAAATTGTATTCATGAAATGGTTTTCTCTCTGTTCGCCACTCAGTCATTCGAAGCGGAGTGCACCGGTTTCGTTCACGCGCGTCTAGATTCATTCAAGACAGTGAGGTTGCGTTTTCAGTTTCTGAAGATTAGGACAGCCAAAAATGCCTGGAAAACCTGGAATGTATATTCGAAAACTTAATTATTGAGTTAATCTAATAGATTTAGTCAGTATAAACTTCAGAGATTTTCACATTTGACGAATTAGTTGCGTTTACTGGAAGTTCTCCTTGCATGATAATTTGACACCATGAAAAGTTTCATGTCTGATTCTGAAATGTAAAGTCGAAAGTGAAAGTTAAATACATTTACTATTCTATAGTTTCATGGTTCTATTCCAATCTTGGGTATAGTTGCTAGAAGTTTCAAACAAGATTTACTAAAGTGCTTGTTTAATTGGCTTATTTTGAGACAAATAGGAAATTAATTTAAACATACCTACTAAATCAGTCTCTTAAAAACTTAAATTCATTTGGTTAAATCGTGTGAAATTTAGCTGATTACTTTATTCAAAATGTAACAAAGGTCACGTCAATTTTTCCAAATATTTTAAAACTTAAGTACTTTAATTTGGTTTGCTTTGTATCTAAAATTCAAATTAGTTCACCGAAATAAAACAGTGTTTGCTAAACACATGCCTTGCAACTTATATAATCTAGTTTAAAAATTGTGCATTCACATTAAGTTGATTTATAGAGATGGCTTTAGTTATGATTACATTTCTCCTTACGCATGGTATATAAAACATTTGCAACACTTTCATAACACTTGCGCTAAGAATATTTAAAAATGACGCACGTTAGTTTTATGGCTGTAGTAAATCTTGTATATGGATTTGTTCAAAATAGTAAAACTTGATACTCGCCGAGATTTTGATTGAATAACTATTTTATTACTGCCAAGTTTTAGCATAGATAAGAGACTAACTGCTCTGCAGAATGTCAATAGGTTGAATCCTACAATTTCAATATTTTCCAAATATTATATGGATTAAAATTAAATGACCAGTAAAAATACTTCGTTATCGGAGCTTTCAATGCTTATTACCATTTTTCTTTAACGATCAAATACAGTGCTGACAAAATTCTTACGGAATGTTCATATGCTTGGTGAGGTTTCATGTCAAAAATTATAAACATTAAATACGCCATCAAACAGTGCTGACATATGTAACATTGTTATAAAATTGTAACTACAATATTGCCATCGGAAAGTAATTCTTACATTTAAACTCCAACTATAACATCACATTAGATTCAAACCTATAATCGAATTCTATTATTTCGAGAACTTGACAGATTTATTAAATGCTACTTTTGTTGACAAATATTTTTGTTGGCTTACTTACAAAAATATCTTTAGGTGGATGATTACAGCTTCAATTAAAAAAATCATGACACATCTGATGCTAAAGAGTTTAATTTCTAGTGTTTTAATTTATCTCGAAATTCTTAAAAGTAATCTGTTCCAATTATCGTGTTGATCTTGGCATTATCTTCAAATTATTAAAAACCATCATTTCATATTCTGAAGTTTTGGATATTGACTTTCCATTTTATATTCACGAATATTTAAAATCTCTTAATAAATTGCTTTAATGAACAAAAGCCAATGTTACAATATTTACAAAATTAACTTTAAATTTTTGTCAGAATAGTCTGCCCCGTAAGACTTCGTATAACCACTGAATTATGTTAAAATCTTATGACTGCTAGAACTTAGAACAATTTCCTTTAGATAATTTAATTTTAAAAAAATTCTCATTTTTAGATAGCAGAGTTCAAGGTTGGACATTTATGCAAGGACCTGCTCCGACACTCACGATATGTCTGTCTTATGTTTTATTTGTAAAAGTGGTTGGCCCATACATCATGAGAAACAGGCCTCCTCTCAACATCAGATGGCTCATGATATTATACAACTTCGCAATGGTCATTATCAGTACATACATATTCATGAAAGTAAGTTTTGGGGTTTCTTTATTTTTAGAGTAAATATCTACTAGAATCTGAAGAATAAGATGCTCTTATGTTACGTAACTATTGGTGTTAAGGAACGTAAACTTTCTATTCAAAAGATTTTTGTTCCCATGTCCCATGCTATGATAAACCTGCATCACGCATTTGTAATATATTAAAAAAATTTTAAGTTGTATACTAAGTATTTCTGTAGTTTTTAGGTAACTTGTAAAAATGTTTAATTTTTTAGTTGGGTTTCTTGGGCTGGTTCTCAAAATACAACTGGAGGTGCCAACCAGTAGACTACACTGATAATCCCGATGCTACTGCAGTAAGTGTCTTAGATTAATTTATTTAAAGAAAAATACTTACATTTACTCTACATGTGTTTAAAAGTAGTGAAATCTATGAAAAGTTTCTTAGATTTAATCGAAACATTAATTTAGCATGAAATAAAAAATATGGCTCGTGGTATTTATACACGAAAATAAAAATGTGTTCTATTTATGCAACTTACGATACTTTGATTTTTGTTCTAACCAACTTAACTTAATATTTAGATGGCTCATTTAGCTTGGTGGTATTACCTTTCAAAGTTTTTGGAATTTACAGATACTGTAAGTATATATAACCTAGTGGTTATAAATTAAAAATAGTGTCATTCATTGTAATCTATAATGTCAGTCAAATCTAAAGTCTTGTTTTTATTATAGATTTTCTTTGTTTTGAGAAAAAAATTCACGCACATTTCAACTCTTCATGTTATACATCATGGAATAATGCCAATGAGTGTCTGGTGGGGCGTAAAATTTACACCAGGTAAGGTTTTCTAAATATCTAAAATATTCTTGGAATTCAAGTTTAAATCGTGCTTTCCTTGTTTTAGCAAAATGCTTAATGATTACGAACTTAAGAAAATTACTACTTTTAATTTCAGTCTTAAAACTTTCAAACATGAATTTACTTCATTAAAATTCCTGTACATGAGTGTTAATTCTTTTATTCTATTCTTATGAAAATTTCTTAAAGAATAGTGTGCATAAAATTTGTAAATGAGCATTAAGAAAAATACTTATGCTACGTGCGAATTTTTTTCAGCTATTCTAAGCTGTAAAGATAGTTCAATAAAACTTATCCTAAATGTAACTTCAATATTGCTGGATTACTATGATGAAATATTCAAATCTCTTTATTACCTATCAAATAAATCTATAGTTAAATTTAATGTCTCTGCATAGAACCAAAATTCGATATAAGACCGGAATGTGTGATTTATTTATCTATCTCTTTTGAGAGATAGAGAACAGCTGATAGAGAACAATTAGATATTTTCTTTTCAAAAAAGCTCGTGGGTTCGAATTTTACCAGAGGCTTAAATATTTAGAGTTAGTAATCTCCTTCAAACTAGGATCTGTAGTCTAATTGGGCTTCCTGAAGAAAGTGGCCTTTGAGCGATTCCTATAGCGGATAGGATGTTTCATAGATCACTGAATCTTTAATCTGTATGTTCTGGTCAAATTAGAGCTAAACTTCAAAAGTGACTAACGATAAAACCAAACTAGAATGTCCTTAACAGAAAATGCATCCAGGATTTGCATTTTTAACTTTGTTATCTTTTCAAAAAACTTCTACGCTTTCGGTAAATACAATTTTGCGCTTTTTTAGTTTCCCCAACACTTACAATTTACTAAAACATGTGTTTAGAGTTTCAGTATTAGCATAAAAGATTTGTATTTGTATATTTCTAGGCTTTATTCTATTGAGCATTTAAGTCATCTTAAATTTAACAGTTCACCATAATCAAAGTAACCGCAATTATTTTTCGCGAGTTATTGCTTTTAAAAATCTGCAATCTAACAAATTTTTAACAGCTTTATTCTAATGTTTTTAGAAGTTGTACTAATCTAAGTGTTTTTCCTATAGGAGGCCACAGCACGTTCTTCGCTTTTGTAAACTGTTTAGTCCATATAGTAATGTATTTTTATTATGCTCTTGCTGCCATTGGACCAAGTATGAACAGATATTTATGGTGGAAAAAATACATGACAGCATTCCAAATGGTAAGCACTGGTTTTTTAATTTCGGCATAATAAAAATTAATTCTCGTGACTTGTTTTCTAACCCGGCGTACTTTCGATTCTCTAATACAAAGAACTATTAAACTTTGAGCTACGTAAGCGAAAAGAATTATTTCAACTGTGAAATTCATTATTTATAAATCATTTTCAGCTGTTCATATTTCAGCTGGCACAATCATTCAAAATTTAGCCCCACAGTGTTTTCAGTGTTAGGTGAAACAGCAAGCATTTGTTCTAAATGCATGGATAAAATCAAAATTCATCTTAAATGAAACTAATATTCTTAGTTACTAAAATTCCTTGTCCTGGTTGAGACTTAAACCCTTCAGATTAAAATGTTCACGTTGCGGCTCAGTAATCTTTGTAAGAACTTATTCAACGTGTTTCAGTAAATGCATTTACATTTCAAACTTTTACCATGTAAATTTTGAAGTTTCCTTTGTGTAAAACACTTTGCTTAATATTTGCTCTAATGTAGAATATTGTGTAACTAGCCTTTTTTTAAATAGTTCCTAAAATTCCTTGTAAATGACTAATTTAAATATCTAACATTTAATACAAGAAAACTTTTTAATTATATCTACCTGTAACTTATTTTATGAAAAATTACTTCTATACTATAGAAGTTCAAATTTTTTTAACTATTTTTAATCTCTTGACTTGTGAGCAGTATAAATGAATTCTTAAATTTGGGTGGAATTTTTTAAAATGTCTAATTGTAGAACTTCGACACATACTTTTGTTCCTATTAGATCAGATGTTTGCGTTAGTTGTCTCGAGACCAAGCAAGCTTTGATAAACTTCAAGCTACTTTATGAAAGGAATTTACATATAAATTGACTTCTATGCATGATCATGTTTCATTTCAATAAAACTGTTAATTTTGCTTCTAAGCTTTCAATATCGCTTGAAGCTCTTTAAGAAAGTTCGTCGATTACGTTTTAGAACTAAATTTTAAATAAAATGAACACTAACACGTTATAATTTCAGGTTCAGTTTATCGCCATATTCGTCCATTCCTTCCAACTTCTCTTCAGGGAATGCGATTATCCCAGAGGCTTCATGTGGTGGATCGGATTCCACGCAGTCCTCTTCTGGTTCCTATTTGCAGATTTCTACAAGAACACCTACCTCAAGAACAAAATGGCTCGATCAAAAGCCGTCCTTAATGGCAAGACTTCTCATCTCAATGGAAGTTCGAAAACGAATGGATCTCTATCAAATGGTTATTCAAATGGTAGTGCTAATGGCGCACTAAAATTAAACGGAGTCTTAAAGAATGGATTGGCCTCCCAAAATGGCTACCACACTACCGAAACATACAGCAACGGAGTAACATCCAATGGGCATACTAACGGAAACGTGGTGCATAGGACGAAAACATCTGCCAATGAAAATGATTAAGACTTTGCGAAAGAACTATCGCCATGGGCTAGTGTCAAAGTCCAGATCCTCGCCAAATGGCTTAGTACGAAACCGCTCAGTTACAGTGCCTTAATGTTCTACTATTTAATCTGTAGAAGTCACTTTTGTGTATTTATCCACGCTATTTAATCATTTGTGTCTGTGACAGTCTTTGTTCCCAACTTGTACTCCCGCGCTGTTTCTGAACATAAGCCAATAGTGATAGTCTTGGAAATTTTTGATCTGGTCGACGTGCAATGAACTAAAACGTGCAGTCTAAACTCTGGTGCAGAGTTAGGTCTGCATAAGATGTGAATCGTATGTGCAACCATAGCTACTTTTATTAAAATTCAAAATTTAAGAAATTCCATGCAGCAAGAGTTTGAAAAATTATTGGGTTATTGTTCGGGAGCTCTTATATTCTTGGTTGACGTAGGTGTCTTTTAATGCTTTAAAAGCTATCCCAAATGTCCACTTCTGCTCTTTGTGCAGGGTTGGATGATTGAATCGGATGTTTTTATTGCTAGTCCTTCATGACTCATAGTTTCATTTATAACTTATTTGTAAAATTTTTATTAACAGTGGCAGGACTTTTTAACTTATACACTACCTGTGTTCCAAAGATGATTTTACAATATTTTCATTTTTCTCATTAGAGACTCATGATTTTTGTTCTCCGTATAACGGTGTTGAAGTACTGTAATTTAAGAAGTATTTGGGACCACATATTGCATTTGATACACATTGTACAGTGTTTTTGAAAACCCTCAGAGTTTTAATTTGTTGCATTTAATATGTACTGCTTATATTTGCATACAATGTAAAATAAATGTTTATACTTTGCATGGTGATTCTTTTATTAAGTCTTTGCTCTGAATATTAATGTTATCAAACCTTAAATCTAAATCGAAGTTTTTAATAGATACTACTATAAGCAAAAGTTTTAATAACGCCCACTCTCTGCTCCCAATATTTTTCTGATTTAATAATTACCTGTTTAGATCAAACTTAGAATGTTAATACTTCTAAAAACGTAATTCCGAATAATAGTTAAACTACCTATTAAATGGCTAATGCTTTATCAATCTTTAATCTGTGTAATTTATTTTAGAAAGTGGCGTTCATTTGGAAATAACTTCAAGCATTACTGGTCTAATTAGTCATCGTAGCTCTAAGAACTTATCTATTGTTAATCAGCAATATCTAAATTTTTTAGTAATAAATTTTTGAGTTTTAAATTAATGCCCATCTCATTGTGTAGTTTGATGTGCTTCAAGTGAGTTGTGGTCCTCATTGTGGTAATATACCCCAAGAGGCTACAAGTGAGTTGTGGTCCTCTTAGGGTAAATAAACCACAATGGACCACTCTTTTTTTACTCCAGGTGAAAAAAGGTTAAAATTAACAATGAGAGTTAAATTAAGCAACTTTAAATCTTCGTCAGTTCGGGTTCACATTAAACTAGTAAAGTAGACGTAAGTTTTGATATATACGAATTTGATTCATTTTATATTTCTGATTTTATCTCTGAAGAAGTTTTATTATTTTAAGTATTTCAGTTTATTTGTTGGCTTGGTTACTAAACTTCAAAATTACAAATGCTACAAGAAACTTGGTTAAATTAAATCTAGTATCACACATACTTTTATACGATGACTATTAAATTGTATTAAGGCAATGTGAATTTGTTCGCGTACTTCCCTCACTCTTCCAATTAAACTTAAAGTAAAATTTTAGGAAAAAGAAGGAATTACTTTTAAGCCACCAACACAGATTTTCCTCTTGTCTATAAAGTGGCTGTAAAACGTAGCAAAGGCAGCTCTTTTTAATGCCTTTTAATTTAAATTAACTCGTCCTAATTCTCGTCTGATGCATAGGTGTCGCAAGTACTGTAATGCAAATGAATATGCCTATGTGTAACCCCATGTGTGCTTATAAGATTGTATTAAAAAAATTATATTGAATACGCACATGTTTGAAAATTCAGGAGCTTAAACTTGGAAAATCTTTGAATATACAGTAGGCATTAGAGCAAGCGATTATGAATTTCAGAAAATTAATGTTATATCGTGCAGTAAAAAGTATGCTATAGAGTGCAGAGCTTTTAAATCACGTAATTACCAATAAACCTACACAATCTTGTGTGTAGTCTTAAAAAAATTAAATAAACATTAAAAAAATTTAAAGTTTAAGTTTTAATAAATGTTCAGAATTCGAATTATTTAAAATTTATCTCATTAGTGATGCTGCCGAATTTTAAGGGCATGAGAAGCTATATTTCGTAGACACAGCTGATTGCAGTGCATGCATGAAAATGTTTGTATAGCTGTTTTACTTGCACGCGATATTGGCATTTCCAAGGGTGGGAAGAACATTTTTTCCTATACTAATGTATAAGTCACGCTCTAGAACTATTTTTAGCAAAATGCGTTAAGAACTAGCTTATATCTCGTTTAAAATTTTAATATATAATTTTAAATGATTCAAAGAAATATTTTTTCCTTGAATGACTAGATTAAAGTAAAATGCTTTAATTTATGCTCGATGAAATACAATTCTAGGTTATTTTTATACCAAAAACTCGTAGGTTAAATTTTTGACTATTTCTTGCAGTACTCTTATGGTTGTTAAAATGTGAAACCACTAAATTCATAACTCCTTAATCATTTGACTCAAAGGTATATCTAAGTTGGTAGTTTTCTCTTCAAATTTCCATGTCACATTGGTAGGAAATAATACATTGTGTGTGTGGAATCTATTCCACAGAAGTATAAATTCGCATAATTTTTCGAAGTGGTCAAACATCACTTCCAATGATTAGACTGAATACTCAGTTTAACAGACATAGAGCTTGATGAGAGTAATCAGGAATCATCAGTATGCGTGTTTCCTCTACATGAATTAAAAGCACAAAATTTAAGTTGCATTATTCACTTAATTTGTAATCAATATATCAAATTATGAAGCCTTAGAGAAAAACTTTTGACGGCGTTAGAGAAGTCTTTTACAGAAAATATATTAAATATTTTACTAGAAACCTAATGGAAGTATTTTATAAGAGAATAAGCACACTTCAAATTTTAAAGTTAACGTTTACTTTTGAACCTTAAATATCTATGGTGACTGAATTCACTCAAACCATAAGAAATAAGCCTATAGTGAGAAATAGTGACCATATTAAATTATAAATAAGAATTCGCTTATTCGATAGAAAACTTTATTAAATACTAACATTTTAGAATTGAAAATGTATTGCAAGCAAGATTTTTGGGGTTTCCTTTCTTTAAATACTCAGATGTAAATATCTATAAAAGGGTATAAGTGTTCGTGATTGCAAAAAAAATATTTGAGCAAATTCTGGACTTGTTAATAATAGAAATTTAGAGTTAATTTTGAAACGCGACTTCACTTTTATTAGTAAATTTACTAGAAATTCAAAACTTTTCATTCAAGCTTCTAGTAACAGTTTGATACCAGAAATAAAAATTAAATTTTAAAATTAATCGAATAATTTTCTTAATGATTTTATAACTCAATTTTTTCTTCAATTGTAGGATCAAAAAAGAAAACTAGAAGTGTAATCTAAAAACAAGTGAGTTAGATTTCTTGGAACACGCGCACATTTTTTAAACATTGTTTTCCCAATTAAAATTTTGCTTCTTTATAGTTACCAAGTTAAGTTTTCACTTGATTTCATGAAACTCAGTTATTCATGGTCAAAATAAAATAAGTTTAAAACTGATGATTTTGTGATGATTGTTCATTAAATGAAGATTAAAGGTAGCAAAGTATATTACTTCATCATACACGTCAGTCGCGAAGGATGCTGATGACATTTTCGTCTTTCTGTTTTATGGAACGTGAATACGGCATTACGTCTATTAAAAGTCCTTTCTCTCTTAATAGCTACATGATTCTGATGTAAAGATAACTTGCATTATAATTTTCAAATGTTAGGATAACCGCTTGGCCGGGTTGAAATAATTTTATAATCAATATTATCGTAGTTTCACTAAATTAAAATAAATTGTTAACTTAACACATATAAACTTTGTATGTCTGTGGTGGCCTGGATGGTTTGGGCATTGCTCTTATTCTTATTAGGTAGTGAGTTTGAATCTCGACTTAACAAAAGATTCATCATGGTCACAGAAAATAGCTGGGCCTCGTTAAATGAGCTACAGTGTCCTTCAAGTGAAATAACATCTCTGTATGGGCAAGACAAATATTGAAGGGTCTTTTGCTTGGCTCCACATTCTCACTTACGAAAATTTGTCTGTCTAAATACAGGGAAGTAGGCAGATATAACAGCATAAATTACATTAAATTAAATGATTAAGACAATGAATTTACAGCAGTATGTAAAATCGAAATTTGAAATAATCTAGAAAGAATCTTTCAAAAAACATTGTTTTATTTTATTTCCTTTTCAAATTTATTGATTATTTCCCATTTTAAATTTTACTTAAAATTGTAGTTTTAAAGTATGTTTAGTTCACACACATGAGGTTATATGAGATTAGACCACATGAATTAACCTTTCTCACTATGTAATACCTCCTCATAGATGAGATTCTAGTTCAGCTTTGTGTGTGTGTACGCATATGCCTTAATAAGTATATTTAACCTGATTAATCACATATCGCACATATCTGAGCCTTTACAGCTATTGATTTATAGTTATATGTACTTAAACTTGAATATTTTATATTGGTTTAAAACCACTTTTTAATTTAAAATATTTCATCGAAATAGAAATTTTTTTAATAATGTGGGTCAATATCGAGTTATACCTTAACTTCTTAATTGAGAGTGTTCCTTTTTTTCACCAGGATGTCACTGCTTCCATAAAACTCGGAAATACATTTCTTCAGATTCAATTGCTATTACAAAAAACTAATAAATTTTTCATCAATTTTTTTTCCAAAATTACTTTTAATAGCAAATTTCAATAACAGGCATATTGTAGGTAAGTTATGTCTTCAAATCCAAATAATCAATCACACATACCCAAAAACATTAGTCCCACAAAGTCAAAAAGAAATTTATTGTTTTCATGATAAAAAAGAAATCAAATCCTGTTACAATGATGAAGATAAATTCCTATTGATGTAATGCTAAAAAGAATATCGAATCTAGCGGACTTAAAACCTTCAAGCTACAGCGGATAATAACAAGCTATGCTTCACGAAGCATGGTACGAAGTCATATTTATACAGCATTCTTATGATAGTTCAAGGCTTTTTAAGGCTTATAGGGCTTTTAATATCTCTCTTGTTCATATTCCTAAGAGGTATTTTTGCTAATAAGGATGTGTTCATTAATTTTAAATCTGTTTATGCTGTACATCAGTGAAGTGTATTTATGAAGGAAAAATAAACTCTATAATTATTAATAGGTTCAGTGTATATTCTTAAAATATTAGTGCATAAAATGTAGACTTAATTGAAATTTTGTTGCAAAAGTACTAAAAAAATAAATCTTCTAGTCTCTTTTTCTATTTTAAAAATAGTTCACTTTGAATGCTTTACGAGAAGCACTCTAAATTTTATTTATCATTAATAAATTAACTATATTATATCAAAGGCACAAATATTAAAATATTTCATGGCAATAAATAATATTTTTAAAATAAGATTAAAAAAATAGATTGTGATGTATTGTAGTGGAATTAGATTAGTCTTAGGTGCAGTAAATACCAGGTTTGATCTCTGACCAACATGGTTATTTGTGATTTCGGTCAGTAGAAATAGGCAGTCGGAAGCACATGTCAGTGTAACGTAGATTAAAAGTGTAATATATCCATTGGAGAATAAATGGGTTTTCAATTTTATAACTTTAATTTCACTGTTAAAATTTGTATCATTCAAAAGATTATAATTCTTTTTTTTAAAGAGCAATTAATACAATTACTGATTTCTTATCATAATTATGAATTGTGTGAATAAGATTGCATTTATTCAGTTATTGAGCATTTTACTCAGTTTATGTGTTAATTAAACTAAATTTGAATTGCTCAGAAAAGTATATAATTTTCAAACTATTGAGAGAAATATCTTTTTAAAATGTTTTTTAATCTTTACATTTAAGTTTCATTATAAAAGTTAATGACTTAAGATATCTAATTAATTTTGCAAATTTAACTTTATTAAATTCATTTATCAAAAAAATTTCATTTTAAATTTAAATGTAAAGATTTATTAAATTATGAAAAAATATTTCTATAAGATTAGGATTTTTTCCATCATGATCACCATAGAAACATATCTAAAATTTTTCTTTTTTACTAATAAAACCACATTTTTATGAATAATATATTTTGGACGCGCTAACATCTAAATACTTTGACAGCTTCCATTCAGACCTTATTTATCAACGCGTGATGATTAAAAATATTTTTTTCATTTTATGAATCAAAAAGAAAATTTTCAAAATTACTTGAAAGATAGCATTAAAACTAATGTAAACATTGTAAATATTAAAAATCTTTCAAATTATAAATAGGAGAAAAATTCCACAAATTTTAAATCTTCAGGTATAACCATTTGTTATTATTTGTAATCTTCTTTAAATCTTTGTTTCCACCAAATTAGTTCATGTGTGCAAAAAAAGTAATCATTGAGTGACAAATCAACCAACCATAAATTTCTATTTTTGTAAAATTATATTTAGAAATCACTTTTAAAAATGCTTTGTTTAACAATCCTTATTCTTTTTTAATTATAATTTCTTAAGAAATCAACTAACGAGTATTGTAATGCCTTGCAAAATAATGCTTAACTCTTGAACGTTTGAATTAAGTATTGAAAACATCCGGTCAAATAATAAAATATGGATGTCATACACATATTTCTTACCATTGACCGTATGGCGTTATCTTCCTGTCTAGGAATTAATCTTTCTATCTTTCTTAGTTCAACTGCTCGTTTCATTTCTTGCATTGTCATGCTTATTGATTTCTGTCGTCAACACCGTTTTTATTTTTTCTCTTTTACCCCTACCACTTAAATACTTCTAAGAGTGCATTTATGACCATGCTTGTTTATTCATAAAAAGTGTTGCCATGGAAACCGATAAAAAATAAATCATTCCAAGTCAGAGATAACTTTAATCAAAAAACATAAATTCAGTGTAAATTTTATCGATATATATTAATGTGCTTTGTTTTATAAATATTCAAAAACTAAATTAATCAAATTCTTCTAGATTTATTTCTAATTATTATTAACATGTTTTAGTGATTTGCGATTTATTATAATTTTACAACTGTGGACACGTGTTGTTATCTCACTCTTAAAAAAATGAAGTATTTTTTAATATAAAAACTATTGAAGAAAACTATTAAAGAGGATAAATTTGTAAGAATTATTCTTAATATTTGTTAACTTATTTTTAATATTAATTTTAAAATCATTTGTAAATTTATCCTTTAATATCTCTTCAAAACATTTGGAAAAAAATTTATAAATTTTTTACTATAAATTAATTTTTAATAGCATTTTTATTAATTATCATAAAAATAAATGAATTAGAAAGTTATCTTCTAATGTATAGAATCCTTCAAGTAATATAAGAAGAAATACATTGATACAGCATGTACAGTGCTGTAAATGAAAGTCATTTCTTGCTGACCATCTTGCTTAGAGTAAGCTGTTTATCTGACTTCATCCGTTTTCTGCCAGTCAAATCCCGCATCCACTGGACACTGATGGTCCCATGTCTGCTTCATCTTGGATATTAAAGTCATCTTCTTAATCAACACTTTGAATAAGTTTATTTGCAATTTAAAATCTAGGGTCTCATCCATAATCCATTCTCCTATATTTTCAACACTAACTTCTGAATATCCAGGAATTTTGAAAACAATGCTTTTGAATATCTCTAGTGACACGTTGTTGTAATCTTCTCTCTTGTTTTACCTTAACTTTCTTCAGTTTTTTTTCTTTTTTTTCTCATTTTACTACTCTTTTTCAGTCTATTTCTGAAATTATAAAAAATTCTGAAATCCCAAATTACATATGAGAAGTTATAAATGAGTTATTTTTCTGAAATTCTGAAATTTCTCTTCCAATGGCGGGCACACACTTGGGTGACTAACCCTATGCCACAACAAGGCCAGAAACTGCTACTCTTTTGTCGTTACCCAGCAGGCACCTGTGAACCAAGTCACGGAGGCGAGTAGCTTTACCCGCGCCATACCACCACACACCCGTTTATAGGGCAGGTCAAATTCATACATCACTGGAGAAAAGACAGAGAAACACAGGAAGAATAGAGAAAGAAAGAAACATCCATGCCCGACCTGGGATTCGAACCCGGGACCAACAGCTCAGGAGTCAGGAACGCTAACCACTCAGCCATCGGTCGACTGATGAAGTTTATTCAATATTTCAACCCGCCAAAAAGATCTTGAGTTTACTTAAAGTTCAGTTGGGCTCAAAGCGCCTCTACTAATGTTGCACCGCATAGAGATGAGAATACCATTTCTTATCTAACCTAAGTAATCTTACTTTGAGACTGGCTCAAAATTACGAAACAGATTGTGTTTAGTGGCCACCAGAAATAGGCATCCGTAAATGTATCGGAATATCCTAAGCTAACTTGGTCAATTTTTCTCTCTTTGTATGATTGAGATGTTTGATACATTTATGTTTTTGTAAAACCTCAGATTCAACTACACGGATACTCATTTGTGATAGTGATATGGGACTTTTTAGATGCTGTTCTTATAAAATTTGAATGTAAAAAATTTGTTCAATTTTTTAACGCAAATGTTTGTACTACGTCTATCCGGTTAATTTATCTTCTATTTTACATATATTTTGCATTATAAAATAAAATCTTGAGCCCTGATAAATTTCTATGTCTCTTAATTTAGACATTTACAAAGAAAAGTAAGGAAATAAAAATACAAACTGGTGTGTAAAGACTTCGAAAAAACTATCAATATCGTCTTCCTATGGTCTACTCATTCCTATCGTTCGAAACTATCGTCTTCCAACCACTTATCTGCATCTCAAATTACGTCTAAAAAATTCGAAATATAGAGGTTATTAACATAGATCACAAGAGGACACATGACATGTTCTTCTAACGAATAATTTTAACCAATAAAGTTTTAAAAAATAGAATACTAGAAACATTGATTATCTCAAGCTATCTGACAAAAATCCACAGTAAAAGCTGAGTTTTCACCAGTGGATAACTTCTTGAGGTAATTGGCTCTTCGGACCTAGATGTTTGTTGTAAATCAAAATTCATTTTAAAATGTTGGGCTTAGTCTAATTAGCCCTGTGTTGAAGAAAAAAATGTACATAAAGCGACAAACAAATAAAATTTCGTCAAATATAGCGAATGGGTCATCAAAAAAAATGATGAAAAAAGCAGGTAATTACAAAGATGTAATAAAAGTATACAAATTTGACCCTTATCTTAAATACATGATGAAGCAAAATGAGAAAAATAAAAAGAATTCTAATACAATTTTTCTTTTGTCAACTATAATTCATTATTTATGGCTAGTTAACAAGAATCTATTCAGAGATAATGCTTTCAGCCATCTTGTTTCAAACAATCTTGTTCCTTCAATTAACCCGTTTGACCCTATAGTAAGTAAAATTGTTCAGTACTCTTAGAATTTCTTTGCACCAAAACCTCTATAAATTGGTAAATATACCACTTCAATTTTATTTCTAATATGGCTCATTAAAATAAGCACACAAGTAAAATTTGTCTATATTAATTTTGGTTATCCTATTTGTTAAATCTTTATATGCAAAAATGTTTTTCTATGCACTTCATTTTTTGTGTGATAGAAGTTAATATTAAATTATACTCGGTAATGTGCATATTCCAAACTGACAGAATTTGCATCACTTACTGGCCAATTTAAGTTTTGTGGATCAGATTCCAACCTCGAAGGTGGGTGTTTGTAATATCTCGTGATCAGATCAAGACTGCGTTCAATTAAATTAGACTTTAAGACAAAAATGTCACTAAATATTAACAAATAAACTAAAATCAAGATGTTTTGATACTTCACAGTGTTTCAGCCTCCCAGCTGAAAGTCTTCGTAAACTTTTGAAAACATAGTAAGCCGTTTCCATAAAGGACAGACTGCAGAGGTCATATTTAATTGTTACAAGACAGGGAACCAGACAAATTTCAAGAATTCCTCCCTATAGATCTGTATGCAAAAAGTTGAAACTCAACATCCAGCTCCATATTCTACAGCGACAGGTATCGAACCAGAGATGATGCACTACGCAAAATGCAGTCCTTCCATTAATCCATGTTGAGTCGAATGTACAAGATGTATATGAATGTTGAAATGCTATCTGTTATGAAAAGTGCAGATAATATAATCATATTTCCGAATTAAAAATTTTATTCTTAAATTTATTTTATAAAAAAATAAATCATGTCCAGTTTCCCACTATTTTATACTTTTATTTATTTTACTAGTGCGTTTAAGACAAAGGTCTTTGATACAGTTATTGCATACGACAATTTTTACTTTGATATTTTTATTGATAAACCGCTTTCTTATGCTTAATTTTATTTTATTTTACGAGTCATATCTATTTTTTTATCAATCTGTAAATATATTTCAATATGGATTAGCTTGATATATTAATTTCTCTGATTTTTACTTATTCGATAAAAAACAACTTAGTTCCATTTACTCTAAAATTGAGAAATAACACGTTTTTCAAAATTAAAAATAATGAAGATGAAAATTTTCAAAGTTTATTTTCATTCTAAACTGTTCCTATTTTGATTACACTTTTAAATATAACCTTGCTCATCTTAACCTTTTATTTTGTCTTCTAAATATGTAATGGATTTTCTAGCAATATATATTCATACAATCTTTTTATAAATGGATTACAGTCGAGTTACTTCGGGTCAAATACTAAAACAGTGTCAATTTTACGACCAAGTTCCAGTTACAAATAGCATAAGTAGAAGCAGTTGCTTGAACACTTCCTTATTTCTTATTTGATCATTATCTTCGTGTTTAGATTTAATCATTGCGAAGTTCGAAGTGTTATTAGTCAGTAATTAAATTCATTATAAGAAACACCGAACCTATTTAGGATTACTCAGTCTAGAGATTACACTAAACAATTTTATGCAAAGTTTTCCTAGCTTATGTACAAACTGTAACAAAATTTTTTTTGTTTCCATTTTATAGAAAAATCAGGAATATTTTTCAAATAACTCTGCCAAAGAAGTCATATTTCTTTCCTTATAAATACTTTTTAGATCAGATTTATTTTTTATACAAATTTTAAATTCCTACCATAACAGAGTGCTTCCTACTTAATATTAATAAACTTGGATTCATTTTTTTTTTCATTCTAAGGTCCCTTTTTGTGCCCAAAAAACAGTTCGGTTGGAGTCTACAACCATAAAATTAATCTCAAATTACTATAAACATCTCCACTCGAGGTAAGAATTGAAACAACAACCCAATGAATTGAAAAACAAAATTAAATAACCATTCAACTACCAACAAAGCAGGGAAATGGCATGATATTCGAAGTAGTATAGGACAGATATTACATTTCTACATTTAATCCGGGTGCGTGCTTAGGAGTTTTCTGAGTTCCCTCTCTCACAACGTGTTAATATGAACGCAGGTTTATTTGAAAACTTTTCATAAAGGTCCGAATGAAATGTCCGTATCTCTTTAAGTATTGAGTTATTTATACTAGGTGGGAAATGGTTCTGTAGACCGTTTCAAGTGTAACATATAAAAAACAAGCATTATAAGTTTTAAAATTTTAATTATAATGTATGTTTAATAAAAAAAACCAATTGGCAGTTTTTAAAATAAACCATTAATAAAATTTGATTTTTTATTGCATTTCGAGCAACTACACTGATTATTTCTCCTTTTAACAATTATTATGTATATTTCTAGAGGTTGTTTGTTGTAGCTTTGTTCTGCTGATAGCACCAAATTTTACACCAGATTTTTATTAATGAAAACTTTTAGTTTAACCCTGCAATAGTTTAGAAAACTCTATGTAAAATCGATTATATAAATTCTACGAAATAAGAATAACGTGAAAAAATGTATTTTCAAAATTAAAATTATATTTACCTACGAACAAAATACCTGATTTTCTTGCTTGAAGTTAGATATTAAATTGTTGTTGTTGCTGTGGCTTATCCTCCAAATGTCTGACGAAGTCAGACAAGGTTCATCAGACCGTTGACCCTAAGTAAATCATGGACCACAATGGGGGATGAGTATATATCCTCTCTATGAAGTCCCAAACAGTACAGGATGTGATTAAGAGAAGCCTGCTCAGTTTTACATTTAAAGCAGAGCTCAAAGATTTTCATGCCTTCGAAATTCGTGAGACCTCTAATGTGGCCGCTTGCTAGTCTGGAAACTGCGATTCTAGAGGCTCTGTCACAATTGAGGGTGATTGAAGAGCCAGGCTCTTTGCCCGCGTACCAGGGATGGCAGGGAGGAATCCTCCACCCTTTCGAAATTTCAGAGTTAAATATATTTTGATGTTCTAGAAAGATAAGTGTTGAAGAGGAAAGATTATCGTGGTAACAGCCCTCCTTGGCCAGTCTATCCATGTCGGCTCATTGCCGCATATGTTTACATGAGAAGGAATCTATTGAAAATAAACTTCATGTGACTCCGAAATTAACTTGAGCTTGGGAAGGATAGAACTGCTAGTTTGATCTCTAATTGCAATCCAGCTGTGGAGATGCTGAAAAGAGCTTCTACTGTCCAAAAGAATCCATAGGTCCCCAAAATCACTTTTATTACTGTTATCATTAACAACAAAAAAATGATATTGACAAGTACTGCAATGGTTCTTTATAAGTGAAGTGGGTAGAAGAATGTAGGTTTAGTGAATGCATAAAAATAATAAATTCCCAATATAAGACATCTGATTTAACAAAGTCTGCTTTTCTTATTTATGATAATATGAATGCAAATTCAGCAAGTATTCAATCAATTTCAAAAAGAATGATTTGAACTTGTCTGTCAATTACTTTGAAGCAAGACCAAAAGCTAGGCTTAATTCCATGATATATAGCCAACAAAGAAAAACAATATTCGGATGTGGAATCATTTTCATCATACCAAAAACCATGGCCAAATGTCGTCATAAGAAACTAATGATAAAAAAAAATTCTCTTCCAAAGTCGAAAATGTAGCTTCGTGTTCAAGTCATCAAATTTTTTGCAAAATAAGAGATTAGACGATATACTGAGTTCATGAATTTATCTCTCATTTTGCCCATAAACTAATGCCATTTGCTGGTCCAAAAAATTCAAGTGTCAGAAAATTTCTAAGACTATTTCCATACTTTCAACAACCCCTATATCACTTATAAGCACATTCAGAACGAAATGGAAAGCAAAACTTCTAATCACCATGAGATTCATACCTACGTTAAAGATGGACTTTTCCAACTATCGGACATTTACTATTTTTATTTAAGTTTGCTTAGCTTATTTAGTACTTTCACCTTCGTAATGCTCTGGTTAAACGAAAGAAGTACACTACTAACTTAAATTCGCATAGCCATCGGTCTAGCGAGCTTGTCTTGTTCAAGTGTCATAAGTAACAACAACATGTTTCCTTCCTTATTTATAAATGTCAAAAACAATCAGACATTTATTACTATGGAAACAAAGATAATTATATCCATTGTACTTAAATGAAATATAAATTTGAGGATATACAGTAAAAATTCAATAAGCTTAAGCACACTGAAGTATTTAACATGTGTGGTAAATTTAGAGAGTAATTTTAATACATGCAATAAATTCCATTAGAATTTCCTGTTAATAAATTCAATTTTATAGGACATTTTTCCTTTTAGACAAAATATAAAAAAGGCCTGATAAAATGTAATAATACTTAATGAACATATTATGAAAATAATTATAAAAATTTCATTTTCATTCAAATGAAAAATATAAAAATGTTAAATATTGACTTATATCCATTAGTTAAAAGAAATAATTAAAAGAAAATGCATTAACGCTAAGTATAAAAGTATCAAAATAAGCAGAAATCGTTAGAAGATAAATAGTGATATGAATTTAAATATGTAAAGAAACACGTGACACTGCAAGAAAATGTATTTATTTAAATCATTCTCTACGATGATTGGTTGCTCACATCATTCCAACCGGTAACATCTTGTATTGATATCCGAGGTCAAACAACATTTTTTGTTCTTTTTCTTGGTATTTCTCCGAAAATTATAAATAATGGTCTGCACAAAATGTTTTGGTGCTGTTTTGTCCTTGATAGAAAATTTTTTGCTAGGTATATTCTTGCTTTTTATGTCTCTTCATTCTTTTTGTAAGCGTCTTATTCATAGATCATTATATAACATAGTTCTATAAATAGAAATATATTCCCAATAATCTCAAGAAAATAGGATTATTTCTTTCATTATGTTAATGTATCTTAATAATTTTGGCCAGTTCTACAGACCAATGTTTGGAAAGAAGGGTAATTTTAAGGAAACCTATGGTATATGTAATGGAAAGTTATCTTTGTTGTGTTTTAAAGATAGTACGTTTCATACTTGAATCAGTCAGAAACATACATAGTAGAGGAGTCTATTCACACTAATCTTTGGTAGAGTCTTAAATTTCTTAATTTATGTGCTGCAGAATTTGGAGAACAAAGTGCTAACTCCGCTGTCGATTTTGTCCCTTATAAATGCATGGAAGCTATAAAATAATTGTTTTTTTTAAAGCTGCAGTTAAAAAATTAGTCTCTAATTTTAATATAATAATTTAAACATAAACATTTTGGAAAATTTTAGTTATAAAAGTTTTATGGATTATACAAATTTAGCAATAAAAATTGAATTTACATAAATGGTTTCTTAAAACTGCGTAGAAATGTCTGTTTTTAATCCTGCATTTTGTACGTAGAACTCGAAATTTTCAATTATTAAATGAATTACTCAATAAAATTTATTTTATATAACTATAAATGCGTGAGGCATTTAATAAAACTTTGTTGGTTCTATAAAATGGAAATCTCTATGATTCAAAACATTTCTAACATAAAAAATTTGAAAATGGAATAAAATTTCTAAGCAGTTCTTTCTAATAAAAAGTAAATTACAATTGTATTTTATCCACGATGTGTTGCTATCTTATTACCAAGTTCTTAATGTGATAAAAAGAAACATGTTATAAAGTCTCATAGATTTAATTGAAAAATTTTATGGTGTTCGTTAATTTGCAATATATTTTCGGCAGACTACAGAAAAACCAATTTCTTCGCAATCAAGTAACAAGGTCGGCACCAGAAATGGCACCCTCTTTTCTAAAGCATGCAAACAAGTTCTATTCACTCTATGGAATTTTTCATTTACGTATGTAATATAAATACAATGATATTTTGGCTTAATTAGCTACCATATAATCAAGAGAATGATACTTTTTCTCACCAGACATTCATAGCCATTATGATGATGTATTTTATGTTTAATGTTTGAAATATAGTACTTCTTATAGGAATTATGTTAGAAATCTAATATAGTACTTGAAAATAAACTCACATTTTGAATGATGGTTCATTCTATCTCATATCCAAGTCACGAAGGCGAGTAGCGTTGCCCACGCCATACCATCACAAACCCGTTTATAGGGTGAGCCACATTCACACATCATCACAGAAGAAAGGACAGAGAAACACAGGGAGAACGGAGAAAGAAACTAACATCCATGTCCTAACCGGGATTCGAACCCGGGACCCACAGCTCAGGAATAAGGAGCGCCAACCACTCAGCCATCGGTCGGCTATTTTTACGTAAACTTGAAGACTTGATTTAACATTTTCTAGACTTTCTTTATACAAATGACTTACAACTGTTTTAGGATTGATCTTTAGCTTTGGGGGCAATATCTTGCCTGTAAACTTCAGTCATTTCTGTGAATTTATTGACAATTTCGAAGACAAACCTTCCTGCGCGAGGTGCTCTTTAACTTCAAAAATACCTGAGAGGAATCGACAAAATCAAAAATTTTTCTCGTCTATTGGCCGTTACAGTATCGGGACCATAAATACCTTTTACAACTTCAGTCCTCTTCTTCTTATTTTCTCTTTAAACATAAAAAGCTGTAAAATATACCAAATTTTCCCTGCATTAACTTCCATTTTTAACACCCTTTGATTCATAACATAGAGAACCAAACAAGTAAATTATTTTAATGCAAAATGTGATCCTTCCAACAAGTAAAAAATTTAAAATCTCTTAATTGATACTTTAAAAGATATCAATCACTTCATCCGTCTACAGAAAAAATAATGGATTTATTTTCCCCAACTTGATATCATTTTAAGAAACTATTTACTGAATAATTTCAACAGTCAAACCTAATCTAAATGATTAAATACTTTTATTCATCCTAAGCGAAACATCACGATATTTTTGATACAGTTTCAAATACTTCCTTAAAATAATTTCTTAAGAAAATTACAGATGTCTCAAACTAAGCCTGAAATATGAAACTTAGTCTAAAGAGAAAATTTTTTATCACTTTATATAAAGATATTGTCTAATAAGTGTCTAAAACTAAGTTTAAAGGGAAAAAAATCACTATACTGATAGGAGTTCTTAAATATATTTTATAAATAATTACTATCTCTAACTATAGATATTATTTCAAATTTTAATTGTAATGAATATTTTATATCCACATTCTGTATTTTATTTTATTTTCATTGTTGCAATTTTAAACAAAAGCTTATTATTCAATGCTTAGAGAAATAATAAGAATCGATGCCACCGAATCATACAGAAGCGGAACTGGCAAGATCTGTTTTTTAATTCCTAGCAGTGAATGCTAGATAGAAGCTCCCAAAATCTTCCCCTAATTACTTTTTTTCTGGCTCTTCGAAACTGGAATACGGAAGGAATCGCTCTATTCTTTGATCTCCCGGTCACGTAGTAAAACATCAAGGCTATAATGAACCAGCTGGCAATGAAAGCTGAATGCAAAATAAGAATGTCCTATTGTAATGTTTGATTTGGATAGAGGATTAGTTCCCATATATGAGTTCTAAAATGAGCATAGATGTATTTTAAAATTAAGATGTTTAATTCTAATTTTATCAAAAGTCATGATAAACAAAAATTGATATAAAAAATTTCTAGAGTTTATAAACTCATTTACTGAATTCTTTCGAATGAAATGATGGTTAAAGCAAAGTTGGTTTATTCAAGGAAGTTTAAAATGATATATCCGGGCAGCTGATTCATCTACTATTGTTTATGATTTCTAATTAAAGCAGCTTAACTATTAAAAGACAATTAATAGTTAATTTTATCTTTATTGAGTCAATACACTAAATATAGAAGTAGTTTTGTGTAATAAATATTTCGATTTTTGGACTTAAGCTTTCAAAATTTTAATAATATTTTTCTACGAAAACAATGTATTAATTAAATTTTAGGATTGGCAATTTATTTAACGTTGTTTATAAACTTTGTTATAAGAAAACAAAATTTGCAGAATAATTCAGCACTTAAACAATAATTTTGGAAATACTGATATCTTATTACTACATTGTCTACTGTTATTTTTTGCAGAAAGCTTCATTGAATTAATTGATAAATAACTTAAATAAATATATAATACTGAATTTAAGATAATTTAAATTAATAACATAAGAGCTTTTTGATAATGTAACCTACTTAATACATTTCTAAATTTATGAATGTTTCTTTATTTTACCCCTGTTCTGAAATATTAAAACACAAGTGCCAGTGAATTTTTAAGACCTTTCTCATACATTTAACAACCCCGTAGCATCCCCTATATAAACCCTCTTCAGTAGAAAACAACAGAATATATATATATATATATATATATATATATATATATATATATATATATATATATATATATATATATATATATATATATATATATATATATATATATATATATATATATATATATATATACGAGGTTTGTCCGGAAAATACATATAAAAGTTGAATAATAACTTTATTTTGTTGTTTGCAGTCACCGCCAGGTGGCACTACTGCTGTAACCAATCCCATCAACGCTCAGTTCGAGTCAGACCACTCTGGGTGTAAGTAGGAGTGTGCGGCTGCTTGTTGAAAGTTAATCTTTTTCACCTGCCGTCGGCATGGAGCTCTCTCTGATTGAGGAACAGAGCCAAAGAGTGAACGGAAATTTTTATGTTGAAGTTTTGACACGTCTTAGAGCTCGTGTGGCCCAAGTTCGACCAGATTTGGCAAAAGGGGGCAGGTGAATGCTTCATAACGACAATATGCCCGCTCACACGTCGCTCGTTGTGCGTGACTTTTTGGTCTGAAGCTCAATCATCTTTACAGACCACCCGCCTTATTCACTCGATTTAGCCCCTTGTGACTTCTTCTTGTTCTCTAAATGCAAAATGGTGCTTCGAGGGCGGCACTTGGGAGATGTGGAAGGCATCAAGGCAAAAACGACACGGCAACTGAACAGCACCACAACTGAAGACTTTCAGCAATGTTATCAACAGTGGAAACGGCGTTGGCAGAAGTGTATCTCGTCTCAGGGTGAGTACTTTGAAGGAGACCATATTGTAATACCTGAATAACTGTAAAATAAAGTTATTATTCAACTTTTATACGTATTTTCCGGACAAACCTCGTATATTGGTTTATTTTTATTTTTGGTTATTTTGATTAAAAGAAATAAAATGAGCAGAATTCTGCTTTGAATAATATATCACAGTAAAAATAAGAAATGATTTTTTTTGGAAGTTTGGAAGCAGTAATCTTGTAAAATCATTACTCAAAACAATCAATCTTAGCTGCCACAGAAGCACTTATAAGTCTGGTTCATGAATCGAACAGAAATTGGATGACCTGTACAGATACAGCTTTCAGCATTGCACCACAGTTCTTTGAACAGGGACCAAAATACGATGGTGAGCCAGATACTAATCCAATTAACAGCAGATCAGACCTTTTCCCAAGATGACAGATCCAGAGATCTGTTCAAAATAGCATCTAAAAAGATATGACAGGTGTGTATCCAGTGGCACTATGAAATACCACTCCAAATGATCGACTAATACTACAAAGTTGAATCCTCAGTCATATTTATGTTGTTCAAAATGTTCTGAAGCACTGGTGTAACCGTTATAATGGTGTAAAGAAAACCTTGATACTTCTGAAAACACGATGTTGAGTTTTACCACAGCACTCTCTAAGACTAACACAGCATCTTTTTTCTATTGTCCAAATTTTATGTGTGTTGTAGCGTGTCTTTTAATGTACCAAGTAGTGTTTTTAATTTCTGCTCACCAATTTTATCATTTTTTTTACCAGCATTAACCTATTTCCAGCTTATAATAAAAGTCTAATTTCTATCAAAAAATTTACTTGATATATAAACAAATATTGAAGTTTTACAATATTTTATGCTAACAAATATCTTTATTTTTTTTAAATACAAAAATTAAAAAAATCCCAATTGCAAAACTTTCTCAAAATTTTTCCGCATGATTTCTCTTGAATACTTTATACATAAAAAATTTAAGGGATTTCCTTATTTAACTTAAAAGTACCCAATATTTCAACAGGTAATTTTAAACTATTAAACTTTTTTGATAAGATAAGTATTAATTTAAAACATTCTAGTCACATGCTTTAAATTATTCAGATATGACAGTCGATTATGTTGCTTAGAAATGTATACTTAATCACAGTTTTTATTCAGATGTATAATCTACGTTCGAAACAAATAAGCTTTTTCAAAGGAAATTGGGAAATTGAATTAAAATATAATTGCTTCCTATTTAGATAATTTATCTTTATAGCTTAAAAGGAATATTTCCCGTCTCTCAATTTCAAAACAATAATTTTTACGTCGTTTCTTTTGAAACTAACTTGATTTCCAATCACATATGTAAAAGTAGAAATTCAAGAAATAAGATAGTGAGTAAAATTTGAATGCAGGTTAAAATAATTTAAAAGCAGGATCTTTCTTTTACACCTTTGCATATCATTTATAAACATTCAAAACTGACCTATAAAATTAAAATTAATTTTGTTTTTAAAAATAAAAAGGATAGTCTTTCAATTATTTTTTTAAAATTTTGAAATGATTTTCAGTTAATATATTTTTAATATATACGAAATAAGCAATGATAAAGAAATTAGCTAAACTCTTTTCAACATCTTAATATTTAAATCGATGAGGTTTGATTTAAGGTGACTAAAGAGTTTTAAAATGACCTACATAATTCATCAAATTTTTACTCCTTTCACTACTTTTCCTAAAAATAATGTTAAATAATATGTTATTAAAAAGCAAAAAGTTTTAAATTTTACAAACATATTTTTGCGTAGACATGTTGAAGTATGTGTGTGTGAGTGCGCGTGTTTGTGAGAGAGAGAGAGAAATATTGATTTCAAGAATAATCAATTACTGTCACATAATGTTATATTATGGATACATTTAGCTATCATATTCTTTGAAGAAGACACTTTTCACACCTTCTGTTTTGGACCAGACTTTGTCAAGGTAACATTCTTTGGGTTTTTTATTTATTTTTTTAACAGCTTTGGCGATAAATCATTAAAAAATGCACAACGTCGCCAAACCAAAGTTTCTAACGAGTCTTAAGAGGAAATGACGTCATTTAATTGTTTACTTCCGACGGCGTGAAAATATTTTCCTTGGTGTGCTTCATTTCTACTACTTGTTAGATTTTCTATATACATTTTTTTTAATAATGTTAAAAAGAATTTATTATTATGGAGACAATTTTTTTTTTTGTTTTTCAAGGGGGATAAAGTCTTTTCTCCTCAAGTTTCAATATGCAAAAATGACATGGAATTAAACTTTCCAGAAAGGAAAAAGCATTTATAACTACATATATACATTTCCAAAATCTATATGAACTACAAACATATTTTCAATGTAAGTTAACTCAGAAGTAATCATTGCTCAATTCCAATATTGGGCATCATAAGTTCTCATTCTTTTTATTTAACAATTATCTAATTATGCTAGAAAGTACTTACTGTAACTATATCTGATAAGAATATCAGAGAAATCGTTAGCTTCCTGTCATTATAAAGAAATTGATCAAATTAAGAGCTGCAAAAATATTTTTTAAAACAGTTTAGGAAAAAATCCCAATTCAACATCACATATCTACATATCTTATTATTGAAAAAGGCTATTTAACTAAGCACATGTAGTAGCTTTAGCTTATTTTATTGATAAAGTGTTGTTTTATTTTAAACTTTATTTCGCCTTTGTAATGATTAAAGGAAGGGAAATGTTAACTTGGTGAACTCGAATGATGTCTCCAGATCTAAGATTAGATAAATATGTATTAACTTGTTTAAAAAACTTGATTTCATCTTCTTCAAGTACACCAAAACTATATTACAAAGGAATTATTTATTAAATTAGCTCTCACTAATAGTTTTCGGCTATATTTTATCATCCTTATCAAGAAATGTGCATATTACACTCGTGTTCATAAATTAAGGATAATGCGAGTTCAGGCAAAGAAAGAGACAGAAGCAAAATAAATGTGAATAATTTGCAAAGTCTATTTATTAAACAAAAGGTAAAGAGCAAAACAAATGCTATATGCTTAACATCGTTAATAAAAATTGCGATTTTTACTCCCTGCAGCAAATTTCAAAAAAGAGCCTATTTACAAAAACCAATATAACATGGTTGCTATGATGGTTAATTCATACTATGTCCCCCCCCAGACGATGCAATACAGGTCGCACAATGGCTAGACATGCTGAGTAAGAAATTATCGATCTGATCTTGGGGAATATTACACCACCGATCAAGCATTGCTCTCCGAAATTCCTATAGACATGTGGGAGGAGGTTGAAAGCTGCATTTTGTCTGTCAAGCATGTCCCACACATGCTGTATTGGATGCAAGTCCGGTGAGTATGCTGGTCAGTCCAAACGGGTGATATCTTCCGATTGAAGGCATTCGTCTACAATGTTTGCACGGTGAGGACGGGCGTTGTCATCCATAAACAGAAATTCTGCACCCATGGCACCCTGAAAAAAGCGTACATGTTGTTTCAAAATGACATCCTGATAGATGTGGCCTGTCATGGTTACATTCTGAACATGCAGGTTAGTTCTGAAGCCCAGAATATTTCCTCCCCAAACGAGCAATTCTTCACCACCTTAATGGGGACATACAATGGTGTTCTCTTGGTGGTAATGGGTACTTGGCTCTCTCCATATGAAGGTCCGACGAGAATGAGACTGAAAGCTAAACTTGAACTCGTCGGGAAAAATCCGACAAGACCACTGTTACGGTGTCTACAATGAATGCTCTCTACTCCAGGCTGACCGCAGGCGACAGTGAGTTGCGGTAAGTAGAACACATCTGACCGGTCAACGAGCATATAGACCAATGTGTCCGATGCGTCTGTGCACGATCTGCCTCGAGACTGTCGTACCGGTAGCTGAAGAGAGATGACGAAACAGATCTGATGATCCGTCTGTTTCTTTTGGCAGTAACTGTAAAATACCGGTCCTCATTCGGCGTTGTAACTCGGGGGCGACCTGTGCTGTAACGTTTACTCACATTACCATCATCTTGGAATCATTGCCAAAGCTTGAAGATGGCACTCTTGGCGATTCCAAGTTCCTCGGATACTTACAGCTGGGTACTTCTACATTCCAGACGGCCAATAATTCTACCACTTAAAATATCATCCAAATGCTTCCTTTGTGCCATAACTATGCGGTTATTACACTGAAAGGCTTTTAAAGTGCTTGTAAACAATTTTACTTCTTTGCAACCATTCCTCATATATCACTCTCTTACACTCTCGTCATTGTGACGTACTATCGCCGCCATCTGGTAGTTTCTTGCAAATTGCAAATTATTCTCCAAGATGTGTGTGATGTGTGAAATTCTACATGTGAAATTCTTATTTTAGAGTTCAATTTCTGTGTAATTCTGGATTATCTTTAATTTATGGACATGAGTGGAAAATAACTCAATACACATTCCAGACTTCATAATAAATTAATTATAATATATGTATATATCTATTGAACTCCATTCCAAACTGCCGTTCGCAATCAGATCCTTGAAAATTTTTTAGCAAACAAACGATATAATATAAATATATATCTTTTTTTAAGTTACTTCAGGGCTAATTTTCTAATTGCTAATTTTTTTAAGTATTTTAGTCTATTTTTAACTTAAAAACGTTTTAAAGTGTGTCTTCAAAAGATTTCATTTAAGCAATTCTTTAAGAATTTTCCAAAAATTTATTTTAAATTCGGTATAAGTTAATTTTTAAAAATTTAGGTTTTATAATTATAAAGTCTAATTTATTTCAATTTACCTTCGTTATTTTTGTATATAAATATCAAAAATAAGTTTATTAAATGGAAAAAAATTGATGATTTAGTATTATAATCACCTATTTTCCATTTGACAAATTTATTCTTGGTATAAGTAAGAAAAACTAAATGCAACTAAATATGTAACTGTATCTTACATAAATTTTTAATTTTAAATCTCTTGAAAGTGTGTGAATTTAACTTTTATGCAAACATATAAATCTCTTTGATTACTTTCAAATTCAGTAATGAATTCAAAAACTATTTGCTTAAGCATTTTTGTAATACTATTTTTAGTGTTAAACACAATTACATGAAATTAACATTTTTTAAAAATCATAGTACAATACTTACCGTAGTTATGTAATCATTTTTTGCGTTTTCTTAAATATGACAAATTAACAGTATAGGTAATTAAAAAATATTTTCATGACATGATAAACGCTGAGTTCATTTCAATTCACACCAATCGATAAAATTGTTTTCATAAATACATTTTAAATCTTTCTGTCTTTCATGAAAATTAACAAGAAAATAAATGTAAATTAACAGTAATTAGTGTATTTAACACATAAATATCTATGTATGTATGTATGTATTAACACCCACCCAAACACCCACCCACACAGATATATATATATATATATATATATATATATATATATATATATATATATATATATATATATATATATATATATATATATATATAATTTTTGATAATATACTTGATAATTTTCATCATTTTTAACACGAATTCAATCTAATATCAATATGGTCAAAATATTCAAACTCAGAAAACTAAAATTTAATTTTCGATTTTGTGTTTGCTTTTTAAGCGATTAGGTTTAAAAAAATGAACTCTAATTCAGTGTCTCTCCAATTCTCTTCTTTTTTCGCACTTAACGTCACGAAAGAAATTTAAATTAATTTAATTCCATTGCAAGTAATAGAATTTATAATTTAATATAATTAAAAATTCATTTACATAAAACTAAATTAGAGACAACAGTAAACACTTGTGTTATAAATGGTAGAAAAAGTTCACGGAAATAAATACGAGTAAAATAAAACATAATTGTAAATTAAATTTTAACTTAAGATATATGGAAAGAATTTATAACCAAAAAACAATAAAAGTTTACTTAGAAGAGTAACTTCTGATTTTCTGGTGATTTTTTTGATGCCAAGATATGCAACAAAATACGAATAACAAAATGGCAACCGTAAAACTACGTTAGTTAAAGCACCGAAAATACCAGAGTTACCAAAAATTAAAATTTATCGCCATTTTTTTTTAAATTTCAAACTAAGGGTTACTTTATTCTATACGGAACTCCAAAACATAAATAAAATATTACCTAACATTTTATTTTTTACAACAAAGTTAGATTTTCTCCTTAATTATTTGATGAAGTAATTTTCATTATTGAAATAAATACACAAAATTGGAAATATAATAAACATCTTAATAACTTAAAATTATTTTTCTACTAAAAAAAATGTTCTATTTAAAAAAAAATTATTTATATTTAATAAAAATGAATTTACAAAAATATTTTGTTTCTTTAATAAGTTCAAATTTAACCGTTTTAAAATAAATGCTGCGTTAAATTCCAATAAATAATAATGAATATAGTTTGTGGGGGTAAAATCAACCTTTATTTGAACGAATGAGTGAAACAGTATCACCTTGTATTTCAGATATCTAATAGATTTAAAATGTTTTATTTAAGAGGAAATGGATTACAGTGTCATTTATTTTTGCAATATTTTTTATATACCCTTACATAAATGTCAACTACATTCCAACTGTTTCATTTGTTTTCAAACAATGGACTTGTAAGCAATTCCCTTTCTATAAAATGATTTTATTTTTGTAATTTTAGTGTCACTTTTCTATATCCTTTACAACCACCATCTATTAATTTTGAGTTTCGTTTGTCTCTCTTAAAAAGTATTCATTGACAGAATTGACAGTTACATTGAACTGACCGAAGACTGAAACTATCTAAAAATATATTGAATAATGTAATTTTTTTGGTAATAATAAAAGGATAGCTATGAAAATGTTTCGAAATATTTTTAGATATGGTATTCTAAATAATTGGAATCGAAAATGATAATTTTTTAAAGTCATGTTTTAAATATAATTCTTATAATTTTTATTATAAATTCAATACCTTTTTATATTAAATTCAATTGATTTAAGTAATTGAAAAATATTATTTTAAAAATTCCTTAAAGTACACTAATTACTTAAGAACTTCTAAGTAATAAAATATGTACATTCATAATTTTTACAAATAATTGATACTTTGTTTTCCATTGAATTTAATCGGGTTTCTAAACAAATATTTGAGAATTTAATTCGATTCATCTATTGAAGCATCTTCCAATTTGTATGCAGTAACATAACCCAGTTAATTGCATATGCTTGACAAGCCAAATAACCCTACTAGTTTTCGACTGGAATTTGAGTTTAAAGTTTAGCCAGACTTAAGACCTTGATTTTTTCTGCCTCAGATCAATTTTTATTTGATTTATGGGCTAAGTAAGGCTTATTACTCTGCTAAAATTTCTTATTTTACCTTTCTAGATGTGAACAAAATGGTATAAAGGTGTGGGTAAAGTATAGTTGTTTATAATATCTAGAATCCATTTGCTAAGAGCTCTTAGTACAGCTTATTTCACATCACATGCAAAAGTTTTCAAATAGTCCCAAATCAGGCATTATTTTAATTCATACTTGAGATTCAATTCATTAATTATGCCAGTAACATTTTTTAAACATTATATATTACCGCCTCTACCTACTTCAATTATTCTTCTTTCTTATACCCTAAAGTTTTTGTTTTTTTAGAATTTTTAAATCTGCCTTAATTTTTTTTATAAAATTACAATTTGATCATAAATTGTGACAACTGTTCAATGTAAAGTAATTTGCAGCAAATTGTTAAAAATAAAACTTGTCTCTTATGTTATTTCACGAGTTCACGTACTTTATATATATATATATATATATATATATATATATATATATATATAAGCTTGTTTGTTTATTATCAAGAGCTAATAATTTAGTCTTTCTTCAAGAACTTTTTATTTTTAATAATCTTTAAACACTAAGAGCTTATTTCATATTCCGATTTCCTAGAGCTTCTATAAAATTAAAATTTTGGACTTTAAGTTCAATTTTATTGAGTTTGGTAAAAGTTTTTATAAAACAAAGGAAGGAAATTTGAATTTCTTAATATGATTATTGCTTTTAAGTTTTATGATGCAAAATACATTCTAAGAATAATTTTGAAAGAAAAAACTAAATGATTTTGAAAAATAAGTGATTTTTATTTAAATGGCAAGGAGATTTTTCAAAACCTTTTTTTTTGTTTTTATTCAAAATTATTTTTTTTCTTTTAATGACTTTTTTACCTGAGAAAATATAATTTATTTTAATCACTTCACTCTCAAAATTATTTAGTTATGAAATGCAGTGTAAAATGATTAATATTTTCTGTTGCCTCAAAATATTGCAACATGATTTTGCATTAGCATAAAATGTTTTAAGAATAATTTTTAGTTAAATAATTGCTCCACACACACAAAAATTCTATTTTTATTAAATAAGCTAATTATTATGCCAATTTTGTAAAATTTATGCAGCAATCAAATCAAGCCTCTACAGATCAATACTTTTATCCCTTATTTAATAATCCCATTACTTTAAAAAATGTTTGTAAGAATACTTGCTCCCGTGTGCATGTTTTGACATATTATCTGCAACAATAACAGTTTCTTATACAGATAGTTTATACGAAATCTGACTAATTTTGATGGTTAAAAATTTATAAAATAATGAAGTTAGTAAAAATATTATGGTATTATTTATATAATAATTTATGTTTTCTTTTATAGTGTGAACGTTTCCATGAACAATTTTTTTTCAATGTTTGAATATTTTCTTCTTCCTCATCTGCACCTCTTTATAATTGTACGTATTTTCCTCTTTCCTGATTTTGAAAATGATCAAAATGACATCTTACTTTCGAAATGTCCATGACGGGTCTCATTTGTTGTGTTTTAATTGATCAAATATTGAGAGAGAGAGAGGAGAATTACTACACCATAAAATAAGGCAGACTTTAAAGTGAATTATTGATACAAAATCAATAAGTGAAATATAAACAAACTATAAAAGAATGTTCTGGATAAAGAGTAAGGAAACAGTTTCTGTTTGCCAATTCCTAATGTACCTGAGGATAGAGGACTGACTTAAAACCATCTCCTGTTAATATTTTCTGGGAAAAAATGGAGTGGCCTTTACGCCTGGGGGAGCTAACCAAGAGTGAAACACTCCCTACGTACATCACCTACTCCTCCCAGGAACATTCCATTGCCACTATGAGGCTACTAACAGAACTTAAGGAAGACCCAATGCATACATTTGCAATGCATATTCTCATATATGGGTATCCATGGAAATGAGAAGGTGGATATCCTGTCCAAAAGAGGCGCTGCTGGCCCATCTCCAACTGATGTTGCTCTCACCTACACTGAATTGCATTCTATTCAAAAACGTGGTGTCCGGGCTATTTGAAATATAAAACCTGCTCATCATTGGTATTCTAATGGTGGTCCTGGTAATTCCATTGTATTTAAAAGTTCTACAGCTTACCATACTACGTATTGTAGGATTGCTCGCGGCTATCTTATTGGCCTTAAATTTGATGTCAAACTCTATCCAGCCTGTTGTAAATACGGTATCGACTAAGCTAGCCCCAAACACTTTTTTTTGTATCTGAGTTTTACTAAAAATGATTTTGTGAAGATTAAGGAGTTTATGCATCTGTTGTAGCAATGTTACACCCTATTTGATCAGAAACAACAACAGAAGATTACTTGAAAATCCTTCATGGTATTTTGCAGTGGAAAAATTTATTTCTAGAAACTAATGCTGGATAAGAGACATTTATTCAAAGTATGTAGGCTCTCGCTATCAAAGCTTACAAACTTTTCTATGACTCTTTCATTGTTACTGTTCAATGCCTCAAGATTACTACCATTTCTCCATAAAATTCAACAAAAGTCACCAAGATTTAAATATTGGCAGCAGGTGAAAATTTTTTGTCTCAGATTGTCCCACAACGCTAACTTCTTATGGCCGTGCATTGCCTAACCAAAACTTTGCATTTCACGTTTCATGAATAAAACATCGAGTTATAATTCTTAACATTACAGAAATATAACAGTTGCTTTTCGAAATGCCTTCGGATGAAAAAAATTTGACAAAATTTTTATCCAATGGTGTTTCACAATCATTCCAATTAATTCGCCAGTATGACGATATCGAATGAATTATGTCAATGTGAATTCTCCCCGATACAACTAAACATGAATAAAACTATTTGATATAACGTAAATAGGACTAAAATTAACCTTTAAACACCAAATCATACCATACCAGAATTCAGATTCATCTTGGATCACACCACTGAAGACGCTCATATATATATAATACATCATATCAAGGTCTGGCAAAGACATAGTTCGCATGCTGAAAATGTATTCTGCTGCAAATGACATCAAACTGATTGTATAGGCATTTGCTTTTTTTCAAATTTCAGCATTTATTTGACACAAGATACGGGACGTGATTTTACAGTACTTAAAAGAAATAACACAGTGTGCTTTCCTCCTCTATTTTAATGATAGCCACCAACTGGCATCCAGCATGGCGTTTCTTATAAATATGTGCATATAAATTAGTTCTCTTTAATAATACTTTAATTTTTTAATTCTACTCTTGGAAGAGCATTAAAATATTAGCTTGAAACATTAATAAGGAAACTTTTCTACTACACTGGTGTGCAAAAATTAAGGACGAAATGGAAAAATTAGCATAACAGCGGGACAAACCGGTAGATCGGACCGAAAGACCAATCAAAAGATCAACTACGGTCAGGTAATCAAGAGCATACTCAAATTACGCAACATGACGTAAAGGGGGAATGTCGGAGGGGTATAAAGCAGGCTGGCGGAGTACGCTCAGCGTTTCTGTGAAAACTATTGCACGGCGTATATCAGTTTAAACAACGTAGAGCTGCTTAATAAGTGTGAAATAATGAACAGGCAACCTCGTAGACGACATCTAGATGACCTTACGCGAGGTCGAATCATTGGGAAGATTGAGGAAGGTTGAAATGTGACAAGTGTGGCTACGGAGTTTGGAATCGCCCACAGCATCGTTTCACGAATCTGGAGAGCATTTCAAACTACAGGAACAGCTGTCCGAAGGTTCAGCAATGGTCGTCCACGAGCAACCATGGCAGTCGACGACCGTTATATGGTCCTACAGACAAGAAGGGACAGGCGGCAGACGACTGGAGAAATCACGAGACACCTCCAACAGATGATTGGATGACCGATATCACGGCTTACAGTCGCCAGAAGACTGCACAATGGTGGCCTATTTGCACGGCGATCAGTACGTTGTGTACCATTAACGTCTGCCCACCGGAGAAGAAGCTTTGTGTAGTGCCGGGAACACCAGAACTGGATGGATCAGCAACGGGGTCGAGTACTCTTTACGGACGAGAGCAGATTTAGTCTGACTACTGATTCTGGACGCATACACATCTGCAGCTAGCGGGGAACACGCAATAACCCCTCCAACATCGTCGAAAGGGACCAGTTTCAAGGTCGCGGTGTTCTCGTTTGGGGAGGCATCATGCTTGGTACCCATACTGACCTTCATGTCGTCCAAGGAGGTTCAGTCACCGGGTCCCGTTATTGTAATGATATTCTCCTTCCTTATGTGCGTCTTTTTAGAGGTGCTATGGGTCCCCAGTTCCTCTTCATGGACGACAATGCTCCACCTCATCGTACAAATGCTGTTGAAGAGCTGCTGGAAAGTGAGGATATTGAACCCTTGAATTGGCCGGCAAGTCCCCGGATCTAAATCCAATCGAACACATGTGGGACTTTATAGGGAGATGCTTGGCGGCACCTCACCAACCACCAGTAACGATTCTGGAGCTGTGATTGGCGCTACAAGAAGAATGGGCAGCAGTACCTCAACAACTAATTGACAACCTCATATTCAGGATGGACAGACGATGTCAATCCTTTACAGCAGTCAGGAAGGATCATATCCCCTACTAAAAGCTGAATGTTTTTTGCTAGAGAGCTGTCACATGGATGTTTCAGCCATCTCTATCATTCTGCTCCATGCTCATTTTTCAATAAAATTCCTTTTTAATCATTTGGAATTTTTTGGATAGTTTTTTTTCCATATACTTACATCTGGAGGATGTTTTGGTACGATTTTTATCGATTTGGAACATTGCTGAGTGACGCTGCACTAGAAAAACTGTTTCGTCCTTAATTTTTCGCATACCAGTGTATAAACAAATTGTAAAATAGAAGAATTTCATAAATCTCATTAAAACAAGTATAAACAAAGCAGCTTAGTTTTAAAAATGATGGACATGCATGATTATCCAGCATGTAAAATTGAGACACCATTGTATTCATAACTTCATTGTGGATGGTGATGTGCCTTAATTTCATGTTTTAGTGATTAACAAAGATTTTAAAAAAACTATTATTTCAGTAATTAACAAAAGGAATGAATTTTAAGTTGTTAAAAAGAATACAAAAGTCACAAAACAATTTAACTTTTATCTTCATTTGATTTAGTTCATTGTTTCATTTTTATAATTATTTTTCTTTAATGGACAGACTACCCAGAATGGGCCCTTACCTTTCTCAGAATCTAATTTCAAGCTCTTCTATCCTTGACATGTGTGTGGACATCCAGTTAACTATTTTTAAATTTCTTAAGTCGGTTTCCAAACATTCGAACCATCTAAGTTTTGATCTCCCTCTTTCTCACGTGCCAAATGGTCTGACCTAGAAGATCTTTCTTGTTACAAGATTTTCATCCATTCTGCACAGGTGTCCTGCCCATTTAATTCAACGAATCCTTATATATTTTACTATTTCTAGTTCCTTAAAAGGTTTATGGAGTTTACAGTTAGTTTTTCTTCTCCAGATATTGTTACATTTAATGCCACCAAAAATACTTCTCAAAACTTTTCGTTCAAAAATTTATCATTAATTAAAATTTATCATTAATTAAAATTTATCATTAAAATTTATCATTAATAAAAAAAACTCGGTTCTTTAATCTTAATGTTTTGTAAATACAAGAAACTAATATAATTACATATCAGAACATCTATGAGGATAAGACACAATTACAATCAATGACCAAATTGATTGTACTAATTTAATAACATGAATAATGTAAAAATTTCATTTGCGCGTATTCAAAAAAAATATTCATAACTATACAATCATATGCTAATGTTTCATCTTATTCTTTAGTATACGCAGTGAAGAAATTGTCATTCAAATTATCATTAGAAAAGTAGCCATATTAATGCAAATATCTATATATTTTTTAGAAACATTTGAACTCTTTTTGAAAAATTTTTCGGAACATTTTAAAAGATTTATATATTTTTAAGAACGTGATGGTAATATCATTTGACAACATTATCGCCGGTAGCTGGGAAATGGAATTGCACCAAAATTAATACATTAATCTTGAAACAGAAGGAATTTGCTTACAAAAAATTATAATACAACAATTTTTTTATAAAGATATCTCACTCATGAAGCTTTTAAAACAATTAAACTCATGTATAATTCATTTTCTGACCCACGTGTGTGTGCGTTGTCTTTATAACTATCATCAAGTTGCCAGCTGAATTATTAGCCCTCATTCATTTAATTTGATAGTACATATAAGTTCAATTTTCCTATGAAGGATAAAACATTTGCAGTTATTTTTAAAACCCTAAAGTCATCATTAATTTTAAAAAGCAAGTTCTTATAAACTGAACGCTAATATACCAAATATACCCAGAAATTAACAAACAAATTAAATTAAACCTACCATAGATCTATATGATATAATTATATTAAAATTCGTGTTGTTTATTCTCGATCATTCGTAATATCATGAAGACACAGTTAACGACATAAACGAAATAAGAAGTATAAATAAAAGTTAATAAACAGACAAGAATTTGGAATGAATTTCATGGAATTATTGGACGTCTTTGACATCAAACAAAAATTAAAATAGAAATTTGCATGAAACCCGCTACCTATCAATTAAATTAATGTGAGGAAGCCATTTTTAATGATACTTGACCTTGATATTTTTATTTTGTGTGTTCGTTTTTATTTTATATCTTTTCCCCTAACAAGTACAAAGCTGAAGTTCTTGAGTATAGTTGAAAATCAAGCTTTCCTAATGAATTATTTTTCAAGGCACTTTCACGCCCATTTTCTAATGTCATGTAATAAAAATGCTACCAAAAATTTATTCCATGTGATTCACTAATTAAGCTTTACTGACTTAATATCTTAATTATATGGTTTAAATTCAGTTAATCCCTGTATTTGCAATAAAATTATAATCTAGATATACAAAACCATTATCTGTAATAACCATCTAACAAAGAAAGTTCTCTAGTAGAATTAAGCTAACAGTTGAATCATAAATGCTGTGACTTTCGATTCAACCCCCAATGGTTAAGCACAGATTATAATATTAAAATGAAGAAAAGAATCATACAATCCCATTTTTAAAGAACATGTTTTTAAAAGTAGTATGTAACAATCATTTCTCTATTTATGAAAGAATTAAAAATTAATTTTAGTAAAATTAAATTTAATTTGAATAAATTATCATTTGGAAAGAGATCATTTCTTCATTAAGAAATAAAAAAGCCATTTTTGAGAATGTATAAAATTACTAATGTGTGATAGACGATTTAAAATTACTATTCCCTAGACTTAATGCATCAAACTGAACCTTTCTTGCAAAAATTTTGAATTTACTGCAAAACATTTTAAAGCAAAACTCATTAGTGAACGAACACGAAAATATCATTTTAGAAATACATGATAAAAAATTTGAAAATTTTGTAGAAAATAAAAATTAATCTATTAACTTCATTTCCTATTTCAGTTTAAGAAATGTTTCATTATCAGCACAATAGGAAATATTCTGCATATATTTATCCTGATTAAAATGGATTTTGAACCACCAATTAGAACAGAATCTGAACTGAAGAGAGAATACAATATAAAAACTTCGTATTGCACCTTATATAATAATGCAAGCTTCATATGCACGCTACTATATGAAGCAACAGCTTTGTTTTCTCTTTTTAATCTAATTTAACTCATTGTGTTCTCGGTGCTCTAACATACAAGAATAAGGTTTGTTTTCAAACTTGTTCTCAGTTATACTCGTTACTTTTTTACCACAGTTTCAATATACAATAATCTGGTATTGAATTCTAAACTTTGTAATGGATATTGAAGTGATGGGAAAAATAGCAAGTATAATTAACACCATATGGAAAAAACTGTTACTTCATTCTAAAGCTTAAATATCAAGAGAATAAGACTGAATCCAATTTTTTTCATCCATGCCAAAACAAAACTAAATAAGCAATTAAAGTTCTTTCTTTTCATTTTGTTCACTGCTTTTACCATCATTCTGCTTTTTATTTACCTAAAAGAGAGATACTTAATATTTCAAAATTTATAAACAAAGAAATTAAATTCAAATTTTACAAGCATGGTCACAAGTGTCCCTCAGAGAATCCTTTCAAAGATATATCAAATCACAAGTGTTAATGTACTTGGTCCATTATTTTTGATCCAATAAAAGTATTGCTGGATTTCTTGAACTTAAATTTGCAATAATTTGATTTTATCATTACGATCACATTTCATACACGAAGTTTAATTCAATAATGATCAAATTTTAAAATTAATTCACAGCCACTGTAAATACTCGTAATTACTATTTGAACAATCTATTGTAAATATCGTAATTACTATTGAAAGCCTGTATCAGAGGGAATAACTTTAAATATATTGCCTCCAAATCAGTAATTTTAACTAATTATGTTCTTCATAAGTTATTGAAAAAAATATTTATTAAAAGAAACCCTATCTTGAAAAAATGTCTCATTAATAGAGACATCAGCCTCTATTAGTGATTGTTATCGATCAGTTCAAACACACTGCAGATGTCCAGCATTTACTGAGAAAATAAAATTTATTTTGTTGGTGCAGATTTTTGAAATTGTTTGACTGTTCTAAAATTTAAAATTATTCAATAACGAACATAATTAAATAGAAATTCAATTATTTTGTATGTACTTAACGAAGTGGCTGATGGGAGAGACTTGCTTATATGCTTGAGAACTTTTAATAATAACTTTAAGAAAACAAATGCAAGGGCATTTGAAAATATTAACTTTTACTTGTTTTGAATGCGTTCATATTGTGGATAACATAAAACTACGACTTATATGTAGGTATATATTTCTATTTATTAATAACTTGTTCAAAGAAACATAAATATATACAGGAGATATTTATGACAAATAGCTTTAAAGTTGAAAAATTCAGAGATATGCTTTAACATTTCACAAGACAAAGAAGTAAAAAATACATTACGAACCTAAAAAGCAAAGGTAAGTTTTGTACAAATTAGTAAAACATTGTTTTTTTTTCTCTCTCAAATGCCGGATATAAACAGCCTATAAAAAGCTGAAAAAGTAGACTAAGTAAATTTTTGGTTACCTTGTCAAAGAAACAAGCTCTTCTCTTATTGATTTTTGATGCAGAATATTTAGAAGAGAAAATAAAAAAAAAAGAAATTAAGTATATTAAATACAAAAACTATACCAAGAACTCTGTTTAACTAGACCGACGCATTTTTCAATTTGTGGTAGAATCAATAATCTCGTTGATGCTCAATATTTGCTGTAAATGTCTTCTTTTATCTGTGAATAAAAAGCTTTAAGCAATAATAAAGCCCTCTAGTAAATAAGATACCACTATAGATTTTATTTTACTTTTTTTGTGTAAGAACATTTAGCATAATGGGTACTTGGAATGAAGGATGAGTTTATTGTTGGTATGAGAACAAAAATACTGAATTTAGATGAAAATATTGTAGAAGTGTATCTCATCTCACACAAACATGTGATTGTCTGTTCAGACTTCAATCCATATCATGCGTTGACGCGTGATTAACTTTTTAACATTGACACCTCCTAATGCACTCTCAAAAGTCCAGCTGAACGCTTTAATTTATTTACAAATCAGTGTGAGTTTAAAATTTAAATTGAAAGCAATTTGTATTTGTGAAACTCTTATATATAACAAGTCAATTTCCAGCATAAGATTATTATAAAGTTTACCATATAATGTTTTTATTTTGTATTTATTTTAGTACACAATTTATCACATACATTCTTAAGATTATTTTCTCAATAATACGATTTTAAGTTTGAAAATTTACATTTCTTTTCAGCATTCAGCTTTAAAGCTGAAATTGATTGTTATTTTAAACAATTCACACACACTTTACCATATATTCACATGTGTGGAATTCAATAAATCTTAATTGTTGCTGATGCTTAGAAATCAACATAATAAGATTTTAAGCAAAACATTTTCATTGCTAAAAATTTCCAGATGAAAGAATAATGATAGACATTTAAATTCACTTTTTTTTAACCATTTTCTTGTAAAAAATATGTCTTAACGAATCTCTTGGCGAAAATAAGCGATTTTTCGTTGCCAAACGTGTTTTCGTGAGTATTTAAAAAAACAGACTGACGCTGAAAATATTATCACGCAAACTGTATCACATCCAACGTCATTCACCTTGCTGCCAAACTGGCGAGAAATCAAAGACCAACGTAAAATATTTGCCCTACCATTTGCTTAGTAAGAACTTAGTCATTTACATAGCAATCATATAACAGTTATATTTATTCAACACAGTATATTCATTTTTGTAAATCACTAAAATTATCAAATTAATCAATTGTAAAATAAAATGCAGTAAGTGTTTTCTTTCTAACTGTCCGTAATCCAGCTGCAATTTATGTAAACATAATTATGAAAATTTATTATTTTCATATCATTCAAACAAAAAAAAAAGATTGTCATATTGTCATTTCATCGATAAAAAAATGGTTATATCTATAAAAATGGTATTAAGTTAAAGCTACTGAAATATATCACTTCTAAGTCAAAACTTTTCATCTATAAATAAACTCAAAATTATGATTAAATTTAAGGATATAATTTTCACACCAAATACTCAAATTAATTACTTTTGAATCCGAAAGACTTCCTGTCATGGCCAGAAGCACACATCTGCTTTTAAAAATATATTTCAACAAATCTTTAAATAAAATTGTTTTTGGAAATAATTTTTGCCTCATATTGTCTATTCCAGTCAACTGCAGACTGCTTCTATATTTTCCTCTCACTTAATATATATATATATATATATATATATATATATATATATATATATATATATATATATATATATATATATATATATAGTGTGAGATACGATTCTTAATCCATATGTCCACTATATGCTAATGTAATTGGCAATAATTTCATTCTGATAGATGATAACGCATGATCTCATAAAGCTGTAATTGTTGAGAATTATCTTGAGGGTCTTGGCTTAGAGCGAATGAAATGACCAGTTCAATCTCTATACCTGAATCACATGGAGCATCCATTTGACATTCTTGGTAGACAGATTGGTCTTTGAGCTCTCCGCCAAAGTGTATAGTTGGAACTAGCTTTCTCCATGTCTGATCTTTGCTTTCCATTTCGGTAACAGACAACTTAAATGACAACATAGAATGTTGATGCCACCATTGCATGTTAGCTAAGGGTGGCCACATTCCTTATTAAAACTCTTTTTTCATGTGTTTCTATGATATTTTACCCCATAATTCTGTAATTATTGGGTTTTTTAAAAATGAATTTTTCAGGTTAGATTGCTGCTTTTGTCGTAAATAATTTATGCATTTTTCTTATGTAAACTTCTGCATTACAATCAATACATAGCCTGTTTTTTGAAAATTTTCCTTCAAATCTGATGCTTCTATATTGATTTCATTCATTCATTTTCAAATTAGATTAAAAAAACAGGTCGCTCCTTTAATTTTAGAGGCCAGTGTATACATACCTACATACATATAGGTTACGTGGTTATATTTATTCACTTTAAAATATAAATAATACTTATTTATTATTCATATTTTAAAGTGAATATATATTTGCTGACAAGTAACTTAACTCAATGAGATAAAGTAAAAATAATCGTTATATATTAACTAAATGCCATAATTGCCGCAAGTTTAAGAAATTAACTTCTTAGTAATTCTCGTATCCTAAAATTATATTTTCTTTATATCGAAAAATTCGTCTTTACTGAAAATATTTTGTTGCTTTATTTCTGTAAAAATACAATAAAATAACGGAAATTAAACAGCACTCTCAATGTTGCGCTGAAACTTTATTAAGATAAAAATTTTAAAAATGAAATAAATATCGAAGTAATTTAAATCATTTTTAATGTTAACTAAGAATGTATTTAAAAAAGGAGAAAGCTAAGGTATTGACAGTATTTATTCTAATTTTGGAATATATATTTTGCTTTTATTCTTATTCCTATTATATTAGCGATTAAAAATAAAAAAAGTGTGTGTTTTGCATTTTACTAAATTTTTTTCCAAATATTTATATTTTGAATCTAAATATGGTATAGAACAGTTTCCTATTTGCGTTAAATAATTTATTTAAATATACTTCATTTCTGCTATAGATGTGTCTTTTTTCTGTATTAAATGTAGCTGTATTTTAAAATCCCTTTTGATAACAGTCTATGGATAATATAACTATTTTATTAAAATCGAAATAACGAAAGTAAATTAGCTTTACATTTCTTTCCAGCAATGAAGTGAATTAGCCTCATATTTCATTGAAATATATGAATTGCATCGAATAAATTTGGTTTAATTTCTATGCGTGGTGATACTGAACTGCACAGTGGAAAAATCTTTTTCAAAACTATAAATATTAAAGTTACAAAACAAAAAAATTCCACATTATAGTTAGAGCAGCAGAATAATATGTTATCATTGTAGCATTAGATATGCTGTGAAATGTTTATTTTTATTCTATAATTTGTGTACTCATTTCGATAAAAATTCATAAATTTCATTAAATAATTTATACATTAATCTTCGATATTTTATACCTCTTTCTTTGTTTCTTTAAATACATTGTTCCATTTTCTTTTAACACAAGTACATATTTTATAATATTTTTCATGCATTACTTCTAAATTAGATATGGAGAAACAGATTTTGCTGCTGTTTATTTTTATGAAAGTAGAAATTGTCAAAAACGTGTAAAGTCTACGAAAATGCTATTGAAATTTGAACTTTTGTTTTCAAATATGAAAAATTATATTTTGTTTTTCCTTATTCATTATTTGAATGGATATAATCTATTCATATGAAGTCTCAGTGGTTCGCAGATGACGTTGAAGGAATTTCAATGATATATTTAGCGGTCACGAGTTGTTTTACAAAAAATACATTCAGTACAAAAAAATAGTATTCGACAAAAAAATTAATGGTTTTTAAGAGAATTAGAAAACCAAATCTGAGCATCATTTGTTGAAACTAATTTATGGGAAATTTAGATACTATTATGTAAAAAATAAGGAAGATATAGGAAACTTAAACAGAGTTTATAAAAAATGTGGGTTAAAATATCACGTGCAGGTATTGTTAAATTCCGTGGAACTCCTGAATGAACACTTTTTGACTTCAATTTTCAATCCGAGTGACGATCGTCACGTCAAGCTGATGAACATTTGATGGATGGGATTGGCAAAGGAAATGAAGCGTAGTCCCTTCCATGAAATATACATTCATCAAGAAACTGCATGAAGCGAAATAATTCATAAGAGCAGTGCATGAAGCGCGATTTCAGAATAATACTCGCGATTATTTATCTCGTGAAATCCAACCAAACATTCAAATGTTTTCATCTAGAATTGTGTAAGCGTGGATCACAGCAGACGATACTTTTAATGAATATTGTATAGTTAATGCAGTCAATAATTTTCGGTTCAGTGTTCATTTTACTAATACTCATACTTATAGTTTTATTGTTTAATTCTAGTTATAACTCAAATTTGTTTATATTAAATTTCGAAAACTATGAAATAAATCAAAATAATATTCAAGTCTCCACAAATGGTTTAAATATGAAAACTGACATAAGCATGACAAAAAGACTTTTCAATTCCAACACTATTCTTTCGTATTTATTTGTTTCTAATAATTCATACCATGTGCTCAGTTTCTAGTAATGCTTAATGTTTTCATGGAAAAGTAATACATTTCCAAGAATCTAAAACTTTATGTAACAAGAACTTACGGAGCAGAAAGTTTAAATTTAACCACTTCTGTATTTTTCGGGGACATTCTGCTGGACGAGCATAAAATTCGATTCTTAAATTTTTTCGTCAATCGCTTAGGGCGAAGACCTTATTCATATCGCTATAAATGTAAGTGTATGTCATTTTTGATTTCAGTGTAACTTAGAGTGCTCCTATAATCCGGTTCTTTTTTTTTATTTAAAGTTAAGATTATTGATTTAATCTTTTTTATAAAATATGTAATTAAGGTAAAACTGAGTAATACGGTCTCACCTTGGCGAATTGTTTTCGCCAAGCACATGAGACAAGTGTTTTAGAAATTGATTGGCAACCCAATAAGGGTGCCAATCGGCCAGAATTGGCCTAAAAAAACGGCGAGAGTTTCAACCGACTTGAAATTACCCATCCCCACACCTAACACCAAATAAGAAAATAATAACAACCATGTAAATAAAGGGGCGTTTCTCCCAGATTTCGAATTGCTAAGCCTAACCGCATACAAGACAACAGTAATAGTAATAAGAATTGATTAAAGATTCTATTTAAAAATATTTCAGAATTAAAATTGAAAGAAATAACAAAGCAAACATAATTAATTATAATAACATCTAGTTAAAAAGTAAATAAAATAATGAATTTGAGTTACTAAAGATATAATGTTACAAATCATCTCACTACATTAAAAAGGAAGCAAATCTAGAATAAATTTAAAAAATAGATTCTATAATTTTGTTTATTATTAAAAATTTTAATACTTAACATACAATTCTAGGAATTTTATTCCTGCAGAAAATAAAATTAAATTCTTACCTTCATTTTTTCGTCCAACGCCTTACATGCAAAGAAAAAACCAAAAATAAATATAAAAGATGCTATTGAAAATTGGGTGCTATATCCACAGCGAAATACAAAACAAATATAAAAGACAGGATTGAAATTCCTGCGCTATATTCATAGCAAAAGACAGGATTGAAATTTCGGCATTATATCCAAACTGAAATAAAAAATGTGAATATAAAAGACAATATTTTTATTCCGTGCTACATCCGAAGTGAAATGAAATATAAATATCAAAATACAAGATTTAAATTACCGCACTTTACATCCGATAAAAAAATCCAAAATAAAAATGGCTAGCATTTCCGGGATGTGTGGTGACGAGACATTCCAACGATATATTTGGTGACACATTTGGTGACTAATCGTTTTTGGTGATATTTTGGCAAAAAAAATAATCGCCTAATTTTAACATATTTGGCGACTTTCTGCGCTTTACGAGGTGAGACCGTAATACTCAGTTCTTTTTCCAAGGAATGCTCATACCTTTTTTTGTTCATTATGAAAGTTTAATTGATAAATAGGAACATAACATTTTATGCTGTTGAAGAGTTTGGACTGTAATAATCATTTTAGCCACTTATTTGCGTTATGCATAAACTGCAAAGGGCACTGCTGCCAAATTCGGACTCTGACGAGTGTGTCATAATCACGAGGTACCCTAGTGATCTGTCATCTTCACTTTTTCTTCTTTCCTCTCCTCTTCTGCTTTTTCTTCCTTTTCTCCCTCTTTTTGGTTGCCCTGTAAGAGGTTGAGAAGCTATTGCCACTCTATTGCTTTGAGCTTCTGTTAAGAATTAAATCACCCATGTCTCTCATGCATGGAGCCTGTGTCTCTGGAAAGGATGGTCCTGGTGATTAAGACCAATACGTTCTTCTTCTTCTTCTTAGAGTTGGGTTGGTATGTCATTGGGCACCTCTGCTTTTATCAGTATTTTGTACTATTAACTCCAAACCAAATGTTTCCTAGTTCCAGTTGCTCGAGTCACCCACTTTATTAATAAAGTCTGATAACCCTTTAATGGAGTCTTGGTGTAACTCTAGTATGGATGATGCCTAAAGAAGTTAATCTAGGAAGGGCAAGAGCCTTGCATCCGTAAATGGTATGTTTGGCTGTTTCCTCTTGCGTATGACATTTCCTTACACATTACTTTGGCTTCTACTTCAGTTAAACAGGAAATGTGCTGTGGTCCCTAGCTTAACAATCAGCTTTATGGATCAAGTGATCGGTGCATCTACTGGGTGACTCATTAAGGGTGGAGATGTATTATGTGCATATAGGACTTATATATATATATATATATATGGTACAACAGGTCTGCAACCCCTTGTTGGACTTGATAATGAGTTAGGCAATCAACTTCCAAAATTTTTTATTTTTTTATGGATAAAAAACTTTATTCAACTCTCACAGAACCATCGCTTGAAAAAAAATAAAGGCCAAATTTTTTGTTATTCAGAGAAAGGATGATACATTTAAAAACGAATCTCCTCTCATAATTTATTATGCAATATTGGGAATAGTAGCAAAGGTGAGAGGCACACGAAAATTGCAATTTGGAGATATTCTTGTAGAGGTTGCATCAGACACCCAAGCAGCTATTATTATAAAAATACATCAGCTTGCTAGTTTGGGAATAACCATTTCTTCTCATGAAACCTTAATTTTTCTTGTATGGTGATCTCTGCAAGGGATGTATTAAATGTGCTAATGGATGAGATCCTCAAAAATTTATGGAGTTTGTAGATCTGTGTTGTAAAGGGCACTACTGTCAGAAGGGATTATAATATCATTGATACTTAGCATCTCATTCTGATGTTTGTGATGCCAGACTTTCCACAATACATAAATACAGCATTTATCCATTAGACTATGTATATAGAATCCTTCGGTTGTTTCCAGTGTCAACGTTTTATCCATTCAGAGGTAGTGTGCAGTGGCGGCAAACTCACTTGCGCTCATTATGAAACAGTTGGCCATGATCATTTTAACTGCACAGAGAAGGAGGTGTGTGTCAATTGTAAAGGTGACCACCCAATTGATTCTCAAAATTATCCTAAATTCATACTGGGAAAAGAGATCACTTTGATTAATGTTAAAAATAAATGTTCTTACCTTGAGGTCAAAAGAATGGTTATTTCTTGTACACCTGAATCCGGTGTCTCTTGTGCAACCTCTGCAAAAAAACTACTAAATTTTCCAGTACACAGACTGATGCCTCAACTGTTTTGATGACCAGTCTTCCTGTTCTAAGATTACCCCTTTTTAAAAATATTTAAAAGCCTAATTCAACTAATACCTTCAGAAAAGCTCCATCAAAACCTAAGACTTTTAAGGCACTTAAACTAAAATCTTCTAAGGAAGGCTGTCTTAGGCTCGCTATACCCACCCATGAACCTGTATCTCTCCACCCCTTCTTGGACAATGACATATTGTTCAAGGAGTTGTTAGATGATATGCCATCCAGCTCCGAGAAAGAAGCTTTCCAAATTAAATAGTAACTTCCTATGTTTCTTGGAACTGCCATTGTTTGTGTTCACATTTTGGTGATATCAAGTCTATAATTTCAAATCATTCCTGAAGTCTAACAATAGCTTTTTCCACATGTGGGTTTAAAAGCTTTAAAAAAAACTGGTGACGATGGTGCAGTGTATTGAGGTGTTTGCATATTAACATTAGTTTCCCCATCACTGTTCATCCAATTAATTCTACTCTATGGGCTGTAGCTGTCAGAATTCATATTTCATGCTTAATTACAGTTTATTTTTTATTTACTACCACATGATGTCATTTGCCAAGAGGAACTCAACACATTAGTGGATCAGCTGCCAAAATCTTATTTGTTGCTAGGCGACTTTAACGGACATATTTCTTTATAGAGAAGTAGTGATACTAATTCTTGTGGTCATCAGATAGAGCAATTTATTATTGATAATTGTCTCTGTCTGATTTATACCGACGAAAAGACTTACTTCCACTTACACACAAGATCATTTGTTCTCCCTCACTTATGCCATTGTTAAATTTAATGGTAAGAAATGATCTGCATAACAGCAATAATTTTCTCTCCTCATCTCCCAGACTGGAGATAGTAGTGTTTGACAACAACATCTAACTACTTATATGTACAGTCAGGCAGATTGGACGCTATTTACCTTAGTTGAGGATACAATGGTTATGATCCAAAATATTAATGAGTTGGTTCAAAAGAAAACTATATGTGCAGCTGATACGGCAATTTCTAAAAGTTCTTCCAGAATATACAGTTGATGCAAACCTTGGTTGAATGAAGAATATCAGAATATTTATCAGAAATAGAGGAAGTTATAATGGATATTAGAAGGTACCCTACAATGGAGAATCTAATTGCCTTTAAGGAAACAAAATCTCTAGCTTGCAGAGCTCATCTTCAAAGTTAGAAGGAACCTTTGTCTTACTACATATCGTCAATAACTTCTCCCAGTTGTGGATAAAAGTGAAAGCAGCCTATTGAATATATTGGGAATTTTTTCATTTATATTTTGAAATCTGAAACTGCTATATACTCTTCTCCTCAGGTCATCACTAACATCCTTGATGCTAATTTCGCTAATGTCTCAAGCATCAACTCTTATTGTCCTTCATTTTTAAGGACAAAGAGTCACGTTGAGAGAACACCAATTCGTTTTAACAAAAGTTAAGCCTTGACTTACAACTACAAAGTTTGGTTGTTAGAATTGAAGAAAGCCTGACATCAGGCCAATGAATCCATAGCCAGGACGTTATGGACTATTAGGCTGATTCCATAACGTCCTGGCATCAGTCCAGGACGTTATGGAATCAGCTGCCAAATGCTTTGACATTTAAGTCCAAATTCTTTAGTGAATGCACTTCACTTGTTTAACAGGAGCTGCACTGAAAACATATTTTCAACCCTTTGGAATGAAGCTGTAGTAATTCTCATTTTAAAACCTGGTAAAAATCCTTCTGATCCTTTAAATTATCGACCAATTGCTCTTATAAGATTCTCGAACGTATGATCAATCCTCATCTCATTTATGTCTTAGAAAAAAAAATTTATTCAGGTTAATCTGAGTGGTTTCTGTAAAGGAAGATCCTTTCTTGATAACATAACACTGTCATCATCTTGAAACCCAAATCCCTGACGCTTTCGTCAGCGAAATGATCTAGTTTCCATTTTCTTTGACGTTGAGAAAGCATATGACCATACATGGCATTATGGAAAAAACCTCCTTATTTTATATGATTTTGGCTTCAGGGCTAATCTGATGATATTCTTGCAAAATTGTTTATGCTTCTGTACTTTTAATGTCCATATTGGATCTTATAAATCCAATCTGAAGTTGTGTCTCAAGGATCTATTTTTAAGTATCATAATTTTTAATTTGTATATAAGTAGCATTCTCCATCAACTTTCATCTTCTGTTAATGACACTATGTCTCTAGATGACATGTAAATATCTTTCCTAGGATCAAACATGAGGTTAGTGTGGATATGACTACAACATCTGTTAATAAAATAGCTGCATGGTATGCAGAGAATTGTTTTGCTTTATCTCCTAGCAAGGGTTGTTGTGCCATTTCTGCAAGAAGACTAGCCATCATAACAATCCTGTTATTTATCTAAACTATAAGCCTATACCTGTAGTCAATGAGGTAAAATTTCTCGGAGCAATTGATCTTGTACTTATAAAAATTATCTTATGCAATATTTCCAGGCTGAGGTCAACGATCAGACATTAAAGCTAAATTAGTTCTGTAAATAACATCAGATTTCTACAATGTTTGATTTTTAATGACTTGACAGCCATACTCATCTATAGAAATCATCTTGTGTAGTTTTATCAGGCAAGGGTCAGAAGTTAATTATAAAGCTGAACAAATAATATGAATTATAAGGAAGATCCATCTTGTGCTATTATATTTGAGGGCTTATAAAAGTTCAAAAATTCTCTTAGTAATGAAGAAGAGCATATGAAAACATTGCTGTCAACTGTAATCCCAGATAATGTTTTTGCCTTACTGAAAATATTAATTGCATCTTACAAATGGTGCACTTAAAATAGAGTAGAAAGAATTAAACATGTCTCTATGCGTAAATTTGAAAGAAAAAAAAACGTAAGAAAATTATTTGTTGGATTTAGCTTAATTTAACTGAGCACTAAGAAGTGGAACATGCTAGAATAGTTTGGAAATCCTTAAATTACATAAAAATGGTTGTTTTTATATTATTTTAAAATTTGACTGAGGAAGAAAGTTACATGCCATTTTTTGACGCTCAAACTCATTAAAAAATTAAATGTTAAAAGATGATTCCATCTCCACAATATTAATAAAGCAACATGGCAGGAAAAAAAGTGTATGTACTTTCTTCAAAACTACAGACTTAATCCAAACTATTAAGTTCAAAGAGTAGGAAACAATCATACCTAACTAGTATACTATTAAACATCTTGTGGAAATATTTCAAGAAGTGAATATTTATCCACAATTTCTCTGCTTTACAATTCATCTTTTTGTTCAACAAAATTGATAGTTTAGTTTTTGGAGGGAAAAAAAAAAAGAAGGAAAGAAAAGGAAGAATGATTCAACTTCTAATTTATTCTCTAATCTAGCTATATGTGATTTTTGACTATTTTTAATTTAAAAAAAAATATATATGGACATTTTCAGTCCATTAATCAGTTTGAATACATAAATCAATGTATATATTTTCATCAATTCCATGAATTAATGACTTGATGCACATATTCTTTAAAAAATTTACTTGTAGAAGTATTTTAATGTTAAAAGAGACTGTTTTTAGCTCTCCTAAAATTTCAGAAATATAATTTTAAAAAGTTTATATATATGTTTAAAGTATCAGTGATCCTTTTATTACATTGATATGCAAATTTGATAGAATTTTGAAATTTAGTTAATACCTATAACTATTTTATTTGTCCTATAATCTGTACATATTTTAAGGAAATTTGATTTAAACATAGATTTAATTTTTTAAAAATATTAAACACTGGCAATATGATTATGCATAATATTTTCAAAATTTGATTATATGAAATAAGTTATGAGTCATAAGAAAAAAGAGTTAATATATAGTATGGCCACTTTTTACATATATATTAGATCTTTCACGTCATGATTTTATGCTGGAAATTAGGCAGTATATGAATTTCTGTGATACTTAGTTCTGTTAGTTCAATGTTTTCATGCTATAAATAATTTTTGCTAGAAAATTGCAAATTTCGACTGCTTACTCCAGAGCATTTCAGACATGATCTTAATAGTTGAAGTCAGAATTCTTGTTTGTCTATTTTGACAGCCATATATTAGTAAATTGTCAATAAGATGAGCTTTTTGTGCTAGTGTTGTAATCCATATTAAAATGATATCAGAGTCAACTGCACTTTAAAAAGGCAAATGTATGACAGAATTATTTATTCTGACTGAATTATTATTATTATGAATTATGACCAAAATTATTTATTCCATAGGGTCTGGGTCACTAAGGACCAAAATGTGCAGAGGTTGCATTAATTAGAATACAAAAGAGTTGTAAATAAGCATTTATTTGCTGTGTGTTTCTGCAGCACTTGTTTTTGTAGGAGTACAAACATTAAGATTTATAAGAAGAAAGGTTGCCAAAGATGATGTGATTAGAGTGTGCCTAGGATGATGCTCCATGGCCCAGGGTGTCCATTGTAAATACAGAAAAATATTATTTGAAATTTTATTTTATTATGTGGAATATAAATAAAATTTCTATTTTTATGCATGATGAAATAAGTTTCTGTCTATATTTTACACATAAACTTGTAAAAAAGATTCTTTCAAACTGTTAAATATATGCTGAAATCTTCTTTTGTTTTTATAGCATTAATTTAATAATCATGGAAGTTCTATTACCATCTGAAATTATCTCTATTGCTGAAAAAGAAATTGTCTCCCTTCCAACAACTGAAGAGAAACCAATCATTCCTTTCAAGGAGAGTGGGAAAAACCCTCCAGACTGTGGGTCTTTGTTTAAAAAGTATGCTTCTGTTTTAATTTGCAAATTGTTTTGTTTCATGCATAACATTAACATTTTTGCTGTCATAAATGGATAAAAGTTTTTATTACATATTTTGCAGATATGAAAAAAAAATTTTTATCCTACGTCGGGACAGCAGCTTTATTGGCCATGAGACCTTTGGCAGCCCAGTAAAAATTAGCCTTCTTGTGGAAGTTGTTGGGTAAACAGTTCAAAAGTGAAAGTGCAGGACAGTTTGTCAAATGAATAAAGTCCATAAAAGCTCCTGAAGGACACAGGGTACAGTAGGGCGTGATGGCCACACTGATACAGCTTAAGTGTCCTTGGAGGAAGTCATGTTTAGTCAAAATTCTGAAATTGACTATGAAAAAGAGCGTGGAAGGCACATGGGGAGTGGAGAGTTCAACAGGGAACCCCAAGCCTTGTCTCTAGTAATTTCACTATATGAATTACGAAGGTCTTTGAGGAGTGTTTTTGATTAAGTTGCTGATTTGTTGGTATGAGGGAATAAAATCAGGTTATTGCAGTTTAGATCCATTCTTTGCAAGGTCATCTGCTTTTTCGTTCCCATAGATATTACAATGGCTAGGTATCCACTGAAGAACAATCTCCCACCCGACAGAAATGGCATGATTGAAGAGTGATTTTACTTCTTCCACGTGAAATGAATAGCTTATTGAGTATGAAGTGATGGCAACAATAGCAACTGGGAGTCAATAAAAAAGACAACTTTCTTTAGTAGAGTGCTCAGTCCAAAAAGATTCACAATGGCATACTTTATGGCCTCAATTTCGGCATCAAAGTTTGTGGACCCAGATCCCTCAAGTAAAGATTACTCAAAAAATCTCCTGCAGTACACACCAGCTCCAGTTGAGTATATAAACAATTTCAGTTTTTATAGACTAATCAAGAACATTTCAATATGTAAATTGTAATTTAACTACCCATATAAAATTTTTAAGTGCAGTATTCCTTCTGGGATTAATTTATTAGAGCTGTAAATTGTAAGAGATAGAACAAACATGCATAGATCACTGATTCAACTTCATCCTGATAGAAAGTTATTTTACTGCTGAGCTAGCAGCCAAATAGTTAGCATTCTACTTTGATTCAACTGCCAGTCTATAGCTGAGTATTCCTGACTCCTAGCCTGTTGGTCTCTGGTTTGAATCCCAGTTGCAGCATGGGTGTTCCTTTCTCATCCTGTGTTTCCTTGTCCTTTCATCTGTGATGATAAATGAATGTTGCTCACCCTATGAACGAGTTTGTGGTGATATGACATGGGTAATATTGCTCACCTCTGACTTGGTTCACAGGGTTCACCTAGTAACGATAAAATATGCAGCAATTTCTGGCCTTGTTGTGGTGAAGGATTAGTCACGTTATACCTGCTGTTAGAAAAAGAAGAAAACTTTCATATAAACAAGCCTACCTTCTATAAAAAACAAACAAGCCTATGTTCTGTAACAAACTAATTTCAATCAATGAAAGTTTAAAATAAATGTTTCACATTAATTATTTATTTACCAATTAAAAAATTTCACAACCCACTTAGATAATAGTTTCTTTTAAAAACCTTTTATATCTCAAAACAAATGTGCAATAAGGACTGAATTAACGTATTAATTTAACCAAATATTAATCGTATATATAAGTTATAGTTTAAATTACAAAATCTATTTATTTAGACATTAATTTTGAGAAATTTGTGTTCATTTATTAATGTTCAGCAAAATATCTTGACTATTTAATTCAAAGATTATTATGAAATTAATATAAATAATTAATATTATCAAGTTTTTAGTATTTATTACAGTTTCAGTAAAATCTGTTTTGCTACTGTAATCTCAGTTTTCCGTTTTCTCTCCAACAATTGAAATCATATTTCAAATATTACTATTTGAGATATTCTTTTTAGATTCTCTGAAATGTTTTATGAAATAATTCTGTTACACAAATCTTATACAATTTATCTAAAATTAATATATGTTAAAAATTCAAAATAATAAATATATATTATTGGAATAATTTCATTCTTTAATATCAAATTAGTATCTTAAATAACATACTTTTTTTAAGTTATTTGTTTTTAATTAGTTAAATTGTGTTGTTAGCCTTAAAGTATCTTGCATAGTATGTACTAAGCTTTGAAATTACTGGGTTTACTAAATAAAATGAATGATATGATTTTTGTAATCATTTGAGTATAATTATTTGAGCAATCCCATATGTGTGTTTTTAAAGTGTCTTGCGAGCATCTTTTGGCCAGTGTAAATCATCAAACAATTATATTAAATCGTTAATATTGAAATTATTTCCTACAATGATTTGTTTTAATGAACCAAGAAAAAAGTATATGCTGGAAAAAATCATTTTACTATATTTAAATATTAAGAGATTATATTTTATTAAATAAAAAAATGTAACACATTATGATTTAAATGCAAATAATGAATAAATGCATATAACATTGAATATCAACGAAAAATTGTTTTCTTTTCAATATTTAAGGAAGAGGAAAATTTGACATTTCCCCATTCATTTCTGGCCTCACTCTCAAAAGATACTCAAAGAAAAAGTAATTTAGGCTATTTAAATTTAGCTTTCAAAGTGTGATTTATTTCATAATTTCATTCTACCATTTAGGAAACCTCGTATCAAGCTATCCAGTTTTTATTGCTTTAAAGCAAATGATATTCCAAATTTTTTTATTTAACTTAGAAAAATTAAACTCTCAGCTTTTTAAAGTTCAGAAACTAGCACCATGCATAAATAATATAGTTTTATTAATAACTATGTCTAATAAAAGATGAATGTTACATGTTTCGCTTATAAATTGAATTATCAATTTTTTTACCATTGACAATTAAAAGGTGCTCAATTTAGCCTTTAAAAAAAAAAGGCTAGAATAAGTAAAAATAAACTACAGTTTTTATCCACAAAAGTCCATTCTGGTACAAACAGTAAATTAATCCTTTGCAATCACATTGACAGTTATTCATTCACAATTTTAAACAGGCTATTATTATTGCTATAAGAATGTATTTTTCTGATTTTAACTTTTTTGTTTTAGAGTGTGTTCTTCTTGTCAAGCTCCATCAAAATATCAGTGTCCAAAATGTTCTGCACTTTCTTGTTCTTTAGAATGTGTTAAAACCCATAAAATGGAAAAAAGCTGTAATGGTGTTAGAGATCCTACTGGTTTTATCCCTGTTTTAGAATTCAAAGATAAAGATTTGTTTAGTGGTAATTTTCTTTATATATTTTCACAAATTGCTAATGATAAAAATGAGGTGAAAATATAATCTATTTATAGATTGTTTAAAATCTGAATTTGTAAGAAAACTTATTTCTTTTAAAATATTAAATGAAGAATTTCAATTATTTATTATATTTTGTATTAACTTAAGCATTATCTCTGATTTTTGATCAATTATTGAAACAATAATAAATAACTTGAATATGTGTTTACAACTGCCAATTGATCAAAACTTTTTGAGTATTTCGTGATTTTTATTTCATTTTTAGATTTTGTTTTAGATATTAGTATTTCATTTAAATATCTTAACCATTTTTTATTAATTTTGTTTCGTGATTTTGATGTACTTTTTTTATTTAGAGTTACTAAGTATTAAATGCAAGTTCAGCTAAAAAAATTTAAATATCTTTAATATTTTATAATTTTGAAATATCTAATGTATTATCAATATTTTTAGTATACTTAATTTGATTAAATATCTATATTATTAATGTTGGAAAATATGGAAAAATCTTTAAATTTTCATATATTTAATTCTAAAAGCAAATTACCTATAAATTGTATAAAAAATACTTAAGAATATTTTTTCTGATTAATTTATATTAGTTTCCTTAATTGTGAAAATCAAAGAATAGTTAAATCAAGTATATCAAAGTGTGTTATTTATACTTTGTTATTAAAGTGCTTTTTCAGAGTGTTATCATTTAATATTGGGTTAAGTGAACAGTTATTATTCCTATGTATATATTTCTTGTGAGTTATAATTAGATGTTTTGCTCTTTTCGTGTAAATTAGAAAGTTTTCTGTTGATTGAATAAATCTTTGAAACACAGTAATGTAAAGTTTAGATTTTAATATAATTTTTAAAATTTCTAAACAAATATAAATTAAAAATGCAATTGACATTGAATTTGAATGCATTTGCAATGTTATCTTATACAGTTTTCCTTTTTTCAATACATATATATATACAAATCTTTTAACTTCAATTTTTATGTGTTAAGTTATGCATCACATTCACTGTCTCATCAAAAGTACATACCAAGCTGATAACTTAATAATTGTTGCTCTTGTTTTCAGTTTAATAATTTGTCAGTTTCACTTTCACTTGGAGCATGGACAAACTGTTTTAAAATATTTTTGTTGTTGACTTATTCCAGCCGATCTAGCACAGGCTAGACCAGGTCCATGAGGCCAAAGATATTCAAATAATCATAAATCATAAGAGGACTGAGAAATATGTCCTCTCTTTCAATACCCACACAGTTCATCAAGTGGTCTGGAGAGGTTTGCACAGAGTTGCATTTCAAATATGTCCGATAGACTTTTTTCCCTTATCAAAAAAGAAGCATTTAATGTGTCTACTTGCATGCCTATTAATTGCAAACTGAATGACACAATCTGTCTTGATGGAAAAGTCACCACTTGTAACCTGCCTATTATACCAGGGTGGATTGAGAAAGTTTTCCGTAACTGCCCATTCAGAATTTTTATTTCGAAGTAGATCTCAGAGAATGTCACTGTATTTCTTAGCATTAGGAATTTAGTTTCCTTTCTTGGCCAAAGTATCAGCAGTCTCATTGCCATAAAATCCACTGTGGGACAAGATCTATAAAAATGTAAAAGTGGTACAGCTTATGAAGGTCGGAGACCCTAAGCATCCCAAGGCAGAAGACTGAATAAGCCCCTTCACCTGCAAACCTCAGTTGTGCATTCAATCAAACTAAATAAAATTTTAAATTCTTTTTTTGTAAAAAAAAAGACATTATATTGAATAATTTATTAGTCTAAAAGAATTAGTGAAACAAATATTTAAATTCAGAATAAAAGACATAAATATTTTTTTCTACAGCATAATAATGTAATTACATTTTCTTTAAAAAATACTCAGGTTAAAAATTTTATTCTTTTGATAATTTTTTTTAAATATTTTATGAAATAAAATTTTTCTAATATATTCAATATTAGCTTCATTATATATAAATTTTTTTTAAAGTGTTGAATCAAGAGTTCTTACATAGTCATATAATTTCTAATAGTCTGTTTATATAGAATTGAAAATAATTTATTTTATTGTGCTCAATTTTAATATGATAAGTGCTTTTAAGCCAGTTTTATTGTTAATTTTTGCCTTTGTGTATTATCATTTCTTACAGCTTTTATAGTAATATTTTATATCTAAACAAAATTAGCATTATTATTTGGAGTACAGTTAAAAGCCTAAAGATTTTAGCATTACAAATGTAAATTTATCATGGCAATTTATTTTTTAATCACAATTATGGGTAATGAAAATCTTTCCTGATATTCATAATATATTTCCAATTACATCTGCAATAATTGTTATTAATTATTGTTTGGATGCAAAAAAATAAATAAAATGTGCAATTAAATATTTTTTATTTAAAAATTAAATTCTGTAACAAATATCCTGTCTGCTGTAATGTTTTTGTGAAGATTTTAAGAAAAAAAATGATGAAAATTTACAAATCTGTCATTTTTCAATTTAAGAATTACACAGTGTATGCTAAAATGACATAAAAATATTATTATTTTTGATTTTGTTTTCTATCTACTTTGACTTAATATTTAGTTATTTTAATTTTATTCTCTAATTTTCAATATTTTTTTAATTTATCATAAAAATGCTTTTAATTTTTGTTTTATATTTCATATTGTAGATTATCATTTTCTTGAAGAAGCTCAGCGCTGTATTGATTCAGCTGGACGAGCTAAAAAGGGAACAGGTTTATTGCGTGGACTTTTACCCATTGTATGTTTTCTTTAAATTTTATTGCAATTTTATTTAAATTGTTTATCTGACTTGTTTTTATTTTGTTTATTTTTCGTAAATGTTGTAATTTTCACAATATTCCTAAGAGTAATTCTGAGTTACTGCTTTTTGTTGGCAAGAATATTAAATTGTATTTGTTTCTAAATGTTTTAATAGGATTTTACTGAATGAAATAGTTTATTTTATGAAAGTATGTTTTAAATTTTTTTATTTTTACAATAAAACATTATGTTTGGGTAAAAATGTCACATTTTTTTCTGGAAACTACTAAAAATTATTTGTTTTTTCCTATAAAATTTAAATTTGAAGGTAATCTTAAATAGGAGATATTGATATTTATGTTTGATTCAGGAGTGAATCGGAAATTTTATAAACTGAATTGCTTTAAAATGTTTAGTAAATTTACTAGTTTCTCATAAATTTTAAAATTCATTGATGCAATTTAAGTCAGCTTGTGTTCTGACCATAAAATTTATTGACATCAATCTTTATTTCATTTTTATAACATTACATTTTCTGTTAGTGATTATTTTATGTCCGTTAAACATTTCAACTAAGATAAGCATTTACATTATTTGAAATGCCTGATCATGCGTATCAAAAATAATCAGATCCCAAATTTAGAAAGATAAACAATGTTTACCAACTTTTAATAGTCATTGGAGCCTCCATGAGTATCAATAATAACAATAGTTCCCTAGGATATATTCAATACCATCTTCTTTACGGTGATCAGTGTTTTTGCACTTGGTTTGGATGCGACTGGTCAGTTCATTTATACATTTTTGATAGTAGATGCTCTCCTTAAATCAGTTGTTAGTTTGTTACATATGTTATTAATTGGGTTATGGGCATTCAATAGACTTCTATTAGGGCTATTCATTAGAGTTATTCTGAACGTAGAATCTTATTTTTTGCATAACAAGTTATAGTTGACCTCACAAAATAAAATTTGGTATTCTTCTCCAAGAAGATGCTCTCCAAGAAGATAATTAAGAGTTTATTTTTTAAAATTGCCCTTATTAATTCTTGGAGAATATTGGATGCACTTAATCATCTGGAATGGTGTAGCTGGAAAAATTCTTCATCGCCTCGCCAAAATTCACTGTTTTAACAATGCAGTCTTGCTGCTGGTATTCTTTAGGCTAGTACCAAAACTAGATAGTACCATTCAAGCCTTAAAATGTAAATCATAAACCATTTTTTTGAAATATATGTTTAAATTGATCTATATTCTATTATCATTAATCTTTGTGCTACATTAGCTGAACCACTTTTTTGTATTTAGTGATCAGGGGCTTGTAGCATGCTATTTCTGAATGAGAAAATGGACTTCCTTAAAAATTCATAAACATGACAATTCATAGATTTGTTGGGTTACATTATATTTTGACAGAGATCTCTTGCTATTCCTGTAGGCTATTGTTACTTTTGGATGTTGCAATTTCTCAGAAATATCAGTATATCACATCCATGTATTGTGAGAACAAAACTCATACATTTCTATGTATATATAGTTACTTAATTTAGAACATAGTATCCTATATGTTATTTAATTCCACAGTAAGCAATCATGACATGTCTCAAAACTGCAGATTACCCCATCTGTATGAGTACAAATATTTTTATTAATACATAATAAAAATTGTGCTCATATTTTTATAATTATTGAGTTATAAAATTGACTAATAAATTATGCATGTTAATGTTTTCTATTTTGACTAAGCTCTTTAAAAAATAGAAAAAAGTATTTTCTAAATTACTATGAAAAATGTATTTATTTTTCTACTTTTTAATATTTTATGTAATGAACATTTTTTTGTTAATGTATGCCTGTACATATATTTTTAGTTTTATTCATTTATTGTGGAATATCATTTAATTTATATTTTTCTTGTTTTTACAGAATCTGTATAGGTTACAATCAGCTGCCAGGAAAAGGAAAATAAATTTACAGATTTTACCTATTATTTTTTCCAAGCGGAAACGAAGTACAACATATTTAAGATACACGTATGTTTAATTCATTGCTTAATGATTACAATGAAATATTTTCAATAGTTTGAAAAAATTTTTATTTCTTTCATCTAACATATTTTAGTGAAAATTTAAATGTTAACTTTTCATTTTCTATTTTGTGCTTTTAGTGATTCGATTGTAGCACTCATTTAGGCCTTTTTTCAGTGCTGATGTTCTGTAAATGTTGCTTGCTCATACATCAAGTTTTACTTCTGTATTTAAATTTCTAATGTTTATCTGTTACTTTTCTTATTCAACTTAAATATTTTTCCATTGTAACTGAAATTATTTCTTTTTCATTATGCGTTTTGAATTTTATATTGCAAAATGATTTGCCATTCATCAAACTGTTGGTTAAAAGATTTATTCTGAAATCTAGGAAAATAGTCTTCAAACCACTTTTTCTGTACTGAAGCAACTAAAATAAATTTTCTGTATTTAAATACTTATATTGGCAGAAATTTTTAAGTTAGTCAATCTTAAGTTGAAAGAATTATGTGTAATTTTTATTAGGAAATAAAAAGAAAGTACTTAGTAATTAAAATTGTACTTTTATCTGCATAAATATTTAATATAAAATTATTCTTTGATTATGAAAAACCAAATGGCAAAATTTTATATTGAAAAGTTTTAAAAATAGGTGACTATAACAAAGAGAATAAACATTATAAGAATATGTTTTATGAAAAATTTTAATTTGAGCATTTTTAATTATGTTAATGTTAATTTTTGTTATAGTTTGATATAACATTTTTTTCTTATCAGCTTTTTTTCCAATAATATTGAGAATTTGTTTTTACTTCACATGGCTGGAGGTATATTTTATTCATATTACTACAAAATGCAAACAATAAAAATAATTTAGACAAACCAAACTTTTATTTAATATTCTTATGAAATTTTTTTCATTTTTGGTAGAACCAATGCCATTTCTATTGCATTTTTTATCTGCTGTAAAATTTGCAGATGCTAAATATTTAGCTATTTAAGTTTTATTCCTGTTCTTGTTATATTTTTGCTGTTTATTATTTACTTTTGTTGTTATCAATAAGTTTATTTCGTATTTTATGTAAATTGGTGATGTAGTTTTTTAAAATAAATTTCCCATTATAGAATCAGTATATACTTAGGCCTGTTTATTAACAGCAATATCATTACAAAAAATTACCTAAAATTTGCTTCACGGGAGCAACCCCACAGAAACCTATTTGCATATTTAAGAGCAATAGGTTTTTTAAATTTTATATAATTTATATTTGTACATTTTAAAATTTATATCTGATTAATTTTATTTTATATTTTACTATTATATATGAATTTTAAAATAATTTATACACTGGTTTTTGTTTTTTAGAATTTTAATGTTGCTTGGGTTTTTAAAAGAAATATATATTTATAAATAAAAAAAAGTATATAATAAAATATATTCTTCGAAAACTTTATTTTTGGCGCAGCATGTCCATTTTTGGATCTTGCACCATAAAACCCAACCAACCAACCAAATTTGCTTCAATAAATATGTAACACTTGACTAAAAATACCATAATTATATTATTAATTCTGTAAATGGATATGATCCATAATTTTATATAGCTTAAATATTATAAAAATATAATTATTTTGCATGTGTAAATTTGGAGAATTTCTAACTTAATAAAATTATCATTTGGTCAACTGTTACTATAAAACTTTATTTTATTTTGCGAGTAAATTCTGTAGTAAAATTTTATTCTAATGTCTCAGTATAAATTTTTATGAAGTATAACTAGTTGGTTATACAAATAGAAGCTCAGTGTCAATGGCGTCTTTTTAAATCTCTTTTAAGATAGAATTATATTGAGTTACAAAATGATTGCTGATTAATATTCTTGCTGTTTTCTGGCAAATAAATTTTGGAAACTCTTCATATGTTTCTTCTTTTTTAAGAATCACAAATTTCTAGAGAATATAATTTAATTAAATTATTTAGTAATAACTCATGAGTGAAAAATTGTTTTTATAGATTTTTTATAGAAAATATAGATATTTTTTATAGAAATTTTTAAGTAGTCATTTAATTTTATTAGATTTAAGTTTCTTCCTTTAAGAATACTGTTTTTATTTAGTTTGATGGAAAAATTTCATTCATACAAGTATATTTTTAAAATTGTCTCATAAAAGTGTGTTAAATGAAATTGAAGTTTAAAAAATATAGAATTTATGTAATAAATTCTATATTGTTGTTGAAATAAATAAATGTTGAAATATATTAAAATGAAAAAAATCTGAAAGTACAGTTGTGTGTGTGAAAAACTACAAATAAAGTATGTAAAAAGTATCAAAGATCATGCAATGAAATGTATATCATTCATTTTGCTATTCAGAAAAAAATTTTAGGCAAATTGCCAGTGTCAAAATATTTTGAAATCATTAGTTTTAAGAGATTTTGATAGATATTCCACCCAAATTCACAAAACTCATAAGATCAAAAGAAAGTTGTGTTTAAATCAAAATAAAATCACCATATACAGAATCCATATAATAATAACCTCTGCACAAGAATTTACAAATTAAATAAATGATGGGAAATAGTAATAAAATTTTGTTTCGTTTTTCTGATGAAAAATGTTTTAATTTAGATGGACCTAATAATTTTAGTTATTACTGACATGATTTATAGTAAGAAAAAGTGTTTGTTGGAATCTTCATTTTAAAAAGGGCTTTGTTATTATTTTAGAATGGCATTTCTCCTTATGGAAAAACTTATTCAATTCTCATTCCTAAATATATAAACTCTAAAATGTATAAATAAATGTTAGACAGCATATAGTAATCCTCTAATAATAATTTAAACTTCAGATTCCAGCAAGATGGGGCATCTTCTTGTTCTTCTTTGATTTCAAAAAATTAAACTGAAGTAAATGTTCTGAATTGGTTAACAACATTTTATGATTTAAATATAAATAAAAATATTGCAGACTACTTAAAAAAATATAATAATGGGAATGTGTATTTAAATTAAGATCTTTTTAATTTTGTTTATAATACATAGACTAAGTCAGATGTAAATTAATTCAAATATGTAATGAAAAGTATGTCAAATGATGGTGCAATTCTTATGAAACAATGGTGCTACAATTTATTTATTTTAAAATGTTCTTTAAACAGTAAATATTCTTTGTTTTTCTTACAATTGTCATATTTGTTTACTCTATTTGGATATATTTTTATTTCTAAATTATAATATTTTTATTAAACTTTATAATTTCTAATGTAACAAAAAAATGTTAGAATTTTTGCTGACCTAATTCAAATTAAAGCCGTCTTTATTGTTATGAACTGCCAAATTCATTCTCATATTCCAGTGTGTATCTTTGAATATAAAAAAATTTACAGAAGTCCACATATAGTATTTGTTGGACCATTTATCATTGACAGCATTTTTTGTTAAAATTATATTGCCTATCAAAACTGGAAAAATCATTTCTCATTTGAACTACTAAGATCTGTTATCAGAAACTATGACAATATACCATAGAATTTTTTGTAATTAGTTTGAAGACATACAATATGCCTGAAATTTAGAGGTTAAAAAACCGGATTTGTCTCAGATAATTGTCTTTAATATATAGTTTTACAATTGATCATTAACATCATCTGTGGCTATGAAAACAAAGTGAGATTAATAATTTATTACATTTCTGTAACAAATTATTTCAAAATTAGATCAAGTTCTTGAGATATTAAATACCTTAAGTTTACTTCTTTATTGATGACTATTTTAGGGATGGAAAAATTTTTTGGAGATTAGAATGGGAATTTCCTCATGCTGAATACACCTGTGCAGATGAGAGGTAGTTAAAAAAATTTTTATGTAATAAAATTTTATTCATAAACTTTCTTAATTGTTATAAGTTAAAAAACTTCAATCTAATTTTGCATGAATACATTAATATTTTCTGATAAAACATTGCATTACTTGATTAATATTTTTATTTTAAATAATTATTTGCTGCTTTGTAATATTATTAATTTTTATAGTAAAAATATATTTAAATTTTTATGCATAATATTATATTGGAATTATCAGCAAGAAGGAATTAAACAATTATAATACTATAAAATAATTATGCATAAAATTTGTATAATGTTTGTTCTGTGTTATTGTATTCATTGCAAAACAGTATAATTGTATTACATTTAACATTGAATCCTATTTGTAAAATTGTGTTGCACTATGAATACAATTACTGCTCTATGTATTATAAGTATACTGAATTATTTGCTATTTAATTTTAAAAATAAGGTGATAAAAATATTCATTCATTATTATTTTCTTGTTTTCATATTATAAATTTGATTTTGAAAAGTATTGTTACATTTAATATTAATTTGCACAAAAGAATCAAAACTAAAGCTAAAATTCTGCTCAAATAAATAGTTTATTTGTACAGAATTGTAGCTTTAATTTTTATTAGAGTTATATTTATTTAACAGGAAATGTAGTATAATTGATAGTGTATTTTAATTATTCTGATTAGTAAAGAAAAGTTATTGTTTTTTTAATGAATTAAATTTCTTTTGCTGGAAAGCAGTTCTGTACACGTCTCTTGCTATCTGATTCTAAAGTGGTTGTGGCATGTTATGAACATTTACTGAATTTATAATATGGTATTGGAGCATACAGTCAGGAGTGCTATTGCAGAGAGCTGCATTTGCTGTAAAACGTTTTATTTCCTCTTGTTGACATCTATATTATTTTAAAATCTCATTTTAAATGTTGTCACTTATCAGTATGTAACTAATGCTTTTATATAGTCTACTCTTTCAGTAAAATCTTATAGCATTGTAATTTCACTTGAAATTCTCTGGTTGCTGCTGCATTGAAGCCCAGTGACTGCTACAGAAATGCAAAATATAACTATTAAGTATATTTGTTCTATTTCCATTCACATAAGGGATTTTTTTTCCCATTTAGTCGCATAAAATTTTGCATTGCATTAAAATTCCATCGCTTTTGGACTTGGTCTCTTGATATCAATGTTTTGGAAATATTTTATCTTTTGGAATTGGTATCTGCTAGTATATTAATTATTGGAGAGGGCTGATGCTTTTAATTGTTTATTTAAGCTATTGGCTGTAGACAGGAATATTTGAAACTCATTTTTTAAACATGAGAATGCTAATTTGCATGAAATCAGCCTAGCATTGTTAGTTTAATGTTAGATCTGATTTTTTTTCTTATGTTTGTAAGTTATCATTTGTCTATTCATGAAGGTTATGAAATATTTAAAACAGCAGTAAAATTTGATAAATCTCTAATAGTCCCCAGATTTTTTGTCTCATCATTTTTATCATTCTTACTTTTAAACCAATGTTCAGATTCTTATACTTCTATAATATTTTAGTTTCCATTTCCACCTTACGATGCTTATCTACTTATATTGAAATATAAAATAACCGACCGACAGATTTACTGCACAAATTACAACAGGCTATGGCAGGAAATATTCACTCTTAAAATATCAACCGATTTTTTCAAAAGAAATCATACAATGTATAAACATTCCAAAGTTTTCAACTAATGAAAGAGGTTTTCTGAGATAATACACTAATTCAATTGAAAAATATGAACATTTTCTAAGGAAACTACCATCTGGATAAGGCCAACAAAGTCGTCAATGAAAGTCCAAGGTTATTTAAAAAACACAGTTAATTAATTTAAATTATCTGGGATTCTAAGGAATGATATTATTAAATAATTTGAAGTTATCATACTATGTGGAATTAATGAAATTTTGAAATATTGTCAATTTTATATACATATATATATATTTATCTAAATAATACAATTATTTCCATTTTCTATACACATTCTGTTTAAAGTGTTAGTAGGAATTATTGTAAGTCAAAGCTAATAAAATTTTGACTTGGGTATTGATTAAGTTATTTAAATTAATTAATTACAAGCTTCTGCCAATAAGTTTTCAATGCATAAACTAAAACATGATTGTTATTAAGAAATAAATATTTCTCTATAAAGCTGCAAAAGAATAGTGTTAAACTTTAAGGTCATTTATCTTTAACACAGTGTAAATAAATCTTATATAATGTACCCAAATTGCGACCTCGTTATTATGTATAAAATACATTTAAAACATTTTTTTAAAAAATAAAATGTGTATATTTTGAACATAGGTCTAAAATATTGGGTACAATCATTATTTTATATAATAGGTCTGATTTGATGGAACACTTGGAGATTTTAACAAAGAAAAGGTTCACAATTAATGAATCTCCATTTGTGTAAAATAATTTAAAGTAATATGAGAAAATATAGTGTATCTCAATTTTGGTGAATAATTTGATGTAAACTTTTCTTTTATTCTCATGAATGATTCATTAACAATTTTTTTAATTCCAATATGTAATATTCAAAAATCAAAAATATGCAATTGGTTGAATGAAAATAAAAAATATGGTATATTTAACCATATCATTGTATTTGTATACCACATTTCAGAAAGTCCAAGTATACATTATCATTCTATCATGATTCTTATTATATCATATCAAGATTAGATTTTTATTATAAGTACTTCTGTTATGTACCTATATTAAAAGTTGTTAAGTTAATTGTAGATTTTTCAACACAAATTTATTTTTCCAGTTTTACTGCATCTACTGACTTTCTAAATGTCCTTAAATTACTCATTTTTCATGAGGTTTTAAATTCTCTCAAAATTCTATTAAAATGAGATGTTTTCTTTAAAAAAAATTGTTAAAAATAAATAAAAACAACTATAATATTTTTCATTAAGTTGCAATGATTAAAAAAATAAAAGAAATTAAAATTTATGATTGTATTTGTTCAGTTTTATTCGAGTATTCTGATTTTAACAAAAGCTGCTTTTAGGCATCCTGTAAATTTAAATTAAATTAGAAAGAAGTTATAAAGGCAAACATAAAGTATCAAAAGTGTCCTTTATCATGTACAATATTTAGGTAATTAATATAAAGTATTTTGATCATTCAAATGAAATAATTTTCATTGTATCTTTAGGCTTGTTTATTCTTTTTGAAATTTTTGAAATTATTCATTTTTAATTGAAAATTATTCATTGTTTTTTATATGCATTGTCATTATAACCATTTGAAAATATATAATTAGTTATGTGTCCATAATTACTACTATATTCAACCAAAAATAATGCTTTAAAAAATATTTACTCTATATTGGTTTGACAGAATCTCACAAAAAAGTTAACATGATTCATGGATACTACTGGAATTTGTTTCTCAAGAATTTATCAATTGTAAAAGTAGTTATCAGTGTAATTATACATGAAAACATAAAAGTGGATAAACTGTTCTTTTAAAAATATTTTTGGTGAAAGTTTTATAAAAATTATTTTGAATAAATTAGTTTTACTATATAATTTATTATAGTATTATATTTCTAATATTTTAGAGTTGATGAAGACAAGCTTCTTGGTGACTGCTTAAATGAATATATCAATCCTAACTCTCCTAAAACAAATGAAAACCTGAGTTATTATCATAATTTAGGACACCAAGATATAGCTATTTTAATGCGTGATGAAAATTGCCCATCCAATATCATTCGGTAAGTTTCAAGTGCTTCATAGTGAATGCAATTTCAGTATTAAAAAATTTGAGTATTTAAAAATATTCAAAAAATAGTCTTTCAATATTTTAAATGAAGTTTTCAAACAAAATTTGTCATAAAGTTCATGAATACTGGTTTTATCAAAGTACCATGATACTTATCAATGGTGTCTGCTACTCATCTTGTCCAACCAAAGAATAACAGGTAAAATATATGTTTAATAATAAATATTTAGGAGATTTTCAGCACAAATCCATTTGCACACATGAAATAAAAACATTCTAATGGCAAAATAAGCCTCTCAATCACAAATTCATAGTTGATTTCCTGATTTCAAATTTTATCAAATTCCTACTTTTCAAAATGTAAATTAAAAGAATAAGTAAGAAAATTCATATATTTTTTTCAAATTTGCTTTTTCTGTAAAAAAATGAAATCCCAGATAAAGTAAAAAAAGCTGTTGACCACACATGGCATATGAAAGAATTTAAGATTAATCTCTAATAAAAAAATAACTAGTAAGTAAGAAAAATGGAGTTATACATAAAAATCAAATTAAAACTATGTGATCTCTTGCAATATATTATGATTATTTTTCATGTATTAAAGAGATGAATGGAAATTTTCATAGTCATCATAAATCATCAAAAATTAAATAGATACATCAAAAATAAAAATATTTGTTGTAAAGATAATTACCATGTACTGTTACCAAGCTGGCAACAGTTGCATTCTGGCTTCTTGAGTTAAATTCTATGCAATAAATATTAGTAAAATTTTGGAATCCAATTTAAACTGTAAGTTCTGGTACCACTCATGAGGTACCAATATTGTGAATTAATAGACCAATTAATAGTTATTATAAAGTGACCAATCAATTCAATCAAAATAGATTCACCACTGAATGTGTATTTTTTATCATATAGCAAAAATTGTTTCCACATAATACTTTTATGCAATTATATATTTAAAAATAATGTAAAAAATAAGACTAATATGGGATGATTTTATTTTTCAGATTATGATTTAATATACTGTTAACTAGCATGCTTAATTTGTAAAAATATTTCTTATTCAGAAAATTCCATCTTGATATACTGAATTTCAAATTGTTTGAGGAACCCTTGTGAATAAGAAATACTATTAATTTTTAAACTTAAAAATAAAATTTTCATCTCTCCTCTAAAGCATTTAGTTTTAACCTTTTTAATTTGTTTCCAGTAAGTTTAAAAGGGTCAAATTTAAAAATATTAGTTGACCTTCAAGAACCTGATTTTATTTATCTTTATTCTTCATAGTTATTAAACTCGTGTATCTCATACTTCATAACCACCCAAATTACCCTATAACTTGTTTATCATTATCATCTGAATAATTCTCATAAAATCTTAAATTGCTTCATTCTCAGTATCTACCATCCTATTTGTTGCTTATGCAGCCATTTTCATTAACTTTTACTAATTCTTTTTTATGGAGTTAATCTTTAAATCGATCAATTTTATGATTTAATCAATCTATTTCATCAAATCTTGTATTGTTTTTGCTTTCCCAATTTTCTTGTTTGTATTATGTTAAAATCAAGATGTTTTGCATATTTGTTCAGTGTTTCTAGCAAAAAAATATACCTGCAACAAGTGACTGCAAAATTTTATTTTAAATTAAAATTTTTAGTAATATTATCATCCACATTGCATTTTGAGTTTTTTTTTTAAATTCGTTCACTTAATTTAATGAATAAAGCTCATTGGGTAAGATTGGGTTACAATTGAAAAGTTATATTTATATACATACATTTATAAAATTGGGTTATAATTGAAAAGTTATATTTATGTATATACATTTATTAATTTAGTTATGATTGTCTTTTTTCCAATTACAGGTACCATTTACTTGAACAAAGAAAAAGTCTGAAAGGTAACTTCAGGCACCTAAAAATAATTGAATATCCAACATTAATGGTTGTGTCGAAAATCCATCTTCCATGTTTTCAGATAGTTGATGATTTTTATGTACCTGATTGTGAAAACTATGAAACTTCTGACTACAAGGATTTTGAAACTTTTGACTGTAAAAAATCTGATATATATGAATAATGTTTTACTCTTTTAATATTAAAATTCATAAAGTGTTATTGAAAACACTACAATCATAAATAATGACATTATTCAAATATATTTTATTGTTTTGTATATAATAAATCACTTTGTTACAATGATGAATATTTATTCTTTCAATATTAATCATTTTCATTATCTCATTTTTTTACAATATAATTAAAATACATTTCATATCGTTCATTTGAAACACATTGAGGAGATAGCCAGCTGTGTTCTGACACTCATGGCTATCTATAGTTCTTCCCAAGAGAACATGACATCAACCATCTACCAACCATTTGAAACACATTAATTTTTTTAAGTGATAATTTTCTTATGAAGTATAATTTTCATTATGTTCAATTCATATTATACAGTAAAAACGCTTATTGTCAACAAACTAGCTTATTATATTATTATTTATTTTTAGTTCTTCCTTTTAATTTCTATAAAGCTAATAATTCATTACATATAAATAATTTTACTCCTTGAGGAATATTTTATTGATAAAACTTTAATATATTTGAAATATTATTTGCTTCTAGTAATGAACAAGAAATTTAAAAACTAAAATTTTCATTAAGTATTGTATTTCTCTATTGCATTAAATTAAAACAAAACATATTTGAATTGTGGAAATATTTTCATTAAATCCGTTGCATTTTCAACATAAATTTCTTAGGGAGCAAAATTAAATTTTTGTGTCTATTGTAAAATATGTTTTTAGTTTTTGTATATAAAGCTATATCATTGCCGATATATACAATTAAGTTTAGATAACCAGAAATTTTTAATAACTTTTTAATTCCTCGAAGTATAATAAATGTTCATCTCCTCCTGTATTCAAGAGTTGAGCAATAATCATATAGCATTTCTATTTTCTCTGCTTCATTCTCCTAAGCAACAACCTGGCAGCCAAATGGTTAGTGCTCTTGCCTTCGTTTCAACAGTTCGTGGGTTCGAATCTCACCTTGGGCATGAATGTTTGTAGTGGTTCGGAATCCACTTTAAACCGTTGGTCCAGGTTTAATTAGCCCTCGTGTGCAAAAAATGACCATTGAACGACAAACCAACCAACCAATCATTCTCCTAGGCAGAAATCTAAATCAAAATATGCTCACTGTATTTATATATTTACAATACTGAGATTATAAGATAGGAAATCATGAATGAGATTATAAGATGATGAACATGAATTGTTCATAGTTATAAAATTTTTTATAAAAAGTAAGAATAAATTTTTTTAATTTTAAAGAAGTTTGAAAAATTAAATCTTAGCCATTTTTACTTTGAAAAAGAATACTATATTTTTGCTTTAAATTTGTAGAATTTGCATTTAAATTTATAATTTAACATAATGCTGTATTTTCCCTTCTTTTTGCTTTGAATGTAATTTGAATTCTATTCTATCAAGCTTGCATTATTTAAAAAGAATGCCAAAAATTTCTGCATGTTTATTATATCAGTGAAAATCTAAGGCTGTTAGTTAAATGCAGGCATGTATTGCAATTTTTATTTGACTACAATAATTGCCTGTTCTTCAATATGATAAATCAGTCCCTTCTTTGAAAAGGAAATCGATTTTTATTGTTTCTATAAACTTAATGTAGTTTAATTTTCTTTATAAGAGATTGAAATGTATTAATTCCAAAAATATGTCAGTGATAGGTTCTTAATAATACAAAAGCATAATACACAGTGCAAAGTGTAAATTACACTGTAAAAGCTTAATTTTATTTATCATAGAAGAATCTGTTTAAAAAGTTTGGGTGAAAAGTATAAAAAATATTTAAGGTGCTTTAAGTTTTATGTTGAATTTAAATTACTATTTGACAACAAGAAATAATATGCTATTTCTTTCTGCACTGGCACATCTGTTAGGGTTGGTAATTGAATTTCTAAGCCATTTCTTTGCAACACATAAATATTATCTAATATTTATGAAATCCCTTGTAAAATTAATACATGGCAGATGTTCCAATGACTTTAAACTGTTTTCAGCTTCTTAAGCGCTTCATTAAATATTAAAGTATTTCCTGATGTGGTATCAATATATTTCAGTAAATTTGTCTTCATTGGATTCTTAAAATACAATTTTTAGTATTCCTAAAATTTCAATCAAAATAATAAAGTTTATTGATTTTTTTTATAAATAACCTTTTGTGAATAATAAGCTTTTGTAAAGTGATGTATCAAATATGCAAACAAATTGGACATTGTATTGCATTAAATTTTGATGTTCATATAAATTTAAAAGAAAAGGCTTTTAAAATATATTTCAAGTTTACATTTAAATATAGTCTACTTTATATTATATGGTTATAGTTCCTCTTTTATTTCACATTTAAACATTTAATTAAATGACTCAGAAAATTAAATGGATATGCATATTAAATAAATCAAATTATCAAAGCTATTAATCAAGTTATCTTTTACACTTTTGGATTAGTGTCTAGCGTTTGCTTTAAAAATTATTGTGTCAAAAATGGTGTTTTACCATTATTGCTTAAAATCTTATCAAATTCCCCCGAATGAATGTATTATTTATTTATGAAAAAAAACCAAACATAAAGTTTATAAAAAGCCTTGATTTAAATCAAGCAATCAAACACTTTTCTACTTGATAAATAATTCTTTATTAAAATCTAAATATAATGGTTCTTGTTCTAACAATTATTTGCATAAAAGACATCTAATAAAATTTGTTATAAAGTAAATGTAAATATATTTGTAACATTGTTATTTTCAATTCACAATCCAATAGTACCTCTCATTTTTATTTTTATTATATGTTTTTTTAATTTGTGTGCACACAAGTTTTCTTTATATTTGCTTCACATGATAATATCATGCGATGAAATTTGATTTCTTTATGCAAAGCTTAGTTTATGTATTGGTTTCAAAGAAAATTTAGTAAATTAAACTCAGCAATTTTGATTATTTATAAATGTAACCACTCTAACTCTAATATCATTGCTGTATGTTAAATCTTTCAAATAAAATTCTGCAGCATCTTATGATTTTTTCAGAGAATTCTTAGGCAAGATTCCATGTTTAAAATTAAAGTTATTTAATTTTTGGATCCTATACAATTGAACTTGTTTGAATAACCTTGATACAATAGAGTTTCAAAAAGGATTCATTTCATCCAAATTTTTCATGATAATATTATTCTGCTTCCTTTGCAATGTTAGATTTTGTAGAATTAAATAGTTGCTATCAAATGTTTGCTGGCTACAAATGAAAAATTTGGTTATTCAAATTTATGTTTCTGTTGCGCAGAAGTGACTACCGGCAAAGTGATCCAGTCTGTGGGGTGCTTTATAAATCACAGGTTTGTCAGACAAACCCATTTAATATTGAAAATTTATGCTTTTCACAAAATTAATCAAATTTTTCACATTGTTTATTTATTTATTATTATTTTTTTGTATTTCTTGAAAAACATTTTCATATTTAAAACAATTCAACAAAATTTTCTTGATTTAAACATTTTCCATATTGAAGTTGTATATTTACAGTGAATGTTAAAAATGCTTAAACAGAGTGTATTTAAAAAACTTCAGACTGTCTTTAAATTTGTTAAATTTAATTAGTAGATATATGTATACTTTCACCTTTAAAATGTTTCAAGCTTGTAAATTTTTTGGTATAATCTTAAATTGAAAATTTTAATATTGTTTTATTATCATTCTTTGTTCACAAATACTAACTTACGTAGACTATTAATCAATGTATTTCCAGGTGGATTCCAAACTTCTAAAATTCAGTTAAAATATGTGCTATTGATACAACAATGGTGTCTTTCCTAACACCATAATTTTATTATGTTAATATAAAAAGGTATAATCTAAAATCTTAACTAAATAATAATTATCTTTGAAATTTTTCTGTACAAGTTTTGTTTATATATATATATATATATATATATATATATATATATATATATATATATATATATATATATATATATATATATATATTTGTTTATATATATATATATATAAACAAAAATTTTACTTCCATGCATTATTATTCGTTATTGATAATTTTACTATATTTGTCAACAAATTAATATGTGATTAATATATGAACGATATTTATTGGACACATATATTATAGTGGAAAGAACAAGTGATTAGATTTACACAGGAAATAAGAATGTATAGATCTTGAGAAATCAGTACCCAGAGCAGCCGCCTCTGGCTGCAATAACAGCATTTATCCACCTAGGCATGGAGTCAAACAGACATTGTATGACATGTACAGGGATCTCAGTCCATGGATCTTCAACACTATGCCACAGTTCATCGACAGTAGTGGATGGTGAGTGATGGCGTGCCAATCGCTTGGCAACCATTGACCAAACGTTCTCAATTGGTGACAGATCAGGAGAACGTGCTGGCCAGAGTAACAGTCGAACCTGTTCTGAATCAAGGAAGTTCAGAGCAGTACGAGCGACATGCGGTCGTGCACTATCCTGTTGAAACAAAGCAATAGGGAGGCCTCAAAGATAGGGCAGAGCGACGGGCTTTAACACATTGGAAATGTAACGTTTGCTGTTCAAAGTGCCGGTAATGCGAACAAGAGGTGATCGAGACGTGTATCCAATGGCACCCCATACCATCACTCCAGCAGATGGGCCAGTATGGCGATGTCCAATGCAAGCTGGCAATGCGCGTTCTCTACGATGCCTCCAAACACGGATGCGGCCACCATGGTCCTGTATACAGAACCGAGATTCATCAGTAAAGATGACGTGATGCCATTCCCGCGTCCAGGTTCGTCGCTGATCACACCATTGAAGACGCTCCTGTCTGTGACGCAGCGTCAATGGTAGCCGAAGCCATGGTCGCCGTGCAGACAATCCATGCTGCAGCAAACGTCGTCCAACTGTTTGAGCAGAAACTTGTTGCCTTGCAAATGACTCCATTTCTCGACTCAGGGTTCGTGACGTGGCTGTATGATCCCTTGTGACCATGCGGATAAGATGTCTGTCTTCTCTGCTGTTAGTGATGAGGGGTCGCTGAGATCCTGCATGACGTTCCTTATGATTGTCCTGAACCCACCGATTCCATATTCTGCTAACAGTCATGGGGTTTCGACCGACGCGAGCAGCAATATTGCGGTACGATAAACCACAATCCCGGTAGGCTATAATCCTTCATCGATCAAAGTCAGACACGTGCTGATAGGCATTTCTTCTTCTTACACGAGACATTACAACAACTTTCTTTACCAAAAATAACGTTGAAACGGAAATTGAGTATGAGAAAACTGCTGTCAAATCTCTGGTTTTATACACATTGTAGATATCACTACTGTCGCCTGCTTTGTATGAATGTGCTGAAAATCTAATCATTTGCATATCACAGCAAGTTCTACCTGTCATGCAAATTTCACGTGTGTGGTGTGCAGCTTTCCTGGTGTAGCAATTTTAATGGCCAGTAGTATATATATATATATATATATATATATATATATATATATATAATCATTCAGATTTTGAATAAACTTTATTGTAAACTCCTGTTTGTGAAAATTGCAACACCATGAAGGAAGCATCATAGTTGAATGAAATTTAATACACAGTTGAGTGGTAATGATACAAATAAATGATTACATTTTCAAACCAAATAAACAATAATAAGAGATAGAAATTAGTATTTTGTGTGGCCACCACGCGCCGCAATAAGAGCTGCTACGTGGCGCGGCATGGAGTGAAACAAATTTTGAATATCTGCCTGCGGAAGAGTGTTCCATATTGTTTGTATGCGCAACCAAAGTTCGTCTGTCGAAGCAACAGGACGAGGATCACGAGCGAGACGCCGCCCAACGATATCCCACACATGTTCAATCGGTGACATATCCGGAGAATACGCAGGCCAAGGAAGAAGCTGTACCTGCTGCGAATCAAGGTAGGTTATGACAGTCCTGGCGACATGTGGGCGGGCATTATCCTGCTGGAATACAGCCCCTGGCAATCCTTGCAGGAAGGGAATAGCTTGGGGCTGTAAAACTTCGTTTATGTATCGGGTACTGTTCAAATTGCCCACAATTCGTAGCAATTGTGATCGTCCATGATATGCTATGGCACCCCAGACCATAACTCCGGGGGTTCGTCCACTGTGGCGTTCGATAATGCACTCCGGGATGTTCCGTTCACCGGCATAGCGCCTGACACGAATTCGGCCATCATGGTGCCACATATTGAAGCGGGATTCGTCAGAAAAGACGACCTGCTGCCAATCAGCACGCCAGCTCCTATGGACATTGGCCCATTGTAGCCGCAGACGGCGATGGTTTTGTGTGAGAGGAATCCTGTATAAGGGAACCCTTGCGCGCAGCCCACGCTGCAGCAGACGTCTCCGAATTGATGAAGCACACAATGACACACCTGTAGCTGTTGACCACTGTGCTGCCAATTGTCTGGAAGAAGCTGTGCGGTCCGTCAGCGCCATACGCACCAGGTGTCTGTCATCGCGAGCTGACGTCACATTCCGGGGTCCACTCCCGGATTTCCGAGCTGTCCGACCCTCGTCCGTCCACAGCTTCCAAACACGCATGATTGTGCTTCTGTTACGCTGCACACGAGCGGCTACTGCACCATGAGATAATCCAGCTTCACGAAGGCCGACGATTCTGCCCCGTTCAAACTCCGAAATTTGCTCAAATTTCGCTCTCTTTCGTCGAAGAGGCATAGTAAAGATTCAGTTAACGTTTACCACTAGCATATTACCACCGATAATCATACACGCCTCGAAACAGCCGTCTATTTATATTCGGTTCGATCCGCCGTTCGGGGGCGCTGCACACCATACGCATGCGCTACCGGTCTGCAATTCTAATCATTTGCATATCATGCCCTACTTTACATTTCCTGAAAATTTCAGCTCACTCACGTATGTCCTTCGTGGTGTTGCAATTTTCACAAACAGGAGTTTATTATGAAATTGCCATCATTAGTAGACTTCTTACCTGCAGGATTGTAATTTATGTGTTGCATTTTTAAAATTTCCTTTTTTGTAAAAGCGAAAAACAAAAAAATTGAACAAATATTCATATAATTATTTTTGTACGAATACTAATATAATCCTATATCATTTTTGAATTTTTTACCCTGCAAAAAATTTATATGGGCGTAAACAAGTGATAATTGGATGATACTGACTTGAGAATTCTATTAGTTCTGCATATTCTATCAAAAAGTATACCTTCATCAAACATTTTCATTAACATGCTTCTGTTGCATTTCTTCCTTGTAGGAATTCGTACAAAATACAGTAGTATAAATGAACTTTATACTTGTTGAAAATTATTCTAAGAATGGACAGAACTTTTCAGTAGTGTCCTATATATAATAAAAAAGAATACATACATATAACCATCAGTGTTAGAATCAGGGAAGCAAAATGTAAGTTATTGTATTTCTTACAGAAATCTTTTCAATTTGCAACGTCTTTTTGATGAAAATTATTAAATCTGAGTTTATTACTAAGAGACAATTCTGGAACCGAGTTGTCCTATCGCTTTTAAATTCGGTAGTAAAATTGATGAGATTCACTCCAAAATGTAAAGATAAATTATTAAAAGTGTCCAAACTGTACCAAGAAGACTTGAAGTGATCTTTGGAGTAAAAGACCTGTCTTATATGAAGAATTAAAGGTGAAGTCTGCTGTAAAATTTTAGAGCACTTTATAGTACCAAACGAAATCACATCCTATTTACAATTATATGAGGCTATAAGAAACCACTGACGACGCTCATTGGCGTTTCTTACAATATAGTTGTTGCACCAGCATACTTCTCTGTATTTAGCTCTGAGTCTCACAGTCTACTGCAATTATGTCATACATGCGTCAGAAGGCCTATTTTTTCGGATCTCACTTATGATTCCCGGTGGAAATTTTAGCTAAAAAAGAGCACATTGAGCAATAGTTGTAAATGTGTTCCATGTGACAGCCAGTACTCTTTCACTTCACTTTATAAAACTACACTGACACTTGGTCATAAGCAAATGTGATTTCTTTGTTTGCTGTACGTTTCTGGCTTTTTATTTCTACCGACTAAAAGCCACAGTTAATTGTGTTTCATAATTTTGAACCATGGTCAAATGTTGAAGTCATTTTTTCCTGTCTAAAGTGGTATTTTTTCTACATAAGGAAGGATATTATAACAATGACTTATTTTACTTGCCTTACTTCGCCAGTAGTAAACACAACGAATCTTCAATTAGGTCATTACCTACCAATCCCGAGAATAACGCCTTTCTCAACCAGGCCACTCCGGCCTCTAAGGCACACATAGACATTTTTTCTACTCACATTTGTCAAATACATCATTTGATATTGTATAACTGCCTCTTTGTAATTTTACGACTGTTTTTTCTTGTTTCCCCTTTAATTTTGGAGTCTTCGAATGGGCAGCCTAATGATTAGCCCTCTTGTTTTTCATTCACCAGTTAGTGAGTTCGTTTTTCACCTTGGTTTATTGTGATTAATAATCCAGCTTATATAAATTGCAGGGCCTTGTCTAATCTTCGTGTGTAAAAGGTTAATAGTTAAGCGAAAATTTTTGATCTGATCAAACCTAGACAAGAGCGAATTCTGAATCTCATCTATAGCGGCGATGTAGTAATAGGGCATATTTCTATAACCCACAACAAGTTTCTTATGATCAAAGATGTTGGAGTCCAAAAGAGTTTACGAAGAAAAAAATTATCTTGGCAAATTTATATGGGGCATATTTTATTCATTTCATGCAATCATTTCCATCGTATCATCCTAAAGCCCATATTGAAGTTTCACACAAATATTACTCTTATTTTATTCCGGAAAAATCAGGCATAATATTCATCTTTTTTTCTTTCAAAATTATATTCTTGAAACCACATTTTCTATTTTCGATAAAGAAATGCATTTTATTGTTGTTTTTCTCGATAAAGAATATTTTTAGCCATTCATCTGCCTGTTTTGCAGGTGGTCTTAACATAGCGTCATTTTTTTCCTTTTTTGATACCTGAAAGTTTTTTTTCATTCGAATTTACTGTGTTATCATTTATTAAATCCGATATTTCTTACATGAAAATTGCCTCTGAGCCTACATAAAAAATTTTCTTGAAAAGAAATGTGGGGCAACACTTGCTTTCTTTGTCGAATCTCATGAATGATAACTCATCTTCACTCGACACATAAAGTAAATGCTATTGATTTTTTTCAGTTGTGAACTCTTTAATAAAACTTGCCTGTTAAAATGACTTTGATAGCGCTTTTCAACATCACTCCAAGCATAAATTGATGAATCGATTGTACTAAAATGTTAGTTCCATAAGGTGATTCCAAGACATGAACACGCCTTGCAAAAATACTTCTTATGCACTTGAAGCTATTGATTATGAGCTGACGCATGAGCTATAAGATGAGAGTTGGATTAGCCGAGGAAAAGCCCCATGAATTGTTTTAAAAAGACTTAGGTTTTAGCATAGAATCAATTATCCACACTTCGAAGGATTTACTTGTATCGACGCTTTCACTCTAATAAAAATTTCAATTCAAGTTTCGCAACCATAAAATTTTAAAAAAATCAAAGAATACAATTGAAATTATCAATGAAATTGGTCTATGGAACCATATTAAGGAATAACCACCAATTCGTATAATCTTAAGTGTTCGTAAACGTCTTCTGTATAAACAAGTGTCTATTGCATATTCAGTCATGAATCTATTTGATTCTCAATGCTGATATTCATTGACATTTTTTTTATGAATAACACCTTTTTGTAATTTATAACGTTTTAATATTCCAAATATTAATAAAATTTAAATTAACAAATAGAGGGAAACATAAGTTTTAATTGGTTGTTAGAAGGGGAAAGAAAAAAAGCTATAATGTTAGTCAAATTAAATTACTGCATGACAAATTCAAGTTGCTTCTCCTAAAAAAATATTGATCTTTTGAACAAAGAGAATGAGAGAGAAACAATACTATCAATTAGAAAAAATTTTTCATCGAAAAGTAAGAGTAAAATAAATTCCAAATATATCAAAAAATGCTGCAAAAGAAAGTCTCGCAACTTATAGAATATAGTCCACATAAATAAAATCCTTTTTTTTTTTTCTGTGATTGTCGAAATTTTCATCCGGGTATGATTTAAAAACAACTGCATGGAATGAAACTCGTCAGAATATTTGTCTTTAAATAACTGAAAATAAAAGGTATGCTTCATTTCAAAATTTTGATTATAGCATTTGAGATGGATTAAACTATAAATAATGCTGATTTGAACTCCTTATAAAGTTGTCAATGCTGCAATGTCATTTATTTAAACGATATATTATATCGTGCCGAAAATCTCGCTTCAGCGTGTTTCTTTTTATTTTTGAAATTCTCATCTATGGACAACTGCTGGGAATTCAGAAGAAATTTTTAAGGCATCAAATCCTCCTTTCTATATTCTCACAATGTAATTAAAAAAATAAATGATATTTACTAATTTATTTAACTTTTGTAATTTTTTCCCCTATCTCCCTAATAGTAATACTTTTCTAGTACTCCGTCCTTAAGAAAAAGATGTCTTTACTGAAATATTTAACAAATTCGTAAATAAAGATGTCATGCGTTCAACATATTTCATTCAATTTATTTTTTACTGATGTATTCGAAACATCCTATTTCGCGATACCAAGCATCGTACTCAATAAAATTAAGTGATATGAATATCAATAAAAAATTCTTTTAAAATGCAATTTTTTCCTCAAAATTAGGTGCACATGTTCCAATTAAAGGTAAAGCTCTTAGAAACTGGCACTTGGCCTGATAGTAATTAATTAAAATTCTAGAGATCTGCATACATCTTTTTTTATCTATTATGAATCCATATTTATAGTTTTGATGTGTTAAAGATTCTGTTTGTAGGAAAATAAAAATGCTTGAAAACTTTATTCGAATTGAGTATAGAAGTAATAAAAGTAAAATATATCACTGAAATAATATAAAAATTACAACTTTCGTGCTGTATTATAGGAGTGTGCTCTTGAAACTCCTATATTTTTTTCTTTTTTACTGGCCTCTAAAAATTAAGGATTTTGAGCAGAATCTTTAAAAACAATAAATAATATATACTAAAATTGCAAATAACCTTATTTCTTTTGACATTTTTATCAAGTAAAAGATTATTCTCATGAATTTTTTATTTTAATTTTAGAAATAGACCGAAAAGTAGTCAAACGCGTTTATTATTATTATATCCCTACTAGAACAAGAAAAATTCTAATAATATGGCCTAATAAACCTTTGGGCAAGATACAAACGATGAAATATTTTTAAAAATTATTATACTTAATATCAAGAATAAAAAGTTAATTCAAGATTTATTCCTAAATTTTTGAGACGCGCACAGGTAAGAAGTAATAGAAAGATATAACTTAAGTTGTGTGTTTGAAAAGGAGAACTATTTTACTTCACCAGATACCCTTTATAGGCCATTAGCAACTAATTTTCTTTAGACTAAAGTTTAGAATGAAAAAAATAATGGAGTTGTGATGTTAAAATGAAATTAAAGTAAGAAAAACGGATTCAACGTCTGTAATCAGTATTTGGAAATAAAAATTATCTATCATATACTATTGTATTCTGATGGATTGCAGAGTCTACCAGATGTCGTAATTCTAGTTTGAAGGAAAATTATTATCAATTGTAATCCTTAACTATATAACTACCATAATGAAACTGTTAATCGATGAATCATGCTTTTGGAAATATATATATAGCGATATTTCTTGGCATGAAATATTTCGTGTTCAAATCCTCAAACCATGATAATTAAAAAATGCAGAAATTGTTAGTGTCTAATGCATTCAAAATTAGTTTATCAAAGTGCGATTTTTAAAAATAGTTTCCTGACTTTGTTGAAAAGCTTAAGTCATTAAAACGGTCTGCTTGACTTCAAAATCGTATATGTAAACTTTTAATTCTATTAAAATTCCGCCAATCTTTTTTTTTTTTAAATTTTAGTATTGTCAGATAGACAAAATTGTCGTTTATGGAAAATAATCATTTGCTTTGATTGCTTTCTTAAGGGCAAGAAAGAAAATTTTCTATGAACAAAAAGTTTAATTAAAAAAAATTAAAAGAAGCTAGGTTATCGTAGCTAAGAATTCACTATGATCTCACTTGAAGCGTAGGGCGGTACCAACTATATATAATAATTAGAAAGAAAATGCTTAGCTGTGCTGTTGGCGCTAGGTAAAAATCTATTCAAATTAACTAAAATTGGAAAAAAAAAGGCAGCCAATAAGAATGGATAAGTTTAAAACTGCTTCACAAAAGTGGTGAACTCAAAATCAAGTGTTTGAAAGAAAATCTTGATCTTGTCTGTGAAAGATCTACTATATAACAACCAAAGATTAAATGAACTAAACAATAACGTTTAGTTAAAATCTTAAAATAATTACGTATTATGCGATGGGTTTAGTACTTTGAATACTTTAAGAAGATTAGAAATAAGTATAAAAAAATTTAAATTTTTCTAATTAAATAATTATGATTATAGACAGAAGGAAAAACAAGCAAAATTATTCAAATCTAAACTCTATGTAAGTAATAAATTCGTTTTAATTGCCTCATTTATATCATCGCATTTTTTATAAATATTCGTTTTCGAATTACTAACAATCCGAAGTAAGAGTTGAATATAAGCTTTTTTAAATTAAAATCTTAGCGCTAATTATACCAGTTCGCTTATTAAGTAAAGGAAAATGCGAATGTTTCCATGTACCTATTAGGCCTACAAGATAATAAACAATATCAGAGAATTATGTAATTGTATGTATAAAGTCCTAAATTATAATTAAAGCCACTCAATATCAATAAATTATTTTGTATTCGTAATTTTGAGTAGGAAATCATTATATACGCAGCAAAAATTTTAAAAAGGTACCGGTAATCACGATATTTTGCAACACACCTTCAATTAATTAGGGATCGTTTCCTACAGCTAAGCACTTCAAAAAGCCTCCACGCCCTGAAAGACCCAGCGTTCATTGCTCTTTTCATATACATATTTTTCGGTAAATGGCAAAATAAGGAAAAATCTGAACATACAATGTTCTTTAAGTTGCTTGTGCGCCTCTAAATTTGCCACTTCATAAATGACATCAAGAAAAGTAGCTTCGACTTTCATTTCTGTAACTGAGTAAGTAAGCAAATTGAACATTTATCACATAAATTAATAATTATTTAAATGTAATAGATTAATATATTATATAATCTTTATGTAAATGATTATTAGGTGACGATATTATGTTTCAAACATTTTGACTTTTATTAATGTATAAAATAATAAGAAAAAATAAATGCCGCCCAACTTGTCTAGTGGTCAGCATGCCTGACTGCGGATAAGGAGGTCCTGGGTTCGAATCCCGGTTCGGGCATGGATGTACTTTCTCTCTCTATCTATCCTGTCTTTGTCCTTTCCTTGTATGAATGACGTGAATAATTGCCTACCCTATAAACTGGTATATATGGCATGTGTATAGAGCAAAGTCGTACTTTCACCTTCATGGTGCTCTGATTAAAACGAAAGACGATCCCAATTGACTTAAATTTGCATAGCCAAGGCATAGCGAGCTTGGCTTGTCCAAGTGTCATTAATAACAGCAACAGAAAAAATAAATAAACCTATAGTATTTAATAGAGTAAACATATTTTTTTGTTAAAAATTCAGTAAGCGATTACCGTTCTCCGTTTGAATGGTTTTTCTTTTGTAAATATCATCATCTATTATTTAAAAATATGCTTTTCCAGTTTTATTTTTTATCATCTTCATTGACAATTTCTTTGAAAGATGGATTGTGTCTTATATCTTTTAATCCCTTGATGCAATATTGATGGAATTTTTCTATTAGTATTTTATAAGAAACTTTAAAGAAAAACATCAGGAAACTATAAGAAACACTGTGCTTAAGGAAAGAAAGTGTCGCATTAGTACCCTAGGGTAAAGGTAACAACCACAATAACTGACATATTTGCTAATGACTTAAGTGAAATTGATTTTGATTTTTGTATATAATTTCCCTGCAACAAAAGACCTATACGCATGAATCATTTCACAATGAGAATAAACTTCTTAAATTCATTTAACCATTAATATTATTAGTTAAGTTTTTTCTTAATTACATCATGTTTTATTAAGCATGTAAATGTATCAGACACTTTGTATTTATAGTTTATATATGAATGAGTCTTTTCAGTTATTTCATGAAAAATGCTCTTTCAATAATCATTCCTTTAAATTTTTAATACTAAATAACAGTAATTCAAATACAACCTAATTAAATATTTTTTAAATTAAGGTGATTAAAATAGTTTTAAAAGATTGGATTAATCAGCAAAATTTAATTATTCGAAGGAGTAGAGAAACATATATATTTTCATTCAATCATAAACATATATCAATTGTTTCTCTAAATATATGTAACATTTCTAACATATATTTAGCGAAACATATATCAACAGTTTTGCTGCCTAATGACTTATTAAATACGTAGCATTTCTGTCATTCATGCTGTTAAGTGAATATTATTAGTATTCTGCCATTCTTTTCAATAATTCTCTAGTTCGATACCCACTTTGAATATAAATATTTAACGTCATATGTAATCTATTTTAACTACAGTTTGTTCCAATTGAATAATTCCTCATATATGAAAAGTAACTTTATAGCGACGAACAATTCAATACTCGCTAATGAGTCTGAGTATAAGATTAAAAAATCATATGTAACTATTGAGCTTTTCTCAACAATGCAAAATTAATCGCTGTATGTTTTTTAGAATCAATATATTTATTTTTTTAAACATCATTTAGTTTAAAAATCTCATTCTGATGGAAGAAAAATTATCTTTTTAAAATATATTTTAATATTTATTAATAACTTTAATCTCTTATATTATATCAAATTATTTTTATTACTATATTGATCAATGGCCCTAAATTTATTAGCGTTTTTGCATAACGGAGTATCAATGCACTTTTCTATCATTTATGGTTTTAATTAATGACGTTTTTATACAACTACAGTGCAAGACTGATGCTGAGTAACGAGCTGAAAGTATTGCTTTTTGGTATGTCTTTTCATAACTAATGGCTTATACAATACACACACATTTTTATGAACTGGTAGACCGATGAAATAATTCTTAAAATCGAAAGTTCGTAAAATAGAAAAATGATTGTCATATACTGAAATCAATTGCTTTTAATCAAACTGCTTTTTCATTATAGAAAAAAAACTGTTACAAAATATTGTAGTATGAATTATGTAAACAACCTGCAAAATAAAATTCATACTCTCTGCTCTCACGCAAAGTTTTTAATTTATCGATTTCTATTCATTGGATGCTTGGACTTTAATATATATATATATATATATATATATATATATATATATATATATATATATATATATATATATATATATATATATATATATATATATAAATGAATATAGAATGGTTTTCTCAAAGTTTTCGGATTGTAACTGTTAAGTATAAAAGACGAATAAACTTACAAACTTTTAGTTTAACCCTCAACTTTCCTGTGAAAGGAATGAAAATTATATTTTTAGAGTCTCAGATTTTTTGCATTTCTCTTATCAAATAAGTTAAAATTTTTGTTATTGTTGAATTTTCATATTGCTATGCAAAAGTTATTGTTAAATTATTATTATTATTTTGTGAATTTTTGAAGTTTATTTTATGTATTTTAAATTTTATTTTAATTTATATATAAATGCATTAAAATAAATACTGAGTAAAAATTTTTAAGCATTTTCAACTGAAAAATGTATTTTATTTTGTAAATTTTCAAATATTTGTAGCGTTTTTATATTTGATGTAAGATGATTTGAACCTATACATGCGTGAAAATTCTGTCGATGCAACTTTTTTTAAATGCCTGTTTTTCTAGGTAAATTCCAGTATTTTTAAGATGGCAACTCAAGAGCCAAGTAATTTTTTGCGAGATCTGGCGGATGTGTGGCAAGATTACCTTATAGACAGAACACGTAAGATAAAAATTTATTTTTAAGTCAATGCTTTAACTATTTTTAAAAATAGATTTTATTTGCTAATTTTGTTGCATATTTTAATTTAAAAACATTTTTTTACAATCTATTTTAAAATAGCAAAAGCGAAATTTTAGTTTTATTTCTAATATTTGAGACATTATATTACTCAAATAAATGCAAATTAAACTTTCGAAATTTATGATTTACAACCAAACACTTTCTGAATTGTTGAAAAATATATTCAAAAATATGTTTCTTACAACATTAATATTTTGGAGAGACATAGACATAGACATAGACATACGCAATGGAACACCTGGTCTGTACCTTAGGTTATCAGGTATAGCTCCATCACGTAATACATCTGGTGTGACAGAATTGTCACGAAATTTGATAACAAAATTGAATTTCAATAGGTCTCTAATATTTGAAATTAATTAATAATTTGACAGAAAAATAACATCAACAACAAAACATTTACAAAATTTTCACTATGGGTGATGACATGAGTTAAATATTGCTATAAAATTGTGAAGATAGATTATCCTAACACTCCAAGTAACTCTGGTAAAGATACAAATTAATTATCGTTATGATGGTCATAGCAGACGATATAAGTAGTTTATAACACAAATATGAAAGCAATATAATTAAGTTTAAGTAGAAGAGTATAAAAAGAGCAAATAATTGGGACAGAGAGAGATTTTCAATAAGTACTAGTAACTCTCTCATGCTTTAACTGGGTCCTTTAATGTAACATTGCATTTTTCGCAATACCAAAGGACTACATTGTCAACACGCAGATAGTTAAGATTACATATGCATGAATGGTATTCTATTGAACATTTAACATTTGCTGTAGGTGATAACTGTAGAATATTTAAAGTATAACAGATTACAGTCTGCTGATTCAGTTAATATTTTGCAGCTGTTCAGTCTGTGCATTGTAGTTACCACGATTAAGAAAATTATTGAGCAAAATATAATTACAATACAATAAATAATAAAAAGGCTTAAAAATGAATAAAATATATAGCAAAATATTTTACAGACACTCTAACATTACTATAAATAATAATGAACATATATTGCACTAAAATTGCTAAATAAAGTATTTCTGAAGACTCAAAGCAAGCTTCAATATAAACCCCCAGTTTTATATATAGTGGTTAGATAGAGGGAAGTGTTATATCACATGACGTATCATATTATCACATGACGTATTATATCACATGACAAGATTGTATTAGAAAAAGAGCAAATATATACTAATAGTTAAGTTTAAATATGCATGAAAGGTATCCTGTTGAACATTTAACATTTGCTGTAAGTGATAAACAGTAGAATATTTAAAGTATTACAGATTGCAATCTGCTGATTCAGTTAATATTTTGCAGCAGCTCAGTCTGTGCACTATAGTTAGTACGATTAAGAAAATTATTGAACAAAATATAATTACAATACAATGAATAATAAAAATGGCTTAAAAAAGTGAATAAAATACACAGCAAAATATTTTATAGACATTCTAACATTACTAGAAATAATAATGAACATATATTGCACTAAAATTGCTAAATAGGGTATTTCTGAAGACTCAAAGCAAACTTGAATATTAACCCCTAGTTTTATACATAGTGGTTAGATAGAGGAAATGATATATGACTTGACGTACCATATAAAAATTGTAATAGAAAATGCGCAAATATATACAATACATTGATAGTATATACATAAATAAAACATATACTAATTGTGAAATATTACAGTGCATTATTTTATCACATAAAAAACCTGCATTGTCTGTTCACAGTTTATAATGGTTTACAATGTTTAGGAAATATAATGCAAAATTAGACATTAAAATTACTAATTGATAAACTTTGCTAGGATAATTAATATTGCACATTACATTGTGCCGAGTCAATCAATATTTTTCAACACCTTAATCTGAATAATTATTATTATCAAAATAATAAAAATTAATTGCTAAACAAATACAATACCTATTAATAATTTATCACAAAAAGTGGAGAAATACCTTACAATAATTTTTACCCTTTACCAAATTGTTCTTATGATGAAATCCGTTGCTCAGTTATGGCATTATCCTTACAGAGTTCGGATCCTTTTTCATAGATAAAGGAGATTATGTATTTTATCTTATGCAGAAGAGAAGGAGTTTTGCTAGCATAGCGGAGAAACGGAGTAAGTTCTTCCGAGTTTTTAGGCGCTTTTAGGTGCCATTGTTTTGTGAAATCACATTCAAACATGTAATGAACAATGGTCCCAACCTGACCGCATGAACAAGCACTATTTGGAGCCATGCCCCTTTTATTGAGATACTCCGGTGTTGGAGTATGTCCAGAAAGAAACTGTGCTTCTTTGTGGTCCTTGACAAGAAAATCAAGAGAGACAGAGGGTTTAAGGCTGTATGTCCATCTACCTTGTTCTGCCTCATTCCATTCTTGTTGCCAGGCCATTAGTAAATGGTTACGTAATTTAGAAATCAAGTATGATTTGGGCCATTTTAATTCAATTTTTGGCATGTTTGAGCATGCTTTGGCAGCTTGCTTTGCCAGTATGTCAGCTCTTTCATTACCAGTATGTCCAGCATGAGCCTTGATCCAGTGAAGACAAATTTGCCATCTATTGCTAAGTGTCCTGAGGCGATTCTGGATGTCCTGAATCAGTGGGCTTCTGTGATATGGATTATATATTCCCAAAAGAGCTGATTGGCTGTCTGACCAAATCACTGCCTTGTATAAATTATTGTCGGCTATATATTTTAATGCTTTATCAATCGCAACCAATTCTGCTTGGAAAACACTGTTAGCTTCTCTTAATTGTCCCTGCCAATAACCACTCTCCTGTCCATTTTCGAAAATGCAGAAAGCTGCTCCCACTTGGCCTTCTATTTTTGAACCATCGGTGAAAAAGTGTTGGTGAGTGCCTTGGCACTGTGTAGGATTCGAAGTGTGAACCATTATCCCTTCCATCTGTGTTGCTGGGTGGAATAATGCTTTGAAGGGAATTTCAAAGTCATCTGGGTTATAAATTGCATCCAGGAAAGTGATTTTTTCTTGATGTTGGAAAATGTTAGATTTAGCAGCTTCTAGTTGAACCATTAAATGTAATGGAAAGACTCCTGCCAAGATGTTTAATGCTGCCGTAGAAGTCGTGCGGAAACATCTAGTGATACTTAAGGTGAAATGTCTCTGCAAACTAAATAGCTGTCTGACTTTTCTGCTTGTCATTGGTTCCGCCCAGACTGCTGATCCATAGCATATCATTCTTTCAATAATGGTTTTATACCAAATTTTAAGGATTCTGGCATTTACACCCCAGTTTCTATTCGTTGTTCGTCTTAGGCTGTTTACAATAGCTATAGTCTTTATCTTTTGTTGCCTGATGTGAGGAAGCCATGATAGTTTGCAATCAAGAATTACTCCTAAATATTTCATTTCCTTAACTTTTTTAATGCTTCTTCCACAAATTTCAATCTTCGGATATGATTTTAAGCATTTTTGCCGCTGCCAAAAAAGATGGCTTGAGTTTTTTCATGGGCTATAATTAATTTATGTTCCTTACACAAATCTTCAAATTGTGCGAGTGCAATATTGGCTGTTAGCTTTAACTGCTCTTTTGTTTTTGCTGAAACAATGAGCAGTGCATCATCGGCAAATGCTTGCAATGATGTGTTATTTGGCCATTTCTGGAGAAGGAAATCATTAAAGTATATGTTCCAAAGCAATGGTCCCCCACAGGATCCCTGCGGACAACCCCTGTTATGGTGGTGTAGTACAAAACCTCCATCGTGTTTAATTAAACTCTTTCTATCGGTGAGAAAGTGTGCCCACATCTTAAATAAATTGTTGGGACAGTTAAGCTTGGCCATTTTATCTAGTACTCCTGGCCACCAGATTGAGTCAAAAGCGCCTTTGAGATCTAGGCTGATTACTACTGTGTAGTGTCCTCTGTTCTTATTTTCTTCGATCTTTTTTATCAGGTTTTTCAAAGCATGCTCTGTTGATTTATTAGCTCGAAATCCAAACTGTAATTCGCTCAGCTTCTTATTATTTTCGAGATGGTAACTCGTTCTTTCTACCAGCAATTTTTCCAATACCTTACCTATTGCCGGCAGAAGACAGATAGGTCTGTAGGATCCAGGTTGATTTGGATTTTTCCCATTTTTTAGAAAAAATATGATTTGGCCTTTTTATAAGTACTGGGAAAGCAGAGTAGTTCCAAGCACCTATTAAATAGTGTATTAAAGAGTGATGGTGCAGCATAGTGAATAGCCTTGACAAGAGCATTATCTATACCATCCGGTCCCGGAGCCTTTCCTGTTTTAAGTCTTCTAATGGCGTGAGTAACTTCTTGTTTTGTGAACCATTGGTCATTTGGAGTAGTATTTAATATTGGGGAATTTCGAATTTGTTTTTGGTGGGGTGTATCTTCTTCGGTGTTATCTTCAGGAAAACAAGAAGTTATTATTCTGTTTATAATATCCTCCGCTATGACTTGTCTTTTCCGCTGTGGACCTGTACCATTATCTGTTAAGAGAGTTGGCTTGAATGTTTTGCCCATAGCGAGCTTCTGTAGTGTGCCATATACTTCCTTGTTATTGGTGCAGAATTTGCGCCAACTACTTAACTTGGCTTCTTGGATTGAGCGCTTATAAATAGCCAGTTCTTTTTTATAAGCTTGAAGTGTTAATCCTCTTGCTGGTTCAGGGGTTGATTTCATGCGTCTTCGCAAAGCTTTGACTTTTTGACGCATCTGCCTTAATGTAGAAGTCCACCAGTTTATATTAGTTTTCGGCTTAGCAATTTTTATTTTTAATGTCTCATCACAGGCTTTAATAATATTGCTATTAATGTCTTCGACTATATATTCGAGTTCTTCTCTGTTTTTTGCATTCTGGATTTTTGGAATTTCCAAGAGAAGATAGGGTCTAATTCGATTTTGAAAAGCTTTCAATCTGCAGTTTGTTTTGTATCTTCGGTTTGTAATTACAGTAGTATCAGTCTTGATTGTAAAGGTAATGTAGAGGTGGTCAGAACAGGAAATTTCATCTTCTACCTTCCAATCTTCAATTGATATAATGTTTGCTCCCGTGTACAATGTGAGATCTGGCCAACCTTTTCCTTGATTTGTCACAAATGTAGGTGGACATCCAAAGGTATTAGCAATAATTAAGTTGTTTGAGGCTATGAAATCCTCCATTTTTATACCTCTTCCATCATTGCTGGTGTAACCTATTTTGGAGAGAACAAGACAAATATCATTTTGGGTAACTTGTATTCCACGGGATAATAAAATATGGCTACTGTTATTCCGGAATCTTTGTGAAATTGACGGTGTAAGTTAGCAGGCTTGTCAGAAAAAAATAATGTATATGATATTGGGAGGAAAACTACACTTGAAAAAGCAATTTATATTTCAATTGATGTGACTAATCAGTATGTATCTACATCCAAATGAGTGCATTCAGAGGCATTTTTTTTTTTACTTTTCAAAAGCATCACCATTATTTAGCAATATTTAGTAAAAAATTTCAAATCTTGATGCCTAATTTGCTAATCTCTGAGAAATTATGAATTCAATCTCTCAAAAATCGTAAAATCTTGACTTTGAAAGTTATTGGGAACATTCGGTAGTTACTGCTGTACAGTCACAGATATCTTACTCTGTTGGCAAAACACGGGAAATGTCTTGATAGATAATGCCTTGTCCATGGGTTGCTTCGAAACACACTGGATTTCTTCACTCATATGACCTACCATATCCTACTGATGTTTGCTCCGGATACTTTACAAAGATTTATAATTAAACATCATTTTTAACAGTAGAATGGGAGTGAATATTGCATTGCTGTTTAATACTCTGTGGAACAATGAGTCTGATTACCCTTTAACTTCCAATCAAGTGATTGAAACATCAAGAAGGTTTTCACTGCAAAATTTCAAATGTTTGGCTTTATTAAGAATAAGACGCTTCCAGTCTCCGAAAGAAAGAGGGTGACTTGCTAGAGAACTTTTCATAAATTGATTCAAAACACATCTAATTTTCATATAGGATCTGATACTGTGCAACGAATGCCCGAGTCTGCTAAAATTAAGAACGCTCAATTTCATAAATCGTATTTTCAATAGAATAGCATTTCATTATCCATGCGACTGGAATACTTTATGGAACAACAAGGCTTAGATGCACCTGAATTTATAAAATAAACAAGAAAGTTCCTGCACTTTTCGCATTGCCATTGAATGAAGTGAGAATAAGTATGCAAATTATTGTATGCCATGATTGAGATACCGATCAGTCGACTACGACTTTAAAGTGGGCTTATCAGTTGCTACATCAAGTCATCGAATTTGTCAAGCATTTGGGAATAATTGTGTGAATGAACAACTATTGACAAGGCATTGGTTTCACAAATTCAGGTCAGGAGATTTGCCCTTCAGTGATAAAGCTCACAGTGCAAGACCTCAGGCCTTAGTGGTTCACTATGAACTGCTACCAACTAGTCAAAGGGTCACTGCGGACCTGAACTTGCAGCAATTGGATCGTGTACAACAGGCATTACAACGCTGGTTAATCGCAAGGTTGTTCTATTTTTGACTGATAACACGAGGCTGCACGTCGCGTAGATGGCCAGGAATAGCATGCAGTATCCCTTGGTTGGGAGACTTCGTGCTCTTTACTCGATTAACTTTGTACCATCAGATTGCCACCTCTTCCATTCCCTAAACAATCATATTTGTGGAAAATCCTTTACCAATGAAGCAGATTTGCTCCAAGCACTCATGGACTTCTTTGCTCCAAAACCCCTGGGTTTTGCAGAAAAGGGATTGCACAACTGGAGACGCATTAGGTAGAAGGTGTTACTTGACGATGGTGGTTACTTCGAAGATGAACAATAGGCTACACTTTCTGTAGATCATGTTCTTATGGGACATTAATACTGGCATGAAATTTCTTGTTTACCTTATATAATTCATACACAGAATACACGAATTAAATATCAAACACGTTTATAGGTTGTAAATTTAAAATAATGTACAGTCATATAAGTTTTTAATGTACGACACTATTTTTCATCTAATTAATTTCCGCTATTACAGAAAAAATACTGCATTACATTAACTGTTTTTGTGAACATTGACTTCGTATGTCTTATTTAGAAGATCAGTTATCATTGTTTATAAAAGAAAGAATTATCAGGCATTTATTTAATGAGTCCTGGCAAACTGAATTTGCTGATCCTAACTTTGAAAATTTTCTGGTTACTCAGAGACATTTTGTGAATTAAAAAGGAAATCAAGGATTTCTTATTTAAAAACGAACTCAACAATCAGAATATCAGTTTTATCTAATCTCTAGAACACACACACCATATATATATATATATATATATATATATATATATATATATATATATATATATATATATATATATATATATATATATATATATATATATATATAATTTTAAGAATTTACTAATAATTAAAAACTTTTCCTTGTGTATATTTCTACAGATCCTACAGTTATGGAATGGCCTCTAGTGGCCAACGACGGTTTAGTATTTTCGATCATTCTATGCTACCTTCTTTTTGTATTATGGATTGGACCATCCATCATGAAAGACAGAGAACCTTTTGATTTGAGATGGTTTATGATTCCGTATAACGTAGCACTCGTTATAACAAATTTTATAATTTTCTTAGAGGTAAGAATTGTTTTTGATTAATTAAATTAAAGCTTAAATTTACATGGTTATTTTTTTTAAATATTCTTACACTAAAAGACTTATATTATTTGAAAATATTTTTATTAATGTATTTTCGTTCTATGAAAATTTTATAAATGTCGCGTGATTTTAATTTATCAGTTTTAATAACTTTTAGATTAATAGTAATGATATGAATTTTCGTGAGAGTTACAAAACTTTACAAAAGTCTTTGTTATTTTAAACTTACTTGGTTTGAGGATATAATTCCGTAAGCTACCTTATATCAGTCGAAATTCTTGCGATTCATTCTTTTTGAGAGTCATGTAAAGTTGAATACACGAGACTTTTGAAATTTTATCCACAAAATGCAAAGTCAAAGGCAGTTATCCTGGAAACCAAAACAATCTCATATAAATTACTAGTGATCTGGGATTGTATTGGTAACTGTCAGGATATCTAATTTTAAAAGTTAACTCTTAAGTGTGTCTCACATTTCGCTTAAAATGTGTTGGTGCTTTAATACTGACAATAAGATATTTATTTAGGACATCCTACAGTGCATCTGACAGCGCTGTTTTGCTGCTACATGCAGTAATTTCTCTTTAGTCTATGTACTTTAAGGAGAAGATGGCCCATTTGGATGTAGTTGCCAAAGATTACAAACTAAACATTATGGAGAAGCCTTTGATTAATTGCTCTTGAATTAGCGGCTATAGATTTGAAACTCCAATACATTTAAGTTGACGGAATTAAAACTACAAATACTTTTCCACATAAATTTTTTCATTAAAAGTATAGAAAAAATTGCGAATATATTGTTTTCTGTTGTAAAACCCTGCGGAAAAAATTTATTATCTAAAATTGTCTACTATCTACATTTTAATTCATAGAACCATGTAGTAATTATTATTTTGTAGTCCTCATCTGGTAACCCTATACAAGGCTGAACAGTCACATGTTGGTTTTTCAGATCTAAGAGTTAGAAAACATTTTATTTTCTATAGCTTCTGATTTAAGCGCGAAAATCTCTAAATATTAGGCAACCGTTTACAAAGAAAACACTATTCTCACAGTACTCATCTATAAAGATTATTATTTGTAAATACCATTCTTCTTTCTCGATTATGTCATTTATTACAAATGAATATAATACTGTACATTATAACTGAAATCACTAGTTAATATTAAAACTGCAGCAGCATTAAGATTAAGATTATTTGTGACTGACTCAATTCAATATTATTGATATTCCTATCTGGTTTCTTCTTTTTCAAAAGATATTTGTATACGAGGTTCACTTTCGCTTTCAGTATTTCACAATATTGATTGCTTTTTGACTGTATAGGTCTGAATTCTGAATGAACTAAAGTATATATTTCATTTCAAGTCATTCTTTGAAGAACATTATTTGTGCTGACGTGTATAATTGCATAGTAAAGTTAGTTTCATCATTTTCATATATAATATCAATAATACTCAAGACTCGAGGAAGAAATTGTATCACACAATTTCACATATTCAAGAGACTTATGAAAGAGACGGTATTTAAAAAGTGATTAAGTGGTAATAGTTCTTTTCCAGAAGGAAGACAGATGACGTCAGTTTCCTGATCGTCTGTGTAATGCAAATAGTCTAGACAAAGAAACGTACGAAATGCCATCGCAAAAGAATGCCAACAGTTGAATAGTTTCTTTAAATATAAAAAGTTTTCCCACATTCAAAGTTTGTAATCAATTTACAGAAATCACCTAGCATGTTGAACAATTATGTTATATTTTACGTTAGGCTGTTTGGCGAATTCATAAATTGTGGAGAAATTTAAAGGGAAGTCTGGAACTCATGATAATTTAATAGTAGAATGATATTCTAATTGAGTAGCGTGGATTCAATTTAAGC